>CM024528.1:11558770-11746152 GCA_014182385.1 Eucalyptus viminalis | reverse complement strand
TATTTGTCACAAATTTACCAGTTTGGGGTTTTTTGTAGTCAAGTAAATTAGTTTGGGGTAAATTTATCATAAATGTAGCAATGTAGGATTTTTTATGGTCAGTCGGGGTAAATTTGTCACATGTGTACCAATTTGAGATTTTTCATGATAAAAAAATTAGTTTAGGGTAAATTCACCCCGTGGTGGATGCGTTGGTTTGCGCTCTACCCCTTCATCCGGGAGGGGATGTCACGCCCCGATCCTCGGGCACGCACACATCCTTCTACTCTTGGTCGATTTTATAATGCGATATCCCAGGACTACGTATCGCCGACCCTTTCATTTCTTAAGCACATGCGGAAGCAGTTAAAATCCCCAGACAATAAAACAATGGGATAGAAAAGCAGGGCCATATTTCTCATATTGAAACTTATAACCAAACTTTTATGCAAAACACAAATCAAAGCGCTTCACAACTTTTTACTCTAAACTCTATTCACATCAATTGAAGTTCACAAAAGAAGATGGAATCTCAATCCATCTAGGTCGTACTCAAGACCCCCTTCAGAATTATCTTCTTCTTCCAAAAATCATTTTCCTCAAGTTCGCCTTCGAGTTCTCCTTCTCAGACTCCTCCTCCTCAGCTCCTCAACGGAGTCCTGAAATGTTTTTCCCCAAACTGGGATGAGACTACGTCTCAGCGAGTTCTACCCCACTAAGCCCGATTAGAAAACCATTATACTATAGGCTGCCTAAACACGCACAGGGCAGAGAACTTACCTTGGCCTCAGATTCCACCTGCGAATCAGTACAATTCACATACCTTACGTATAGAATCGATACATCCAGCAATTGAAACGCATCACTCAACTCAATAAATCACAAGGGTCCAGATTATAGGGCCAAATTGTTATGACACGTCCCATTCCATGTCACACAATTTTGTCTCATAATCCGGCGCATCAAACTCAACCATCATGCGTTCCAATTGTTAATTACCCCTCAAGGGTACGGCCAACTCTATTGGCGGTCTTCGGCATTGCCGGGCGTCGTCTCCCCGTGAGCACGGCAACGTCTCTCATTAGACGGCTTCCCGAAGGGGCATAGGTCCAGAATCCACTTTGCGACCCACTACCCTAATGCATGGGTAACCCGAAAAGGGATTTAGTAACGTCCGGCATAATTGCTCGAGACTGGTTCTCTTAACCAACACACGACCACTCAATCTTGGCCTGGGATACGCGTGCATTGCACTCAAATGCCTCCATTAAAATAGTGATCCCGGCCTATTTCCTTCGTATTAAAAATATCCTGAAAATAGTCGTATTATTGGACACGGTCAATTCGAACCGGAAGACTGATACTTATCTTTTTCAAACCCCACTATTTGATATAGTACTAAAAATCCATTTTCGGTGTTAAACCCGACACTAAGGGATTTTCTGAATAAATATCAAAATCCACAAATTTCGGAATTTAAATACCAAGAATCCAATCAGCACTCCATTTGCATAATTTAACACTCAATTGCAGAATTTAACCACGCCATTTACCAATCCATAATTCAGTCTCAATCAATTCCAATCAATTTAGAGTAAATCTCTAAAATATCACAATTTATTTAATTCCATACAACGTAGAGCTCAAATAAATAAACGGACTGCGCCACAACAATCAGCACGGGATTTCGGTCGTCGGCCATCAAAATCTTAATTTCAAAAAATAATTAATTTATTAAATTCGAAAATTAAAATAATTAATATTAAAAATTCAATTTAAGACAAAAATAAAGCCCAATTAAACAAACGGACTTCACCACGGTCATCAGCACAATATTCCGGTTCCAGGCCATCTCAGTTGAATTTTCAGAAAATAAATAAATAATTAATTTAATTCCGAAAAATGATATTTAAATGCCAAAAATCACACTTAGGCCGAATCGCCAAATTGAAGCCCAATTAGGGGTCGGAAAATTTCCGAGATACTTCCAATAAATAGTAGACCACGTCTACTTGTTAATTGCGCAATCAATTTATCTAAATCGCATCACAATTGACTAATAACTGCTAATTTATTCTAATCTAACAACATAAACATAATTAATTAAAACTAAACCAACCTTAAGCATAATTAGCCAACTAATCCTGGATTAGTGAGATTACTCACCAAATCACCCGCAAATCATATCAGTCCGACGAGGGCGACGCGAGGAACAATAAACCCCAAAGCACGGCTCGGGTTCGGGGCCCGGAAACGGCCCAAAACGGCCCAAGAGCCGGCTGAAAACCCACTTCGTGGGTTGCTGGATTAGCTGCGAAACAGGGGAAAACAGAGATGGTTAGAGGCGGAGAGGGGTCGGGAAAGCAAGAGGCGGTCCGGTGAGGCCACACGGCGGCTCCGGCGGCTTGCTCGGCCACTCACGGTGGCTGGACGAGACGGAACAGGGGCGAGAGACGCACGGGGGAGGCCTGAGCGCGAGGAAACGAGGGCTGGCGGAGCACGGGCGGTGAGCGGCGCGCACACGGGCACGGGCGTAGGCGTGCGGTGCGACGGTGCGGCGGCGGGACGAGCTGCGCTGCTTTTGCTCCGAGCTCCTGGTTCGCACGCGAAGAAAAGAAGGAGAAGGAAGAAGCTGGTTCGGTCGAGCGTGCGGAGGAAGAAGAAGAAAAAGAAAAGAGAGAGAGAGAGAAGGGATAAGGGTTGACCGGTCAAAAAGGGAAGGGAGAGAGAGAACAGGCGGTGGGGGGAAAGAATTCGCACGAGGGGGAAGGGAAAAGGGAAAGGAGAGAGAGAGAAAAGAGAGAAAAGAAAGAAAAGAAAAGAGAGGGAGAGAGAGAGGAAAAAGAAAAGGAAATACATAATTCCTTATTTCAATTTTCCTTTTCTTTTCTTTTGAGCCAATTTTCTTCCGATAATTTCTTTATGAAATTTGGACCGTCAATAAATTGACGAAATGACGGCATGGATCCTAAAAAAAATTATGACGCGCTTAAAACCCGATTCCCGAAATCGAGTTCAATTTCGTGGTTAAAAATCGATCGACGTGATTTTACCAATCCAACCAATTAGGTAGCTTTTAGGGATTTTACGGCCGATACATCCCTTAACGGCTTCACCCAATAAAAGGCTTAACTCGAAATGATCGCCGAGAAAAGGGAAAAAGACGTCGACGAAACGCCCATTTCACTTTATCGAAACGGGCCGAATTTCGGGATGTCACGGGGAGGGTTCAAACCTCTGCGCCCCCATTTGCGCGACTTAAGTGGAGTGCGGTGGGAGGTGGGCCCCCGCGCTAGTGCTCCCCTTGGTTTACGCCACCGGTTGCCGGTTGTACGATGGTTCTAGGGTCATAAAAAAATAGTTTGTGGTAAATTTGTCATGGGTGTATTAGTTTGAGGTTTTTCAAGATATTAACCCTAATCAAAGAGACTACTTGGTATAACAAAGGAATAAATACGCGAAAAGTTGCATTTCTATTGAGAAATGCAAAGGGAGGGCAGAGATTAACAGAGCACGCCAAATCAAGCTAACCTCTTTAGGATCTAAACATTGCCATTGGAGGAATTGAGATTTTCTAGGAATGACTTTTATTTTTATTTTTTTTGTCGGTCCTACTTTATTCCTATTATAACTCTCACTTTCAGACTTTTACCCTGCCTCCTTGTAGGGCGTGGGAGTTAAAACCCACTCATGAAACTAAATCGTCCCTACCCCAACCCCCCCGAGAAGGTGGGAATTTGAACTTCCTATCTTCTCCTTTCATGTTGGAAGGGTGGCCACTAGGGCAAACCGCAGTGGTTTTTTAGGAATGACTTAAACTCATAGAAAATAAAGCTTAGTAATTGCAACCATCAATGCATCATTTTTCGAAATCGGAGAAAAAGAAAGAGCTTGACTACCCATTAAAAATTCAAAAAAAAAAAAAAAACTACCCATCCATCCAAGTGATTATGTACAAATCTAAGGAAGACATTCCATTATTTTTATGCCAAATAGTAAAATATGTGAAACTTCTGAATCAGGTGGGTTGGGTACCATTTCGAATCAGGTTACCATAAATGTCCTTTTTTTATTATTAAAAATTTGAAGACATGGCATAATTTTTGAAATGCTCATAACTCAAAGTTGGATAGTCACAATGGTAACCTGATTTGGAATGGTACCTAACCCACGTGATAGGGGGCCATGAAATATAGAAAAAATTTACATATTGCTAAATGAGAGAAATTGAATAAATTTTATGTATTTATGAAAGAAAATTTTACTACTCAAAATTGTGTGTGAGTGTGTGGTTTCTTTTTTATTTATCATTCTAAATTGCACATAGCATAGAGATTGGTGTAAGAGTTCATTAATTAATATTGTAATTTACCGTTTTACGAGGTTGATCTAAGGTGAGATAGAAGGTTTCTTAATTAGTCGAATATGGGGCTAGCTAGTGTGGGCCGAGTTGAGTCTGGCTCGTGATGAGAGGGCCCGGTTGGAAACTTTATAAATAGTACTCAACTTTCTCCTCTAACCCTAATTCTCATAAGTATTCTCACATAAAGAGCATTTGTCTAGCGTTAAAGGGTGAGGGGGCCGTCTCATTAAGCCAGTACTACAGAGGGTAATAGAGGAGAAGGACTTGCGCGTGGATCATCGATTTTTGGCTTTTGCATCAAGAACAATGGATTCCAAAACAAGTACTTTAATCTTTTTATTCAATCATTTGTGCTCTTGTTCTGGTTATGGAGATATTGGGATTGCATGTTTTGCATCCTACATGTGGTATCAAAGCGACCATAACCTAGAACTTGAATGCATAGAATTTTCGCCCAAATTTTGAGATTTTCATGATTTTTTGTTCAATAAAAATCAAATTAAAATTATAAATTCGGACTGGGCTTGATGAGACAAGCAAATCCGTGGGCGGTGCGTCACTAGGGCAGGCCCCATGTGCCCCCACGCGTTGCCACACGCCGTCAAGGCGTCGAGCACGAGCCCCATGCGTGGTCACGCGACCTCACGCGCTCCTATGCACTAGGCATCGCTCATGCATGCGTTACGATGACATCACGACCTGGGCCTGACTCGACTCAATATGCGCCAACCCGACTTGAGGACCCAACCTGTTGATCCGCTCGAACCGGTCAACTATTGACCGGACTGGATGGTTGGACTGGACGGTTGAGTCGGGAATCGGTTGGACCATTATCGGTCAGACTAGTTTTGATTGGTCTTTGTGCCTGCGTGTGAGCTCTATGCGCCACGCACTCAGGTGGCGCGTGCGGGCGCATGGAGGCTCCGACGGGTGCGTGATTGGCGACTACCGGTTTGTATTAGCATCCTCTATGTTATGGTGTATTTATTTTACATGTCTGATGATTTTATGCATGTGAAAATGTATACGAAATCCTAAATACATGTATTTTTAGTGTATTTATGGGTATATTTCTTTTATTTTTCTGTGATTTTAGAAATACATGTGTTGTGTTACAAGTTTGTTATCACATAAACATTATAAAAGTGTGATTCATTGATGATAATATATAAAGTTTAACTTCTATTAATGAATAAAGCAGTGTAATTAGCATAATATACGATTTTAGTGATGTATTGCCCCATAACTAAAGTTAAAATCACGTATATATGGAGTATGTGAGAAGTAAAGTTTATTTCCCTAGCATGAGAGAGTTTCAAGGATTCAATTGAGTTATAATCGTCAAAGTGGCACATTTGATTGGGTTTGAGAAATTTTGGTCTTGTATGATGATTGAGATGTCTTTTGGTCGAATGCGTAGTCATACTTCCAAAGGAGGTGATTATGTATTAGTTCATGGAGGGATACATGATGGTGTGGTAGAGGAGTGACTGATTCTAGTAGTTCATATGTTCAAAGGTGATGAATTTACGAAGGTTAGAATATATTCTTATAACCACTATCATGTGGGGAATGTACAACTCCATGCCATGTATTCTGCCAAAAAGTGATTATGCAATTTTGTATGTAAATCTCTGGATGTGTACTTGTACGTCAAGTTACACAGTGTTTGCATAATGCTAATAATGTACATTGCTTGTTTTTTCAATCACTTTTTCTGTAAATGGTAACTCTGTCACAATTGAGGTTTTTGCTTGTTCAAATTTTAAGAGATGGAGAAAATATTTTTTGTTGGCTATGGAGATAGTAGATGTTTATATTGCTCTTACTGCCGATTGGCCGGCAAATCTTACTGCCAAGAGTACAGAAGCTCAGAAAGTACATTTTGTTGCTTGAGAAAAAAAAAACAATAGAATTTGCTTATTGTCCATGAAACGTTCTATTCAGGAACACTTGAAAAGTGATTTGCCTATGGACTGCACTGCTAGGCAAATGATAGAAACCTTGGTGGCTAGAAACCATGTCTTGTCTAATGTTAAGATAGGGACACACTTGTAAGCACTATTTCATATGAAGTACGATTGTTTTGGTAGAGTTAGAGATTATGTTGAGGATGGTAGATTTGTAGACAAAGCTTTAGGCTCTCAATGTTGTTATTCCCACTTCTTGCATTGTGCATCAAGCTTTAAATACTCTTCCTCTTGATTTTGGGATTATCAAGACCAATTATAATTCTCAAGATGAGACTTGGTCAATTAATGACTTGATTGCATGGGTAGTGGAAGAGGAAGAAAAATTGAAGAAAGATAAAGGGTACATTGCCCTTTATGCTTTGGTTCTGGTAGTGACAAGGATAAGAAGTTGAAAAATTATACTCACAAGGGAAATTTTGAAGCTATTGGTCCTTCCAACAATAAAGGAAATTATGAAGTTGCTGGTCCTTCTAACAGTTTGGGTCCTAAGAAAACATTCTTCAAGAAGGATGGTGTTATTTGCTACTTTTGTAGGGAGAAAGAACACGTAAAGCAATGCTGCGATAAGTATAAAGTTTGGTTGTCCAAGAGAACCAAGAGTGAACCTAAAGGTAATGATTTTTTGGCATTTGTTTGTGAATCCAATCTATGTGAAACCCCGACCAATTCTTGGTGGCTAGATAGTGGTGCAGTTAATGATATTGCATTTACCATACATGGGTTCATAAACCGACATACGCCAAATTACGATGAATCAAAACTTACTATGGGAAACAACATTGAAGTTAATGTCGAGTTCGTGGGAGATTGTTATTTAATTTTAGATTTTGGTTTTAGGATGATGTTGAGAAACACTTTTTACGTACATTCTTTTAGGTGGAATTTAGTTTCCATGTCTTTGTTTGGACATGTGTGGACACTTCTTTAAAATAAAAGAGCAATAGTATTTCTATGTTTTATAATTCAAATAAGATTGGGTGTTGCAATTTATCTAGTGGATTATATCGATTGAGTTTATCTCCCAACGACATGTACATTGCTTATTCAGCTGAAAAAGTTATTTCTAAAAGGCCTTGATCTAAGGAACAATCTTATGCATTAAAGGCATAAATGTCTTGGTCACATCTCTAAATATTGTGTAGACTGTTGTAGAGATAAGATAACTAAGATAAAGAAGAATACCGCTGTACGAAGTTCTAACTTGTTGGAGGTTATTCACACTAATATTAGTGGACCATACATGACTACTTTGTGCAGAAATTTTTATTTCATCACATTTATTGACGGCTATTCCCAATATGGATACTTATACTTGATTAAAAAAAAGTCCGAGGCTCTTGACAAATTCAAGATTTTTCGGACTAAGATGGAGAAACGGTTGGTAAAAGTTATAAAGATTGTCAGATCTAATCGTGGTGGTGAGTATTTTGGTAGGCACGGTGATGCTGGACAACTTAAATGGCCGTTTGCTAAATACTTAGAGGATTCTAGGATAATAGGTGAATTTAGTATGCCTGGAAGTCCCAAACAAAATGGTGTGACACTCTTATGGACATGATGAGAAGAATGATTAGTAGGACCAATTTACTTGATTTTCTACGGGATGAAGCTTTGAAAACAACTCTTTATTTCTAAATCGTGTTCCTACTAAAATGGTTCCATTGACTCTTTTTGAGTTGTAGATTGGACGTAAACCTAACTTGAATCATCTTAAAGTTTTGGGATGTCCGGTAGAAGTGAAGTTATATAATCCAACATTGAGTAAGTTGGATTCTAAAACTACTCGGTGTTACTTCGTATCTTACCTAGATCATTCAAAGGGATATCATTTTTATAACCTTAATGGAGGTACAATAATTGTGGAATCTCAGATGGCAAAATTTTTGGAATTTGATGTAGCCGAAAACGGTAGCTACTCACAAACTATTGAAGATGATAGTATGGTGGGGATTACTGGATCCTTGTCTCATCCTGTGCAGACAATTATGGACCCTCTTACGCCACAAACTAAGCTTGTTGCGGCTTAGGATCCTATTGTTGAGGTAGTTCCTAATGAAATCTCTCAAGCCCCTCAGATTCCGAATGAGGTTGAAATAGCTCCACTTAGAAGATCGACTAGGGAAAGGCATTTAGTTATACCATGTGGCACCCTGAAACACCTAAGGATGCCACAGGTACTTATCGCTCCACCTAATGAACATTGGTTACATCTCCTAGTAGAAGCATCATAGTGCATAGGCATTTTTTTTTTTTTGAAAATGGTCCCAGCGCAACTTATTAGCGGAAGCATAACTGAATCTCACCATCTCTCCCTCCAATAACCATAATGCAATGCACATCAACTATGCACCATATGAAAAGATAAATCCAAGCCACTTTTATTTACATATTTTCATGATGGATTTCTCGAGTCGGTACAACCAAAAAGAAAAGCCAAGACTTTTAACTACGCTTGGCCACAACCCAAAAGATATCTCGAACCCTATATCGATCACGTGTCATCCTCCATCTACCAACGTCGGCTACCCTCAAAAGAAACGTCAGCTCTCTACTCCTCACGCGGCCATCACACCCATCTTGGCGTGTCGGGCGGTGGTGGCGGCAACATCCCCCGAAACACTCCATCTCGGCGGACGTGGACCGACAAAAACTCCTGAATGACTGGGCCCCAGGCAGGCCCACATTGTACAAGACTAGCACACGAACTCGCACAAATGTCAGACCAGGGATGGTAACACAGTCAATCTCCAAACACTCTACCTCCACGTCAGATGGGAGGCCATAGAAAGTATCCCGCGTGACCGGAGAGAGCGGCATCTTCCTAATCTGAAATGTTGGTCCCCGAAGAGGTGAGTACATCCACTCAGTAGGTAAAATATCCATTAACTACTCAATGCATCACACAATACAATCACAACATCATGGCATAGTACATATCATCCATGCATCCAAGCATAACTCACCTCACGGCCATGCATATGTCATCATACCATATGTACATACATCCTCATGTACTCATCACCATCATGTCATACATATACCATGCCTCATGTACACATACCATCGTGCCATAGGTGCACATACAACCATGCACTTATCATCATTATGTCATACATATACCATCATGCCATAGGTGCATATACAACCATGCACTCATCATCATCATGTCATACATATACCATCATGCCATAGGTGCACATACAACCATGCACTCATCATCATCATGTCATACATATACCATCATGTCATATGTGCACATACAACAATGCACTCATCATCATCATGTCATACAGCCATACATATGTCACCATACCATGTGTGCATGATTCAATTTCTATTTTTTTATATTTCAATTTGATCACCACATCTTTCTTTCCCGGGATCAGTAATTGCATCCCACATTCTATCACTCGCACCCCAACCTGGCATCACGAGAAACCTTCGGCACACACCACCGGGCATCCGGCACCCCCACATTCCGGGCATCTCGCATCCCAACTGGCATCACGAGGCATTCCCCGGGCACAAACCTCCGAGGCTTCCGGCACCCAACCATTCCGGGCATCTCGAAACTCCCGAGGACATCCGAGCATGTATCACAATACAACCGGGCATTCGGCAACCCCCATCCCGGGCATCCTGAAACTCCCAGGGCATTGTCGACTCTCCTCCAACAGTCTCCTCATTCATTATAATTCATATTTACCAAATTATATCTCACAATCAACATGGCACATGATGTAATGGCCATAAAGTCAAATTCAACATTTGATTCTATATTCAATGCCAAATATCATCACAAGCACAGCAAGATTCAATCACCTCAATCAATATAATTCATGGGGCTCATCCAAAACAGAATAATCATAAATTTCAGCATTTGAAATCACACAATCCAGCTTGCACAGTTTTAGAAAATATTTTCATTAAATACACAAATGACCTTTAAAAATTATGAAATTCGAACATGTGATATTCAAGACATAATGGCAAATATTTCATGAAGGACACTGCACCAAAAGACCCTCATATCATGCGGTATAGACCGAACATCACAGCACCATTATCATAACCACTAAACTTGCACAGTTTTAAAACAAAATTCAGTTAAATAGGCAAATGAACTTTAAAAATTATGAAATTTGAATATGTTACAGAAAAGACATAAATAAAGATACTTCATGAAGAACACTTTGCCGAAAGAGCTTCATAAAAAATGATATTACCCATGCATTGAAACTGATCAAATTCGAATATACCAGGTTACACGGTTTTAAAAACATTTTCGATTAAATACCCAAATGGCCTTCGAAATTTATGAAATTCGAATATGTTATAGTCAAGATCATAAGGTAGGTTTTTGATGAATAAAAAAAAGTCAAATTAGTTCTAGGTGATTTAATATAGACGGCTAAAGCTTCTGTTTCAATACCGAAATTTCCAGATCTGACTACTTTCGAAAAAACATGATTTCACCTATCTATTCTTGTTATTTTCCTCTACATTTTTTATATGTTAAACCTCAGGATGTCATTTACATCTTATGTTAAGAACATGAAGTGAAATTGCAACAAAAAGATAACCTTACAGTCCATGAATTCATTAAAGGTCGTTACCGAAATCTCCAGATTCAATCTCTCCGAAAAATAAATATTTCACCCACTTATACTTGGTCATTTTGTCCCATATTTGATTATGTTATATTTCAAGAAGTCCTTAACAACTTTCATTTAGAATTCAAAGCCAAAATTTAACTTGAACATCACATGCAAGCCACTACAACATTCAAGGTCAAACTGTTTTCTCAAGAACAGTTTACTAGTATCAAACATCCTTCTCAAAACTTCAACTTTTAACACCCTAAACATCCGAAATCTATCACCATTCAAACACACATGCTAGACACAACATGCAAGAGCAGATTAAGGATCCCAACTTGCTTCTAAACCAAGCAAGCAACGAGCACACGGCGACTGGACACGGTGGCGACGGACGACGGACGATCGGCTTCCTTCTTCTTCCACACGCTCACTCTCCCTTTCTCTCTCGATTTCTCTCTTTCTCTCGGTAGCTCTCTCTCTCTCTCTCTTTCTCTTCGGACAAACCCCTTTCATCATCAACCGGTTCCCTCAAATTTTCCTCTCCTCAATGATGAACAATCATTGGTTTTGCATGAAGGACACTTGGACTAAGGGGGAAAACAATTGGCAAAATCTTCATGCAAAGGAGTGGGCCTCTCATGGGCCGGTTCCTCCTTGGTCGACGGCCCAATAGGGCTCCATTCGGCCGGGCTTGAGGCCAGCTTGGCCGACAGCTCCTCCTCCTCCTTTAGGCTTCGCGGCTAGAACCAAATGGCCGAAGGGTGGGGCTTCTTGTGGGCTGGTCGAGAATGGAGTGAGGCAATTAGGCTGGTTTGGGCCTTCAGTTATCCAGCCCATTTTCATCCTATTAATTCACCTAATCCTTAATTATATAAACACTTAATTAGAATTTATAAATTCCAATCCATAATCCCCCATGGCCAAAAATAACATTTTTCAATTAAATAATTATTCACCAAAAGCTTGGCCAAAGTCTTAATGCAAGACATGAATTAGAGCATCCCCTAAAGATTGGCAAGGAATTCTAGGATGCCACATACCACCAGACTATGTAGTTTATCTAGGAGAGCATGATTATGATATTGGCTATGTTGTTGATCTTGTGACTTATACAGATGCTATTTCATGTCTTTAATTAGATTTATGGCTAGATGCGATGAAAGATGAGATGCAATCTATGAAACACGATAGTGTTTGGGAGCTTGTTGAATTGCTTGAAGGTTGTAAGCCTATTGGCTACAAATGGGTATAAAATGGATTCAAAAGGGAAGATTGAAAAGTTTAAAGCCAGACTGGTAGCTAATGGTTTCACTTAAAGAGAATGAATAAATTATGAAACAAAATTTTCTCAAGTTTCTTCTAAATATTCCTTTAGAGTGATTTTGGCATTGGTGGCTCCTTTTGATATGGAGTTACACCATATGGATGTTAAGACTACTTTTCTAAATGGAGACCTTAATGAGGAGGTTTATATGGTGCAGTCTGAAGGTTTTGTGGCAAAAAACTCAGGTAAGCTTTTATGTAGATTGAAAAAAGTCTATTTATGGCCTAAAGCAAGCTTCTAGATAGTGGTATTTGAAGTTTCATAGTATTGTCACTTCATTTAGATTTATTGAGAACAAAGTAGATCAATGTATATACTGCAAGGTCAGTGAGAGGAAATATATTTTTCTCATACTCTATGCAGATAATATATTGCTTGCTAGTAGTGACATTAGTTTACTGCATGAGATAAAGCGGATGTTTTTGAAAATTTTTGACATGAAAGATCTTGGTGAGGCGTCTTTTGTTCTTGGCATTGAGGTCCTTAGGGATCGCTCTCGCTGTTCATTGGGTTTGTCGAGAGGGCATATATTGAACGCATTTTAGAAAGATTCAATATGCAGCATTGCAAACCAGGAAATACTCCTATTATTAAGAGTGATGAATTGAGTCTTTCACAATACTCTTATTCAAATTTTGAGAAAGCTCAAATGAAGAATGTACCTTATGCTAGTGTGCTTGGAAGTATCATGTATGCTCAAGTTCGCACTAGACTAGATATTGCCTTTGCGACAGGGCTTCTAGGCAGATATCAATCAAATCCAAGACGTGATCATTGGGTTGTTGCCAAGAATGTTTTAAGGTACTTAAAGAGGATTAGATACGTGCTAGTTTATAGACATGTTCCGAACTTGCAACTAGCAGAGTATTTAGATGCAGATTTTGCTGGTTATCAAGATGATAAGAAGTCAACAACATGATACATATTTATGTTGGCAGGAGGTGCAGTATCATGGAAGAGCGAGAAACATAAATATATGTATTCTTTTACCATGCAAGTGGAGTTTGTAGCATATTTTTCAGTTACTATTCAAGCTATTTGGCTTCGGAACCTCATTAGGGAGTTGATAGTTTTTATATAATGGATAGACCCATATAGTTATATTGTGACAATAATTTTGCAGTATTGTTTATTAATAACAACAGAAGTCTCAAGGGGTCTAAACACATAAAAGTCAAGTATTTTATTATAAAGGAATTAGTGCAGAATGGTGACGTTGCAGTAGATCATATTTCTATAGATGATATGGTTGTAAATCCACTAACTAAAGGCCTACACTCGTGTGTATTTGAGTGATATGTCATTAGCATGGGCTTATGTCGCAACCTCTCTTTTTCCGTTCGGGGAAAAAAGAAGAAGGTTTAGGGATATTTGCCTAAAGAGGCGGATCAATGGCCTTAAATTAGGCATGGGCTCTCCCAAGCCCATATCTCGCGCGACATTGGATTTCATTTTTTAGTTCTTAATGGCTTATGTAATTCTAGGAGTCGCCACTAGCCTATTGGGGTCAGTTAGAAACCAATCGAGATGTGGTAGTGTGGACTTGGGAGAGCCCATGCCTAGTTTAGGGCCATTGGTCTGCCTCTTTAGGCAAATACCCCTAAACCTTCTTCCTTTTTCCCCGAACGGAAAAAGAGAGGTCGTGACAGCTTAGCGACTTCAATAGGAACTTGGTTACAAATCTTAGAGGACTTAGGCCGTAAAAATTTGGTTGGTTGTTCACTAACATGTCTTCATTTGATAGCGCGTGTCAAAGCCACATGGAAGATAAGGTTAGTCCACTAACAACGTGTTAATTGTTTTGTAGGTTTGGAGTAATAAGGGGTGGAGTGTGTGTTAACCCATTTCTTTTGTAGAGAGGCGTAGGAATGTATGTCTATATGGATGAAATTGAAGTGTTGTTTGGATATCAATTGTTGTGTGTGCCTTTACACTTACCTTAGCACTACACATTTACACACACAACCCTCGATCTAAAACCCTGATCGCACTAGGAAGCCCATAGGAGGTGCCAAAAGATAGAACCCGTGTGGGGAATGACCCATGGTTATTCACTTTTGGTCCCGCTCATTTTGATTAATGATAAAGAGAACTGTTTGACGTAAGTGCGAAGTGGGGAAAACTCTTTTGATCTGATTGAAATGAGAACCTTTAGCCTTTAGAATCATACCTCTTAGTGAGCCTCACGAGTCGGCATGCGATGTGTCTTTGTGGTTACCCCATTTTTTTTCTTTTCCTCTCTATCGAAGGTACTATCATTTTATTCCCCGATGTAAATAATGCTTTTTGTGCATATAATTTTTTATCATTAAATTTAGCTTATTTTGTGACATATGGTGATTGATCAAAATGCCTATTTAGGTTTAGATACCATGGGTTTCCCCTGAGCTTCGTATCATCCCAATCCCAAAGAAGGCGTTGTTAGACATGTGGGATGCACTTGATGCGAGCAAAAAGACTTTTGTAGAGAAGAAACTTGGCTATCTTATTTTTCTCTTATATCAAGAGTCCCACGTGCCATTAGTGAAAGCCATGGCTCATTTTTGGAACCCCAAGATTTCAACGTTCGTGTTTGGTCATCATGAATTGACCCCAACTTTAGAGGAGTTAGAAATCATTATTGGCAATGTCCCTGCATTTGGTCTTATCAACCCTCCTTTTTAGGAGTAGATCCTATCCCACTATTGAGTCAATTCCTAGGAGTTCCTCCTCTTGAAATCAAAGAACTTCTTAATAGGAATTCAAAAGGCCTCCCTTTCTCTTTCATCGAACAAAGATTCCGTAGCCTTCTCCCAAGCCCCAATCCTCAAAATGCTAAAATTTTCCTTCTAGCATTCTTTGGATTCGTTCTTTTCCGTTCACCCAAAAGACAATGGATCCTAGCCTTGCTCATGTTGTCTATAGAGTCCTTCACCTTAGGGGATTTACACACATGCTTCTTGCCGAAATGTTCCTCTCTCTCAACCGTTTCAAAGAGGACAAGTGTTCGATCCTTAGAGCACCTATAGGCATCCTTCAAGTTTGGATTCTCTCTCACTTAAAAGTATTTGGAGGGAATTTGGCTATTACCAACATCGATAAAGATACAAACCCTCTCACCAAACTTAAGGATATAGAAAAATTCCTTCATGCTTGGACATTCCATGGTTGGCTAGAACATTTTGAAAATATCACCCCAAACCAAATTTTGTGGCAAGCCCCTTGGATTTGCTTCCCTAAAGCACGACTTATGAGTAGTCACGATGACCCGATTCCACTCTTAGGTTTGACAAGATCTACATCTTATTACCCTTTAAGAGTAGTTCGTCAATATCGAGTACTTCAAGAAATCCTCCTCCTTTAAAGTTAGGGTTGTTTCGTTTTGACTTTTGTGATAAGGTTGTCAAGGGGAACCAAATCGAAGACATGAAAAAAGAAGTGGAAAACATCATCAACATCCTACATCATTTCCCACCAAGGGATATTGAGTGGGTCACTGAGTTGGAAGGAGAAATGAGGGAGCACCATGCATCAAGAGGATATATTGATTGCTGTATTGAACCCGAAGTTGCCGTCGTCATTCCAAAGTTTCCTACGAAACCAACTCCGTAGGAAATCCAAATAGGGCGAATTATAAGGGAAAGGGATGAAGTTTTAGCTAAGGTGGAGCATTTGACCGAAACAAACAAACGCATCCGTAAGCTGCTTTGAGGGGAAAACTGAAAGATTAGTCATATTCCATTAGAGTTGTGTTTTTAGAAAAATTGTATAAGGTTTTCCTTATATGCAATTTTAGTAGCAATGTTTAGTAGTTTCTTTACTTTAGCGGATGTATAGGGATTTTCCTTCACAATTTTTTATGTAAGTAGAGACGTTTTCCCTCCCTTCTAATGGAATATGAGATGGGCATTTTGATCAATCATCATGTGTTACCCCTTTAATTGTATAACTTCCTAAGACAAAATATTGATAAGAAGCCACTTATATGAGATTCAGCTTATGCAAGGGGTTTCTTATTTCTATTTTGTTATAAGAAAATATAAAATTGAAGGGTTTTAAGTTTTTTGTTTTATTTTATTTTATTTCTCATCTTTTGTATGCTGATTTGTTTGTTCTTTTGTTTTATTTGTACTAAAAAAGGTATTGGCAACACGGCTTTAAGACAATCGCCCATCAGGACCCGTTCTATAGCTGTAAGGATGAATACAGAAGAACAAAATGCCTGTTTTAACACCTTGGATAATAGAATCATCGACTTAGCAACCCAATTTTCCCAATTTGCGAACAAGATTTGAGCTAGTCTAGTGGCTGCAGCCCCCAATAGAGACATGCTTGTGCCTACTCCTGAGGCTAGCAATGTCAACGTTAGGGAGAACGTTGCTGAAGAGATTCCCCATCAAACACCTGTAGTGGTGGAACTGAACCCCATCTCGGAAGCCATCTTAACTCGAATAGAGGAGGAGAACAACAAAAGATTTGCTAAGCTTGAGGAGAAGCTTAAAGCCATACAGGGATATGAAACTAACATGATCGAGTATTTGTCTCAATACACCAAAATGGACTTTCCTGAGAAGTTTAAAGTTCACGATTTTGCTAAATATGATGGTACCGTCGATCCAAAAGTCCATTTGAAGTACTATTTGAACAGGATGGGGTGCTATGCGCAGAACACCCCATTATTGATTCAAACTTTTCTAGAGAGTCTATCTGGCCCGGCCTTGCAATGGTACATCTTGCTGGAACCAAAAAAGATGGAAAAATGGGAGGAATTGGCGGAGGCATTTGTGCTACAATATAAATACAACATCGAGATTGCCCCGAAGCGCAAAGTTTTAACGCGCACGGAGAAAAGAAGAAATGAGTCCTTTAGGTCATTCACACAAAGGTGGTGCGCCTTGGCTGCTCAGGTTTGACCACCACTGGACGACGCTAAAATGGTGGAGCTATTTCTTAATACCCTTCCTTCAAACTTTTACAACAAAATGATTGGCTCTGAATGTGGAAACTTTACCCATTTGGTTGCCATCAGGGAGAGAATTGAAGAAGCCATGCATGAAGGTCGGATAACCAAAGGTACAAGTAGGAAATTTACTAATAAGAAGGAGAAAGAAGTAGAAGTAGCTTACGTGCAAGTCCCAACCAATTCAAAACCATTTTCGAATCCTCAAAATCCTTCTGCATCACGAGGGAGGTACCGGAATTATGAGCCTAGGAAGTGGACACCAAGGCAATTCATACCTTTGCCTAGGCCATTGTCTAAACTGTTACCTATGTTACTGCAGAAAGGGTTGGTAGCTAAAGAGATTCCTCATGACAACCCTCCTAAATTCCCAGGGTTCGACCTTACAAAGTCTTGCGAGTACCATATGGTTGAGAAAGGCCATGATGTGGATAATTGCCGAGCACTCCAGAACAAGGTCCAAAGCCTATTGGACAAAGATATCTTGTCATTTAAGGAGACGCAGCCTAACGTCAAGCAAAACCCTTTACCCGTTCATGTCGGGGATGTCAATATGATTGTTGAAGGAAAGGATAGGAACGTGCAAATGGTTAGGATTGATGTCCACAAAACTGTATGAAGATTTGATTTTTAACCGGCTATTACAAAAGGAGCGATGAAGGTGTCCCAACCGAGAAGAAATTAGAGCATGTCACTAAGATGATCAACATGGGCATAATCCGAAATGGAGGAGGAGACCAAGCAAACGAGACAATGACAACTGTAATTGATTTCTCTCCCAAGAATTCTTGTTGTGAATTTGGGATGGTTGTAGAGATGTTAGTCAAGGAAGCAAGCGCTGTCGAAATACCGAATGATGTCAACATAGCCAAGGAAACCGAACCGTTAATCATAAATGAGGGAGAAGCCTTAGATGTCGAATCCGAGCTCAAAGCTAAAAGAGTTTGCAGAGATTGTGAATTTTTGAAGATGACACTAGAAAAGGGCGAAGTGGTAGATACACTAGGCCAACCAAGTGGGAAGTATGACTATCTCGTCAAATATTCACCTCCTCTAAGTTTTTTCATGGATCCTAAAAAAAACCGTCCCTAATGGGTGGGGAGGCATGGACGACTTAGCCGAGCTTGAGGAAGAAACTGTTGCCATGATGACACTAGTAATTATCAATTTATCCGTTGAAGAGGAGCAATGAGACTCTAATGAGTACGAGTTTAAACACGTGGTTATTGATTTGGCGGCCGAGGAGTTCATGGACTTAGAGCTAGGAGAGGCTGAGCCCAAATGGATGGTAATTGAGTTGCCACCGTACGATCAAGACGAGATCCCAAAAAGCCCTGTCGCTAGTTTTGATCCTATGGCAGTCCCATGGGATTATGGGACAAATGAAGTCGATGCTGTTACCTGATCAGGTTGCCATTATGCACTGGCAGAAGGTATGTAAAAGAAAGCTGTCACTGATGAGGAAGCGAAGCAATTTTTGGCGATGATCAAATCCAGTGAGTTTGACATGGTAGAGCAGCTAAGGAAGATGCCCGCCCAGATTTCACTCTTGGAGTTGTTCAAGACCTCCAAGAAACACAAAAAATGCACTATTGAAGGTTCTAAATGAGATGCACATACCGAAGATCATTGGGGACAAGTAGCTAGAGGAGTTCATTGGGTCCATTCTCTTGAAGGATCAAATCTCGTTCTCAGACGAAGATCTTCCAGAGGAGGGACACGATCATAACAAGGCCTTACTCATATCGGCCAAGTGTTGTGATATGATGGTAGCTCGGGTCTTAATTGACAACGGGTCCGCTTTGAATATTTGTCCATTAGCCACCCTTCGTCATCTCGGGGTTGGTAAAGAACAAATTAAACCATCCAAGTATATCGTCCGAGCTTTTGACGGTATAAAGAAAGAGACAATCGGGTGTGGAATCCTGAAATTCCTTGCTAGCAATTAGGGGTGCTCCAATTAATGTCTTGCATTGAAATCTATGGCCGAGTTTAAATGGATAGATCTTGGAAGAGAATGACTTCTCTCTGGCCATGTGCATCGTGAATTAGAATTCATAGGTTTGTAATTCTAAGTGTTTAGTTATTTAATTTTACCCTATAGTACGTTAGTTTAATAAGATTTAATTAGCATTTAAAAAGGAGATTAAAGTTGATTTTAATTAGGTTGGGCCTTAGGCCCAATGGCTTGAGCTTTTGGAGGGCCAAATGGCCGGCCCATTGGAGCCAAGGAGGGGCTGTCGACCGGCCCATTTGCTGGCCCAAAGCCCAGCTGAGAATGAGGCCCATCCTTGCATGGAGAAGGCCATGTGTCTCTCTCAAATTGCCAAGTGTAGATCATGCATTGGCTTGTAGAGAGGCAAATAATCATTGCCAATGATGGAGTTTTGGGGAAATAAGAGGGAAAGAGAGAGAGAGAGTGGCTGGTTAGTGATATTCGGCCAAGCCAAAGAGAGAGAGAGAGAGAGAGAGGGAGTTGCGAGAGAGAGGAACCGAGGAGGAGGAGGAGCTCGCCCGTCGCCGCCCGCACGCCGTCCGTCCGTCGCCGGTGTGCCGTCCCTTTTGCTGTCATCCGCTTGGTCTTAGAGGCAAGTTGGGATCGATTTCCACTATTGCATGTGTGTCTTGCATGTGTGATTTGTTGGTGGTAGATCTCGGATGTTAGGGTAGGGAAAACCGAAGCTAGAATGTGACTTGTTCTTGAAAATGTTTGCTGATTTCGTGTGAACCGCTCCACCCAGAATCTTTTGGAGGCTTGCATGCATGTTTCGAGTTAGATTTTGACTTTGATTCCTTCATGAAAGTTGTAGCCAACATCTTAAAATACAACATACTAAAATTTGGGACAAAATGGTGAATATTTAAGGGGTGAAACCCTCTTCCTACGAAGACACTAGATCTGGAACTGTTTTTGGTAGTTTTGTGGGTTGCATGTCGATTTTTACTAAGAATCTCTCTTCGACTTCTGCATGAAACTTGTAGAGAACATCCTAACGACTAACATACTCAAATTTTAAGTAAAATGAGCAAGTGTAGCCTAGTGAATCGACTTACTCTTGAAGACGGTAAATCTGGAAACACGGTACTGGACACCCGAGACTTCTTGGACCCATATGGTGACTATTATTTGGAAATATGACTTAGATTCCTTAATGAAAGTTGTAGGGGACCTCTTAAAGTAAAACATATCCAAATTTCAGAGGAAACGAAGAAGAATAAAGGGGTGAAAACTCGATATTTCGGAGATAACTACACTGGACGTTTCGGTGCTTGAATCAGAAGCTTCGGATGACTATAGAAAATTATCTATAATGAATCTGGCCTAGATGTGTTCATAAAAAATATACTTCAGTGTCTTGAATATAACCTGGTAAAACTTCATAATTTTCGGAGGTCGTTCGGGTATTTTAATCGAATTATTTCAAAAACTGCACATTCTGTTTTTATCCGAAATTGCATGCTGTATTTGTGTGAATTATATTTTCTTGTGTGGAACTATATTGGGCCTGTGTTTTTCATGAAATTATTATCTTATTGACTTGTCTATCACATGTCTTGATTTCATGATTTTTGAGAATCATATGGATATTTAATTTAAATATTTTCTAAAATGGTACAAGCTGGAATTTTGTAAACTTCAAAGAGGCATGAAAAATGGACTATGTTAAATTGTATGGACTCCATGAATTGTATTGTTATGGATGATTGTGTCTTGCTGCATGTATGATGATGATTTGAGATGCATGTATGAATTCAAGGATGAATATGATCTTGATTGCCATCACATCACATGCCATGTTAAAATTGAACTATAATTGAAGATAAGAATTGAGATAAATGAGAAGGCCGTCGGAGGTGTGAGCCGACGATGCCCCGGGAGTGTCGGGATGCTTGGCTAGAAGGGTACGGCCGGTTGCCCGGTGGCCTTGAATGGCCGGATACCAGAGGGTCCTCGGGAGTACCGAGAGGTATCGAGATGCCCAGAGAGTGGGGGAGCCGGAAGCTCGGCAGGTATTGTGCCGAGGGATGCCTCGCGATGCCAGTTTGGGTGCGAGATGCCTGGCTAGAAGGGTACGGCCGGTTGCTCGGTGGCCTTAAATGGCTGAATGCCGGAGGGTCCTCGTGATGCCAGTTGGGGTACGAAATGCCCGGAGAGTGGGGGAGCCGGATGCCTGATTGTATCTTGGATACATGTGGGATGCAAACATTGGTCCCAGGAAAGAGAAATGTGGCGGTCCAAAATGAAATTGAAATTGAATTATATATGATGATATATGCATGACATGACGATGATGATATATGCATGACATGACGATGATGATATATGCATGGCAATGATGATGGTACATGTGATATGATGATGATGTTACTTGCATGGATGCATGGTAATGATGATGGTACATGTGATATGATGATGATGAGTGCATGGATGCATGGCAATGATGATGGTATATGTGATATGATGATGATGTTATATGCATTGGATGCATGGTGAAGATGATGATACATGTGACATGATGATGGTAAGTGTATGGTATGACGGTAATGACTATATGATGATGTATGTACATGAGGTATGATGACATGTGCATGATACCAAGGTAAGTTGTGCATGGATGCCTTAATGACATGTGATGCTATGATTGTGATGATTGTGTGGCATGATGCATTGAGTGGTTTATTTGTCCTTTACCGGCTGAGTGGTTGTACTCACCCATTCGGGGACCAACATTTCAGATTAGCAGGATGTTGCTCCCTGCTGTCACGCGGGGCGTTTTTTACGATCTTCCTTCGGATGTAGAGGTTGAGTGTGTGGAGATCGACTGTCCCACCATCCCTGGACTGACATTTATTCGAGTTCGTGCGATAGTGATGTACGATGTAGGCCTAGCCGAGGGCCCTGTCATTCAGGAGTTCATATCGGTTCACGTTCGACGAGATGGGGCGATGCGAGGGATGTTGCCGCCACCACCGCCTGATGCACCGGGATGGGTGTGAGGGCCTGTGCGTGAGAAGTAGGAGCTGCCACTTTTTAGGATGATAGCCGACACTAGTTGATGGGAGATCTTACAAGATAGACATAGTGGGTCGAGTGTTTCTTTTTGGGGTTGTGGCCGAGTGTAGCTAAAAATCTTGGCCTTTCTTTTGATGTACCGACCCAAGAAAATCCATCATGAAAATATGTAAATAAAAGTGTATGGGCTCTATCTTTTCTTATAATGTTTAGTGGTGTGCAATTGTATCATGGTTGATGGAGGGAGAGATGGCGATATTATATTTTGCTTCCGCTAATGAGTCGCGTTGGGACCGTTTTCAAAAAAATAAAAAAAAAATGTCTATGATTTACGACACTTCTTCTAAGAGATGTAACTAGTGTTCCATTAGGTATAGTATTAGGTGCCTGTGGTGACCTAAGGTGGTTCGGGGTGCCACACCAGCGCTTTTAACTTCCTATTGGGTCGACCTTGGATCCATGCTGTTGAAGCTATACCTTCCTCTCTACATTAGATGGTTAAGTTCATTTCGAAGTGGAAAATTATAACCGTTCATGCGGAAACTTATTTTAAGATCTTTCAAGACACAACCATCCCGTATGTGGAGCCTGAGGAGAAGGAGGAATCTAGTTACCATACCTTCGAGCTAGTCTCAATGGTCTATGTACCTATTGGGACCACTGTTAAGAGTCTTGAAATGTCTGGCTCGTCTATCCTGTTAAATAGAGTGCTACTGGAGTACGGTCATATTCCCAGACTGGGATTGGTAGTGTATGCACAAGGTATTGTCAAGCCCATTAAAGCCCCCGGGAATAACAAAAGAGTTAGCTTAGGCTACCAAAAAGATCTGGAGAGTCAATTGAAATATGAAGAGCTTGCTGGTCAAGGCATACATGATAGAGGTAGAGGCTGAGGTTATCATGGAGGCCATATGGGCCAAGGCAATCATGAAGGCCGAAGTATGCATGGGCGACACATGGGTTAAAGTAACCGTTGAGGTTGAGGTGTGTGTGGAGGTTATATGGGACGAATTGAATATGGAAGTTGCACTAATGCAATACAAAATCAGCAAGGCTTACGCCTTCCATCACTAAAGGATCTTTATCCACCATTGGAGAAGACCTTTATTAAGTCACCCGAGCTGCTACAAAAAGAGGAGGGAGCAATCCTAGACATAGCAAACCTATTTGGTGCCAACTATGTATGTGCCACCTCTGTTGATGACCAAGCCGAGCCTTCTACGAGCTTCTTCTAGCTTTCGGAGTAGGGATGCTACTTGCCTATCCTTTTTAGTTTTGTGTCATTTCCTTGTGTATTCCCTTACATGGGAAGAGTCGTTTAGCTACTTTTGTTATTTTCGTTTGTAATCGAGGTATTGGACTATGAGCCGTGGTCCAAGATCATGAACCTTGTAAAATAGCCTTATCATGTTGATACAAATGCATCCATGTTTTATTAAGGGCGTGAGGAAGTATTCCACCAATCCTATGATGATGCTTTGAGGCTTGGACTTCCTCATGACTCCTAGTTTTCAAAGTTTTGGGAAAAGATGTATGAGGATATGAGGACAATCTCCCAATTCATTTTTTAAAATAGTTATTCAAATAAAATTTTTTAATGTGCATCATGCATGGCATTCATTAAGTGATTTTACTAACCCCCTCATTTGCATCTCAGGCATGTCATTCAGCATAATCATGATACATATGTATGTGACTCGGAATTGCTTGATGAAAGTATCTTCGAATCTGACGAGGATAATGATATCTAGGAAGACATCGAAAGAGATTGGATTCGTCATGAAGAATCTAAACCTTGACAGCAGAGCAAACGGTTATCGTAAATCTTGGCGACACAGAAAATGTTAAGGAAATCAAGATTGGGGTAGGCCTTTCAGAGATTGAGGCAAAAAGAATAGTTGAGTTCTTAAAGGAATATCAAGATATATTCACATGGTCCTACGCGGATATGCCGGGACTAGACCCAAAGCACACTCTGCCAACTGACCCAAATATGCCACCAAAAAAGCAAAAACTTCGAAGAACGAAACCATAACTTTCTAAGAAGATTAAGGAAGAAGTTACGAAGCTATTAAAAGTGGAATTCATCGAAGTATCCCATTATGCTGATTGGATTGCTAATATCGTTCTGGTCATGAAGAAGGATGGACGGGTTAGAGTTTGCATAGACTATCGGGATTTAAACCGGGCAAGCCCAAAGGATGATTTTCCGCTACCGCATATTGATGTTTTGGTTGATAGCACCGCGGGATTTGAACTATTCTCCTTCATGGATGGTTTCTCTGGATACAACCAGATTAGGATGAAAGAGGAGGATAAGAGTAAAACATCTTTTATTACACATGGGGGACCTTTTGTTACAGGGTGATGCCGTTTGGCCTAAAGAATGCGGGAGCTACGTATTAAAGAGCAATGGTCACCCTATTCCATGACATGATGCATGAGGAAATAGAGGTATATGTCGATGATATGATTGCCAAATCAAAGAATGGAGAAGACCATATTAGGGTTCTAAAGAAGTTATTTGACCGGCTCAGAAAATTTAAGCTGAGACTTAATCTTGCCAAATGCATATTTGGGGCAAAGTCTGGGAAGCTATTAGGTTTTATGGTCAGTAGCCGAGGCATTGAAATCGATTTGTCGAAAGTTAAAGCCATTTGCGACCTCAAAGCTCCTGCTACTGTCAAGGAAGTTCGTAGTCTCTTGGGTAGATTGAACTATATCGCAAGAGTCATTTCTCAACTATCAGAGACAACCAAATCATTTTTCAAACTCCTGAGGAAGAATAGTAAGATTGAATGGGACGCTGAATGCTAGAAAGCCTTTGAAGAGATAAAGCAATACCTTCTTCAGCCACCAGTGCTAGTACCACCAGTCTCAAGAATACCACTGGTCCTCTACTTAACCATCCACAAGGAGTCACTAGGGGCCATGCTTGCCAAGAAGAGGCCAAGTGATAAAAAAGAATGCACGATATATTATCTTAGCAAGAAATTCATTGTTTTGAGTGAATTACTTATAAGTGGAAAAAACATGTGTAGCATTGATTTGGGTATTGCACCGACTACGCCAATGCACTCTCCACCATTAGATTTTGCTTGTGACAAAGAATGACCCAATCAAGTATCTGCTAGAGAAGCTAGCTTTAGTTGGAAAGATGGCCAAATGGCAAGTCCTCATTTCCGAATTTGATATACAAAGTATAGCGCATAAATCAATCAAAGGGAGAGCCATAGCCGAGAAGTTGGCTGAAAATCCTAGGGAAGAAGAATTTTTCGACATAGTGGACTTCTTGGACGAATGTATTTTGGTAGTAGCAAATGATAAATGGACCATGTACTTCGACGAGGCTATAAATTTATCTGGCTCTGGGACTGGGGCAATTTTGATCTCTCCAACTGGCCAATATTATCCCGTAGCTGCAAAATTGATGTTCACTTACACTAACAATATCTAAGAATATGAAGCGTGCATCATCGGCTTGCAATTAGCCATTGAGATGAATGTCAAGAATTTACAGGTATATGATGATTCTGCACTTATTATTCTGCAAACAGAGGGTCGCTGGTGGACATGCGATCCTAAGCTCATCCCATATCATGAATTCCTTGAAGAATTAACGAAGGAATTTGAGGAAATATCCTTTGAATATTTGCTAAGGTCCCAAAATCAATTTGTTGACGCATTGGCCACATTGTCATCAATGTTGCATGTGATGGAGGGATTGGATATTGAGCCATTAAAGATTGAGATCCTCAAACACCCAGCATACTGTATGTCAGTTGAAGGTGAGCTAGACGGAAAGCCATGGTACCACGACATCTTGAATTACCTCCAACTGGGAGAATTTCCTCAAGGATGTGAGGTAGCTGACAAGAAATATCTCAAGAAGTTAGTGTCGAAATTCTTTGTTTCTGGCAGTATTCTCTACAAATGATCATTTGATTCAGTCTTGTTGAAATATGTCGATGCTAGAGAAGCCAACCAGCTGGTGAAAGAAATACATGAAGGAGAGTGTGGACCACACATGAATGGCCACCTTTTAGCAAAAAAGATCATGAGGCTTGGATATTTCTAGTTAAGCATGGAAACTGATTGTATCAAACATGTTCGCTACTGTCATCGGTGTCAGATTTATGAAGACAATGTCAATGCTCCACCTAACGAAATGCACTTGATGTCTCAACCGTGGCCATTTTCCATGTGGGGAATCAATATAATCGGGCCAATTAACCCCAAAGCTTCTAATGGGCATCGCTTCATTTTGGTAGCTATTGATTATTTCACAAAATGGATTAAAGCGAGTTCATATGTCAACGTCACCACGAAAAACGTAGCCAAATTCATTCGTTGTGACATCGTTGCCCGTTATGGTGTACCATAAGTCATTGTTACTGATAACGGCTCGAATCTGAATAACAAGATTGTGGACAAGTTGCTTCATGAATTCTAAATTCGCCATTTGAACTTGTCACCTTATTGCCCGCAAATGAATGGAGCAGTGGAGGCGGCTAACAAAAACATAAAAAAAAAAATCCTATCTAAGATGGCAGACAATTATTATGATTGGCATGAACGATTGCCATATGCGTTGTTGGCATATCGAACCTCAATACGTACTTCGATGGGGGCAACGCCTTACTCACTTGTATATGGTATGGAGGCAGTCTTACCGATAGAGGTGGAAATACCCTCATTGAGGATTCTCTTGTAGATTAAACTCTTAGAAGCTGAGTGGATGCAACAGAGATACAAATAGTTGAATATGATTGATGAGAAGAGACTTAGTGCACTATGCCATGGTCAATGCTACTAGAAGCGAGTTGCGAAGTCCTTTAATCGCAAAGTTTGACTGAGACATTTCCAAGTGGATGAGCTTGTGTTGAGGAAGGTATTGCCTATCATACCGGACCCACACAAAAAATTCACTCCAAATTATGAAGGCCCTTATGTCATTAAGAAGATACTACCTGGTGGGGCTTTAATTCTGGTAGAAATGGATGGCCACGAGCTGCCAAAGCCTGTAAACGCTGATGCAATCAAGAAATACTTTCCATGAATGAAATCAAGGCTGTATAGCCATTTCTTGTACAACTCGAGTCACTTAGCACTTGCATCATGCATTTCATGCATACATTCTATATATGCATATGTATTCATGTTATGTGTATCTAGTTGCTTTGGTGGAAAGATCGTAAAGAAAATTAAAATGACAAAACAAAATGGCGATGGTCCACATTCGAGATATTCCCAAGAGTTGTCGAATACAAACTCAAGAGAAGGGTAATTTGGTATCGTTTTCGATGTACCCTCTCTAACCTCTTTTGTTGATGTAGTTTCCCTATTTGGCAGGAACATCAATATATGAAGGGTAATTCGCCATTTGAACAAGATATCTATCTACCAAGCAAGCATGTGGGGCGTAACACATGTCGAATTCACCTAACTTGGTGTAAAAGATGTGTCGTTCTAGAGCCGGTTCAATTATATATATATAAGCGCTCAATGGACACTATTGGCGCTTTGGCCTAGTGGTATGGGGAATGAATGAACAGGTCTAAGAGGTACGGTGTTCGATCCTTGGAAACGGCAATGAGGTTGCCATAATAATAATAAAAAAAGAACAACAAAAAAAAAAATTTCACTTTTGCAAAAAGAGGAGAGTGCTTGAACTAATGAGACAAAAGATCTTAGACTATCTTCAAGCCTTAAAGCAACAAGTTAATTCCACCGTTTGCCACCAAATTATGAAGTTGATGGAGGGGTCACCGAACTGCCAAGGCCACAGGTAAGTACCCTTCTTCTCAAAATCAAATGGAAAAAAATGGAGAATTTCCATCGCAAGAAAGAACCTTTAGTGTTTTTCTAGAAACAAGCACAAAAAATGGAAGTTGAAAAACAAGTTTGCAAAAATCTTCTTTATCTTTAAATTGTCCAACCACTCGATGGATCACTCATTTCAAATCAAAATTCTCTATGGAGATTAATCCACCCAGATGATCTCAACAAAAATGAAAGGTGATGTTACTTATGCCAAGCGAGAAACACTTAGGATGAAGAAAGGCAACCCACTTCCAAACATGTCCTTTAAGCACTATGGGATTCGAGCGAGAAATAAAACCTGTGTCATTTAAGATCAATGAATTTATTCGCAAGCGGTGCATAGATCAAGATGATAAGAGGCATCTCTTTCCTCTATCATACACACTACAGGTGACAATAGTTAGCCCATTTGAGCCTTTTAATGTGGAGAATTTTCTATAAAATACCTTTGTCAAGAATCACCCCACAGAGGGGCATTGATGGAGGTCTAGGTCAACATTATTTGGAGAGCAAAGATGAGAAAGGCTTTCTTACGCTCACTTGCATAAATCTTTTTGTGGTAACTTCAGGTGAATTCTTATGGAAGCTCGAAGCATCCTAAAGTGAAGAAGAGCATTCTTTTCTCTACCCACACACTGATACCCTTTGCTTAAACCAAGTTGAGCCTAATCGTTCATTTCCAAAACTCGAGTGGTGATTATCTCCCCACATTGGGGCAAGACATATGATTTGCCAAGGCAAGTGATGTTTACGTGAAAATGTGGAAAGCATCTCGAAAGTCCTAAGAGTTTGAAAAGTTTAAAATAGCAAAAGTCAAATGAAAATTAAGGGGCATGAAAAAGCAATATGCCTAGTAAAAGCAAGGCTAATGCCCATCACCCAAAAAAAAAGTAAAAAAGTAGAAGGAAAAACAATTGTATCAAGAAGAATGTCTCCATCAAAGCAAAAATGACAAAAATAAAACCAAAAACAAAAAACAAAAAACAAAATACTTGTACTAAAAGGAAATCACTGCAAATGCAAAAGTCATGAGAGAAAAGAACAAAGCTCTTATTTTGAGATGATTAGTCAAGAGACTTTCGAGACAAATTCAAGTGCTTTTTAAAAAAAAAATCGGATGATATGGCAATGATGTTGTTGCGATCAAATTCCTCTTCGAAAAAGTGCTGAGCCTTTTGAGCCTTTCACTGAACCAACATTACAACCTATTCTCGAAGTCTCTCTAGATTGGGATAATTTGAAAGGAAATTAGGATTTTCTAAAGAAGATGCCGCTCGAAGAAGTGAGAGCAAGGTTGTCTTATCTCATCTTAAGGTTTCTTGACTTGTAAACCCGGCGAAGATGTTGATTGATGATTAATTCATTTCATAGCCAATGATGTTTATCCATTGCTAAAACCATGACCAAACCTACACTACGGTCCTTCAAAAGACCTTTTAGATTGGTCAATGTGTACTTATTTGCGAATGATTCAAAGCCTTGCACATTGGAAGAGTGAGATTGAGTGATCAATTTATTTCCCACATGAATAGATGGGATCAAACAACCATTTTCTCGAGAATATCCGAAAAGCCCTTTCTGACTAGGGGTCCTTGCTCGGCGTACTTAACAAACTTTTCTCATAAGTCAAGGTTATTTCGACAAGGACTTTTCTCCCAAGAGAATTTGACGATTAAAGATATCATCCGAGTGTGATGACAGTTTTGTGATTTTGTCAAGCGGTCAAAATTAGTTTGATTTGTTTATACAATCATTGCCTTCTCATTACTGATACACTTTTGATATTGTTTCCGATGACATGTGTTGAAATTGATCTCATATACGTTCGTTACTAGAATACTTGTTACAACAAATTCTATTTGATGTGCAGTACCCATTTTAGAATATTCTTGAATGACAAGTTCCTCTAGTGAAACCACACAATTTCAAAGGATTCATGGGTTAGCCTTAAACCATGCACTTTCGAGAGTTTTTAGTTATCCTTAAACCATGTTGTTTCAAAGGGTTCATGGGATAACATTAAACCATGAACTTTCAAGAGGTTGTTGGTTATCCATAAACCATGCAATTCCGAAGGGTTCATGGGTCAGCCTTAAACCATGCATTTTCAAAAGGTTATTGGTCATCCTCAAACCATACAATTAACATGGTTAGTAGGTTTGCTTTAAACCATAAGGTTTGTGGGATTGCCTTAAACCACACGATTAATGGGACTGCCTTAAACCACAAGATTTGTGGGACTGCCTTAAACCATTTTCATTTTGCTATTGTTAAAATATAAAGAAAACTAAAAAAAATAATTAATTAAAATTAGGTGTCACCTTATCTTTGAAAGAAATCTCTTTGAGCTCCCTTTCAAAAGGGCAGTTATCGATACCTAAATTTTTGCCAAAAAAATCATTTCCGAAATATGGAAAAAAAAATTTCCACAAAAATATTTCATGTCAAATTCTCGCATATAGATTACCTAGGTGTTTAGTATTTTTTTTAATGGAAGATGTTTTTCCTAAAAAAAAAAAAAAAAAAAAGAGAAAATTAAATTTAAAAAAAAAAAGAAAAGAAAAAAAAAAAAAAGAAGCAAGATGGGGCCAATGATCTAAATGTGACTAGCCAAGCCTAGGAGGTCAAATTGTAATTAAAACGGCAAGTTGGGGCCAAAATGCAATTTCCAAAAGTTGAGGGACCAATTTGAAAATTTTGTAAAATCTCTTCCAAGCCCTTAAATCATCATCTTGGTCCCCAATTAAGTTGAAATTGAACTTGGGCCAGGTCGAATCAATCAAATTGGGCCAAAAGGACCAAATTTGCATTGAATTGAGTATTTTTGGATAATAAAATTGCTAACTTTGAGGGATTTTCTTGCAAAATTGGGTGGGAAAAATTGCAAAATCTGGTCGAGATCCTAAGCTACTATACATAAGCTTGTTAATTGATCAAAAATCGCAGCCAAATTGATGGATTAAAGCACCCAAACCAGCTGACAAATCTCAGTCCACAAGTTGGTCTGAATTTGGAGTTGCTGAGTAAGCAACTTGGTGGCTCCACCATATCCTCCTCAGCTGCCCAACCAGCCTGATCTTTGCACTTGATGGAAGAACATAATTAGTGGTGCAAGTGGAAAAAATTTTCCATGGATAAGCTGCTGAAAGCACGGGAAAGTCGCAGCAAAATCGGCACACTCAACATCTGCAAAATTTGAAAATTTTGGCTAAGTCAGAAAGTGGGTGGACTGCTTAGTTGGTAGGCTTGGCAGGAGGGCAAAAAGCCGGTCAAGAGATTGCTTAATGCAGTTGATAAGATCTATGAAGCATGCTCATTTGAGGGATAAGAGGCAGAAGACAAGAAACACGAGAGAGAGCTCGTGATCGTGCCCAAAAAAACCCCTCAGAAGCAACTCCAGAAAAGCAAGAACCCAGAAATTCCAGATCAACCTTTAGAGAGAAAAGTGAAATTTTCACAAACTTGCAGCCAAAATTTGCCAAAACCTTCAACTAAAGATTGAAACTTCACTCAAATATATTTCCAACCATAGGTCACACGTCCAAAATGGAGATCGGGAAGACCTCCTAAAGCCCCCCGAAAAGATACCCTCCTGGCGGGCCAAGGGAGTCCTAAGATTTTAGTGTTGAGCCCAGTTGGTCACGAGTAAGGAAAAGCGAGTGTTCTTGAGAATGTGGAGAGATAAATGAGGAAAGCCATGAGTTACAAGCCAAACTAGAATACATATAGTTTGGTTTGGTTTTAAGTTGGCCAACAAAAGAGGTTTGGAAGCCTAATTTTGGAGGTCAATGAAAGCCTTCGTTGTTAACTTTTTCTTCTGCAGGTCTCACTTTCAGTTTGATGGAGCCATTTTCCACGTGCCCCCGGAGGATAATTTCTCGTTTACTCGACCAGGAGTCACTTGAAAACTAAACTAGGAAGCAAGGTAAGCATCCTAGATGTATTTTTTTTGGGTTCAAACATTTTTTGATCACGAAAATCAAGAGGAAAACTACTCCGGAGAACTGATTTTCGAGGTTGAAATTCTTCCAAGTGTTTAAAGCCTCTTCAATACCCCTACATGCTTGACTTGTTACCCCCTTTTGCATGCGTTTTTTTAGTCGTTGTGACTTTGATTAATGTTATATCGGAGTACAAATAATGCATAGGGCAACCCGGTTTAGCCCTTAAATCTCCTTGTGAACCATGAAACCGTCTATAACATGAGCCAAAAACCAAGCCAATCCACATTGAGACATGGTTGGCCAGCATAGATCATGCATGTATGCTTCTTGGAGAGTTCTTTTTTATGCGTCCGGTTGATCATTTTCAGTGAGGTTTGTTGCATTTGAAAGTAAATGTTACCTATCTTCATCCGAATGGAGTAATATTTCATATAAATGTTGCATGTGATGGTTGTCGGGGCCTCAATCTGGGCATTTGACATGGCTGTTTGACTTAGGTTCAACACCATATTGGAGGCCGTTTTCAAATTGGTTCTTGCGTGTTCTAGGCTATGATTTCTAGCTAAACCTATTCTTTGCATGTAATAGTATATCCTTGATGCTTTGCTTTCACATGAGATTGCTTATAGGTCGAGATTGAAGGCCACGAACATGGCCCGAGGAAGTCGTTTTTAGGTGATTTAATGCAAGCTAAGTATTCGATAAAATGTTGTAACCAAGCTTCGATTTTGAAAGGGTTGATTTAAGCTTGATTATTGTGATATTCATGTGCTGTGTTGTTCAATGTTAGCATATATTGGTTTAGGAAATTATTATTATTTTAAATAAAAAATAAAAAAATCCAAAAAAAATTCGATTTAAAAATATATATATGAAAGTGATAGATGGTATCAAATTAAGGCAAAAATGACATCTATGAAATTTTATTAATTTTATAAGGTCATTTTTCCTAATCTAATGCTATTTTGATATTTTATAATCATTTTTGTAAATAATCTATTTTTAGTAGATTAAAATTATTTAGAGTAGTTTCATGCATTTAGAGTAATATCATGCACATTTAAATTCCCATTTTCGCTCATGGGGGTCCTATCCCGGGGGGTGATAACAAGGGCCATGTAATATTATTTACTCGACTTGTATTGGGTTTTCCTTTTCCGCATTCATTTTCAAGTCATTTCAATTTCTTTGGATGTTTTCATCAATTTGAGTGTAAATTTCTCTTCAAAATTATGTTAGGATTAGTCTAGATATCAATGAAAACAAACCTAAATAAAATTGCATGGATGCTTAGCGGTTTTATAAGAATTATAATTGGTAATCAAGATTGTGTGGTCATTTAGATAAACAACCTTCCAAGTTAGTGGTACCGCAAGGGCGCTAATAGAAACATTGGCTTAAACAAATCCCTATTCCTAGAAATCTCTGGTTGCATAGGAATCGAGACAACACTCCTGCATCTCGATTGGTTTCTAGTTGACCCCAATAGGCTATTAGCGACTCCTAGAATTACATAGGTTGTTAAGAACAATAAATAAATAAAATCCAACGTCGTGCGAGGTATGGGCTTGGGAGAGCCTGCACCTAATTTAGGGCCATTGGTTTGTCTCTTTAGGCAAATACCCATAAACCTTCTTCCTTTTCTCTCGGACGAAAAAAAAAGGAGGTCGTGACAGCTTAGAAGCATCTTGGGATACTATTATTTAGTGGGAGTTGTTTATTTACTTTTCCTCTAATAAAGTTTACATCTGTATTTGTTACATTTTGTGGCATCCCAAAATTCATGACGACCTCTAGTTACATTAAAGTCTATGAATAGGTGATGGAAGTACCATTAAGTTATTTTATAGCCATTTAATCCATAATTTGCAATAAGATTTATGGCCAAGCTTTTAATGGATAATTATGTGATAGGAAAGAAAATGCTATCATTGGCCATGTGTATTACAAACTGGAATTTATGGATTTGTGACTACAAGTTTTATGGCCTTATTATTTTTGCAAGTTAGGTATTTATTTAAGTGGAAAATGTTAATGGATGATCAAGGTTGGTGCTATTAGGACAATTTGATAAAGAAGACTTTGTTCTTGACTATGCACCTTCTGGATTTGATTTTATGGGTTAATGTCACAAAGTCTTTTGGCCATTTTATTATGCAATTAGGTATTCATTTAAATCAGGATTAAGATGTATTATTAAAAATAAACTTGGGCCATTTAAGTTTGGACTTTAGGCCCAAGTGAGATGGGCCTAAAGTGGGCCAAGAGGCCCGGCCCAAGGAGGCCCATCAACTTGCATGAAAAGTGACAAGTGGCATGAAGGGTTATCCAAGTGTCTTCGGCAAGGGAGACACTTGTCTCCTCCTTGGGGACAAGTGTCCCCCATGCAAAATGAGGATGCATGCAAGTATATAAACAACCAAGAAGAAAGAGAGAGAGGGAGTGGCCGGTTTTGAGAGAGTGAGAGAGAGAGAGGGAGTTGCCGAGAGAGTGAGGAACCGAGAGAGAGGAGGAAGAAGCCGTGTGTCCGTCCGTCCACTCGTCCGTCGCTCGTCGCCGTGCGTCCGTCGTCCACCGTCGTGCTAGTTGTAGCTCGGTACAAAGGCAAGTTGGGATCTATATTCTGCTCTTACATGTTGTGTCTTGCTTGTGTGTTTGAATGGTGGTGAATCTCGGACGTTTAGGGTGTGAGAAACCGAAGCTTGAGTGTGTTGTTCTTGAAAATGTGTTCTGTTTTTGAGTGTGCCGCCTGACCCAGAATTTTGTAGAGGCTTGCATGTGGGTTTCGAGTCGGATTTTGGCTTCGACTTTTTCACGAAATTTGTAGACAACATCTCAAAGTATAACATACTAAAATTTAGGACAAAATGGCTGATTTTTAAGGGGTGAAACCCTTCCTCTCCGAAAACGCCAGATCTGAAACTGTTTTGTTGACCTCTTGGTGGTTTTGTGGGTTGCATGTCACTTTTTACCGAGAATCTCACTTCGAATTCTTCATTAAAGTTGTAGAGAACATTCTAAATACTAACATACTCAAATTTGAGGTAAAAAAAGCAAGTTTAGCCTAGTGAAACGATTTTCTTTTTAAGACGGCAGATCTGGAAGTACGGTACTGGACTCCCGAGACTTCGTGGACTATATGGTGACTATCCTTTGAGAATCTCACCTAGATACCTTAATGAAAGTTGTAGGGAACTTCTTGAGGCAAAACATATCAAAATTTCAGAGGAAATGATGGAAGATAAGTAGGTGAAACCTTGATTTTTCGGAGACAGCTAAACTGCACTGTTCGGTACTAGGAACAGAAGCTTCGACCGTCTATAGTAAATTATATAGAGCTAATATGTCCTAGATGTCTTCATGAAAAATCTACCTTAGGATCTTGAGTATCACCTGGTAAAATTTCATAAGTTTTTGAAGGTAATTCGGGTATTTTAATCGAAATATTTCAAGAACTGCGCAATCTGATTTTATCCGAATTTTGCATGCTGTATTGTGTGAGCTATATCTTCTTGTGTGAAGCTCTTTTGGGCATGTGTTCTTCATGAAATTGCTACCTTTATGTCTTTTATATTACATGCTCTGATTGTATGATTTTTGAAGATCATATGGATATTTAATTTACATGTTTTCCGAAATTGTGTAAGCTGGAATTTGGTAAATTTCAAAAAGTCATGATGTATGGATTATTTTAAGTTGTATGGACCCCATGGATTGTATTGTCATAAGTGGTTGTATCTTGCTGCATGTATGATGATGATTAGAAATGCATATAAGAATCAAATAATGAAAATGATCTTGTTTGCCATCACATCATATGCCATGTTGAAATTGAGCTATAATTGAAAATGTGAACTATGATAAGTGAGAAGGCCGTCGGAGGTGTGAGCTAACGATGCCCCGGGAGTGTCGGGATGCCCGGTTAGGGAGTGTAAATGCCGGATACCTGGTGGCCTAGTGGCGTAATTCCGGAGGGTCCTCGGGAGTTTTGAGATGCCCGGTGGTATACGGTACATAATTCTAGAGGGGGGGATCCTGGTGGTATGTCGGTACGTCATTGCGGAAGCCCTGGAGGTTTGTGCCTAGGGGGATGCCTCGTGATGCTAGTTGGGATACGAGATGCTTGGAGGTGTGTGCCGGATGCTCGGTGGCCTTAAATGGCTGAATGTCGGAGGTTCCTCGCGATGTCAGGATTGGGTGCGAGCGATAAATTGTGGGATGCAAACATTGGTCCCTAGAAAGAAAAAACTGAAGAGATCCTTGTAAAAGATAAGAATTGAAAATGAATCATGTGCATGGGTGTATGCATATGGCATGATGCATGATCGGCTTATGAAAATAAATTGATGCTATTTGATATTGAAAATGCGATCATGAAGGCATGAATGGATCTCATGGTGATGTATCCTTGATAGCATGGATAATATGAATCATGGATGTATGTGCACCTATGGCATGATGGTATATGTGACATGATGATGGTAAGTGCATGGATGTATGTGCACCTATGGCATGATGTCATATGTGACATGATGATGATGAGTGCATGGATGTATGTGCACCTATGGCATGATGGCATATGTGACATGATGATGATGAGTGCATGGATGTATATGCACCTATGGCATGATGGGATGTGTGACATGATGATGATGAGTGCATGGATGTTTGTGCACCTATGGCATGATGGCATATGTGACATGATGATGATGAGTGCATGGATGTATGTGCACCTATGGCATGATGGGATGTGTGACATGATGATGGTAAGTGCATGGATGTATGTGCACCTATGGCATGATGGTATGTGTGACATGATGATGGTAAGTGCATGGATGTATGTGCACCTATGGCATGATGGTATGTGTGACATGATAATGGTAAGTGCATGGATGTATGTGCACCTTTGGCATGATGGTATGTGTGACATGATGATGATGAGTGCATGGATGTATGTGCACCTATGGCATGATGGTATGTGTGACATGATAATGGTAAGTGCATGGATGCATGTGCACCTATGGCATGATGGTATGTGTGACATGATGATGGTAAGTGCATGGATGTATGTGCACCTATGGCATGATGGTACATGTATGATATGATGGTGATGATTACATGAGGATGTGTGTACATATGGTATGATGACATATGCATGACTCCAAGGTAAATTATGCATGGATGCTTGAATAATATGTCTTATGCTATGATTGTTATGATTGTATTGTGTGATGCATTGAGTGGTTTATTGGGTCCTTTACTTGCTGAGTGGCTGTACTCACCCCTTTTGGGAAATAACATTTCAGACTAGATAAGATACATCTGCTGCCACTGTCACCGGTAGATGGATCAAGTGGTTGGATATGACCACGAGGAGGAGGATAGCAAAGGAAGAAACTTTTGGACGCCGACACTGATCGATGGACTTTAAGTATACGACTGTTGGAGGAGATGTCGGTCATCTTTTGATGTATATCCAAGTATAGAAGACTACGGCATTTTGATGTACCGATGAATGATGTCCATTTGGTTTAAGTAAATAAAAGTGTGCGGCTTTTACCTATAAATGTTTAGTTGGTGTGCATTTTTTTTTTTTTTTTTTATTATAGGGAAGGGAGTTGATGGATGTGCTTCCGCTATATGAATTGCGCAAGGGACCGATGAAATAAAATAAAAAAATGTAAACCCCCAGGTTGTATGGACCCGCTACAATTGAAATGGTATCAGAGTGACATGTTATAAGGAAAAGTGAAATGTAAGCGAACTGTGGTGACCCTAACGGATCGGGGCCGTTGAGGGGTGCCACACATTTAGTAACATTTTAATATATATATCAACTTTTACATTCTTTGAATGTATTGTTATTATGTTGAATATATATATTGACAAAAGTCTCAAGATATTTTATAAACCTTGAGTGAAGGCTAGGAGCATCCGGTTATTAGCCATGTGCATATATTTTGTTATACATAAAGAAATGTTAACCATAAAGACAAGGCATATGTGGATTCATTGGAACTATAAAGACATTCTCTAGCGGCACAAATTTTGTGGTGCTTAAGGTAAGAGAAGAATGGTGACTGATAAATAGGATCTCTCTATGAGAGATGTTATCATTTGTTATATTACCATATTGAATAAATATAAATAAAGTTGAAAACATTCGTGACCATGGAAGGCTTTGTGTGTATACATACAGTTACCGCCATGATTCGGTGTTTGAGACTTTATGGGATATGATTGACTATTAAGAATTATCTCTAGACCAAGGTGCATACATATAGTATAATTTCAATTAATATAGTCCAAGTGGGAGAATGTAAGAGCTTTCCTAATGTGGACTATATTAATTAATATTGTAATTTACCGTTTTATGGGGTTGGTCTAAGGTAAGATAGAATATTTCTTAATTAGTCTAATATGGGGCTGGCTAGTGTGGGCCAAGTTGAGCTTGGTCCGTGATAAGAGAGCCTGATTTGAAACTTTATAAATAGTGCTCAAGTCTCTCTTCTAACCCTAATTCTCATAAGTATCCTCACATATGGAGCGTTTGCCTAGTGCTAAAGGATGAGGGGCCTTCTCACTGAGCCAGTGATACAGAGGGCAATAGAGGAGAAGGACTTGCGTGTGGATCACTAATTTTTGGCTTTCGCATCAAGAACGATGGACTCCAAAACAGGTGCGTTAATCTTTTTGCTCAATCATCTGTGCTCTTGTTATTGTTATGAAGATATTGGGATTGAATGTTTGCATCCTACAATTAGTACTTGATTGATGAAATTTGAGATTTTGATGATGCTGGCAAAGTGTTAGTAGAGTTGTAGATAAGTGCTATCATGGCCAAATGTGAGTTATAATTTTCTCGAAACACTTTGTTTGAAGAATGATTTGCTTCCTCCATTCAAAATATATTTGGTCTCGTTTATCCCCTTATGCAAATTCTTTCCATTTCATATTATCCATGAGGATGCTCAACTGGAAGAACAATTGCTTCAACTAACCCATATGTTCTCTTTCACAGATTCCTTAAGTTCAGCTATCTTAATCCCTCAACAATTCTTTTCATGGTAAATCATTAATATGTTTTCGATCAACTGCTATTTTTTCTTCACAAGATCCCCCGGCCATCTTGGATTCCTTAATCGGATTTACATGTGAAACTTGACCAAATGCGGAATATTGATCAAATTCATTGTGTCTGGAAAAATCATGTTATTATTTTATGTTATTTTCATTCAAGTGTCAGAAAAAAGCAATCGAGGTCCAAAATAAATGCGAAGTTCAAGTATGAGGCACTAGACCAAGGCAGTGTACACAAGCCCTCCAAACAATTGTTGTGCAGATAGGTTTCCTGAAGGTTCACATGCCTTGATCCCAATTGGGGGAAAGATGGTCAAGCCATGATGTAGACAAATCAACGTGCATCCCCCCTTGTCCTTGTTTTGCTTTTCCAACTCATGTTTGTCCTCCATCCCCACCGGGCACGGACCAAGCTTTCATGGACAGTGTGTGTCCGCTCATCCGCACAAATGCATTCCACATTTTCACGATGACTCCAAAGAACAAATCTCACGAAGGTTTCAATAATTTCAGCATTTAGTGCCATATCGTATTATTGCCTAATGGGTCACTTCTGGAAACAATCTTAATAAAATATAATAATTTTATCGATTTAATCTTAAATTTTTTGTGCGAAACATCAATGTAGCCTTTACAATTAATTTTTTTCGAGAATTATTAATGTGGCGGTCTAGTTGTCTTGGGTTGTCTTATGTGGCATATTGTTAAGCTAGTGGTTTCCATCAAAAATTGGTCACAAGATTTGCAATGACTACATTGGATTATCGTATAAAAATTTAGAGTTAAATCGACAAAATTGTTAAATTTAAAATTAAATTGATATTTATATAATAAATTTAAGATTAATTGGATGATTTTTAGTAATTGGTTTAAAATATGAAAAACATTCACGAGTATGACATCCATGGCATTTGGTATGATGCATGTGATCGTGCCTACCCATACGTGTCTTGTTCCCACCTACCTATCTTTGAGCCATGAGCATTGCAAAAAATATGCCATGGCTCAAATTTTTAATTGGAAAAAAAAAAAGAGGTCATCAATCGCTTAGCTGAAAAATCATCTGGAGGTAACCTTGGAAGGGAATTCGTTCTGAACCTAGACATCATTTGTCATTCATGCTGGGTACAAAAGCACAATCGTGGCAACATAAGAAAATTGTAATGAGTAATTTGGGTCTAGACATGCTTAACTGAAGATATAGTATGAATAATACCAAAAAAAAAAAATTGTCACACAATTATCACACATAGTTTATGATTAGTGAGAGCTTACACTTACTATTACAATTGTTTTTCTCATATGACACGCAAAAACACTTAGTGCAAAGTCTTATATTTCTTTCCCGCACAGATGAGCCAACTCTTTCTTTTTCTCCTCAGTTTGGAGCCCACAAACTTCTAAAGAAACTTAGCTTTCATGGATGACTGCAATAGCTCCTTGTCTTTATGTTATTGCGAAAGCATCTATCCATTGGACATCTCCTAAATAGTTTGCTACTATTAACCCTTACTATTTCCTACATAGTAGCCTCGACAAGTAAATGCCGATTTTTTATAATTGTTTTCGTCGAAGACAAGAATCACGGCATCCCTTGTCAATTTCTGTGTTTGCTGCATAAAACTTGAATAAGAGTGAAAGAGTGGAATGTACCAACTGGGGAGTGTACCGATTGATGGGGGCTATTTAAGCCTCTTTTTTTATTTATTTTTTTCCCTTTTTTATAGCTGGAGGCAACTAGCGTGTTTCACATTGACGCCAAAAAGAAGAGATCCGTGGCTTTGCAAAGTCAGAAAGAAGAGCGCCGGGTATGGATGAGGAAAGTGACAAAGGTCCTCGATTCATGAGATAGAAAGACCGATTTTTCCATTTGCGAAATACAAATGATAGAAAAAGCCGCCCGACCAATGCTGAGTAGGATGTAATTACGTATCACAATGCCTTGCTTAGTGACTGTGAATGAAGGAGTTCTAGTCGTTCTTTGTTCAAATCTAGTTGAGATAGGGCACCACTTTAGGGAACCACTTTTGACTTGTAATATGTTTTTGTCCCCACGACGCATCCCCTTCCCCACGTAAAGTTAAACGCATCCTTCCCATTCACACCTCATCTCCATATGCTTCCCTTCCTTCTTATTTTCCTCTCTTTTTCTTTTTTTTTCAATTTTCTTCTTGCCGTAGTTCTTTCGCACCCAAACATGAGAAAAATTTACAATCTCTCTCTCTCTCTCTCTCTCTCTCAAGGAATAGGAGGTTCTTTTGGTAGGAAAGAAAAGAATATTTAACGAAAAAAATTAAAGAAAAAAGAAGAAGAAAAGGGGGTGTTGCACTTCATGCGGCAAACATCAAGGCCTTTGTAGTGTCTCAATCCTGGATAGAAGCCAGCACTACATGCTATATCTCAGTGATGCAGGCACCATAACATTTTCGATGATAATTCTTTCTCATGTTTAGTGGTAGTTAATCTACTGCTCGGAGATTGTCACTGCTCCACTTACAGTTTCATGGGGGAAATGTGCTCCATGAGGGAAATGTGTAGCCAAAGTTTCCTGAAGAAATTTTTTATTGATGCTGACAATATTAAAACACAAAATCCTTGACTTTAGGAACCTTAGCTTTAGCTTCACATGCAAAAAGTTCCCTACCGTTAGACGTACGATTGATGTTGATTTGTCAATCCAATGATGCCCCTTCTGTACGGAAGGTCAATCGAGAGGAAATAAGGCTCCGATTCCCTACCGTTAGACATACAATAGATGTTGATTTGTCAATCCAATGATGCCCCTTCTCTATGGAAGGTCAATCGAGAGGAAATAAGGCTCCGAGAATGAAACTTCACGTGAACATTCTTGGGAACATACCGATTGCGGCAGTGCCTTAAAGTTCTTTCCTTTTTCTTTTGGGATAAATGCTACAAAAGTCCTAAACTTGTCACGAAAATGCAGTTGTGTCCTAAAACTTGCAAAAAGTGCAATCACGTCCTAAAACTTGTCAAATTATTTCAATCGAGTCCTAAAGTTAACACCGTTGACTTTTTTAACGGAAAACGCTGACATGGCGCTGACGTGGAATTTTAAATAAATTTTCATTTCCACGTGGTTTTTTAATTAATTTTTATTCAAATTTTTAAAATTTATATTTAAAAACTAAAAAAGAAAAGTGAAAATTTATTTTTAAAAATTGTTAAAAAAAAAGGTAGCTCCTCCCTCGCCGCCGCCGTCGCCAGCCCCTTCGGCGATGGGCGGTGGCTGCCTTTTTTTTTTTTCTTTTTTTTAACTGTTTTGTTTTTTAAATAAATTTTAACTTTTCTTTTCTAATTTTTAAATCTAATTTAAATAAAAAAATTAAAAAGCCACATGGAAAATAAAAATTAATTTTAAATGCCACATCAGCATTTTCCGTTAAAAAGTCGATGGTGTTAACTTTAGGACTCGATTGAAACAATTTGACAAGTTTTAGGACTTGATTGCACTTTTTGCAAGTTTTAGGACTCAATTGCATTTTCGTGACAAGTTTTAGGACTTCTTTAGCATTTATCCCTTTTCTTTTGGACTAGTAGCCCATGCATTACACATTGACAATGAAAATTAAGAGGGTCATGACAGCCTTTAAGACAAAAAGAAGATTGGTAGGGCCGGTTGAGAAAAATAATTGCTGAATGCTTTCTAGTAATGTCAGGTGGTTATCGTCTAAAAATCAATAGTGCTAATGTCATTTGGGCCAAAAATCAAAGAAAGGTAAGTAAGAACGTGAGCATCTGATAGTTATGTCTACCATTTTTTTGTCATTTGCTGAAGTTCATCAATTAATTAAAAGCATATTTGTTGATGTGCTTGCCAAAAAAAAAAAAAAAAAAGAAAAAAAGAGCATAAGAGATATGATTTAAGCTTATGAAATGAAATATGTTTCATATATAGATCTAAAATAGATACGGTGGATCTATCCTATAGATAAATGTAAAAGTGGTTCTCTAGAACACTTTCAATGGATAATTCAGAGGTGATACTCTCCATGAAGGATGTCTATCTTAACTCATTTTTGAACAATTTTCATTTTACTTTTCCACTTTGATTGAACTAAATATTTTTCGGCTTTAATTCAAGGGGCATATAATTAATTTCAATATTACGATAATCTCTTATTCTAATGAAGATAAAGTATATTTCTTTCATAATCACTTATTGTGATCACGGTAATATGATTATAGTGGCAATATAGCTATTATGTTCTTTTCTTTCTTTTTTTATTCTTTTTATAATGGGAGTGGTTGTTAAGGGCAGTAGGGACCACAAGAATTGCTTTTAGTCAATTAACAATCAAATTTTTTAGTCATAATTCGAACGCGTCTCTAGATCCCAGTATAAACACATGAAATATATGAAACGACAAACCTGCTTCATCTTCCTACCCCGCCTCCTGCTTTCCCTTCTTCCTCTTTACCAGCGAGGCTGTAAATGTACGCAGAGATGGCTGAATAGTCATTTGATGCTCAAAGCATTTGGGCGAGACAGAGAGGAGAGAGCGTGTAGGGGAGTGATGTTTGAGCCTACTTTAGAGATGTGTCATTATTTCAGATCCCTTATTTTTTATTGTGCTGACTACATAAGAGGCACTCAATATTTTCTCCTACACATAGGTTTGTTCAGCCAAGCGTTGCGCAGTGAAAAGCGCCGCACAATATAGGATGAACGCAAAGAAAGAAAGAGGACGATGCAATGGTGCCCTCTTTAATTGCATGCGGAGGAGTTCTAAACATGATGAATCTTATAATAGGAATTTTACATAGAATTGAGTTAATTTATTTATAAACACTTTAAATTTAGGCCTAATCTAGATGTGATTTAGCACTCAAGCGAACATGCGAGTGATTGCAACACTGATCTTGCAATTATAATGGATTGTTCCAAGTTCAAATTTTTTAGATATCGCATTGATTTAGATTGAAAGAACCGATATTTTTCTGCGTTAATTTTATAACATAATTTTTAATAATTGTTTCTGTTGAAGAGAAGAATTCAGGTAAATGATTTAATGTACAGATTTCTAGGCTCTTCCAAAGTGAATTTATCCATCCTGTAAAATGGAGGTGTCAATGGGTCACGGGTTTCTATTAGACCGGACCCGACCCAAAAGTCAAGTACTCTCCCCTTTTTACCCGTTTAAAGTAGACTGTTAGGGTAGCTAATATTTTCTCCTAGAGAGAGACTAAACGATGTGTGTCCATCAGTGAATGATTTTCTGCATGGCCTACGTGGAGTATTTCACTCACCCAATATTTTCTCCTCTCTTGCGCTTTGCTCTCCTCCATATATAGGCAAACTCCTCTACTCCTAAGCATCCAAAAAGAGGACTCATTTCAAATTCCCCATTTCCTCGAACTACAACACAACTTACCACGTAAAAGATTACAAATCAAGACCACCATGTCGTCGGGAAAACACGTCGTCGTCATTCCTTTCCCGTTCGGCGGCCAAGCTTGGGCCCTCGTCAACCTGGTCCTCAAGCTTGCCCCAGCCGCCCCGGATGTCCGCTTCTCTTTCTTGAACATAGCCAAGTCTAACAGCCTCATCTTCCCTCCGCCGTTGAGAGCCAAGCTACCCAGCAACGTCCAAGTGTATGAAGTCAACGACGGCATGCCAGACGGCCACTGCGGGCCGATGGAGCATTCGGGAGAACACGTGGAGTTGTTCTTGAAAGCAGCGCCTGAGAATTTTAAAGCAGCTGTTGACGTCGCGGAGCAAGATGTGAAGAAGAAGGTGAGTTGTTTTCTGACCGACGCTCTCGTGATTTTTGCAGGCGAAATGGCAGAGAAAATGCAGGTTCCCTGGGTAGCCCTCTGGGTCCCCACTCCGTATTGTTTAGCGGCGCACGTGTACATTGACGTCATAAGTGAGCTCCATCGTGAATCCTCCGGTGGTGGCACCTCCACTGACAACGACACTGACGACGACAAGAGCCTCGGAGTAATTCCGGGATTATCTATGATGCACATTTCAGATCTACCTAAGGAGCTAATCGATGATCATGATACATCAAGGAGTGCATGCATGCTGCGCGAGGTGGGGCGTGTGCTCCCACGTGGCGCCACCGCTGTCGTCATGAACTCTTACGCAGAAGTGACCCCAACACCTCTGATAGCAGACCTGAAATCCAAGTTCAAGATGCTCCTCCAAGTGGGGTGCCTCGCGGTGTCATTCCCCCCGCTGCCGTTGCCGTCGAGCTCCACCTCTGACACTACCGGTTGCTTGACGTGGCTCGATGCCAGAGACCCTCGGTCTGTGGCGTACATATGCTTCGGGACGGTGGCAATGCCATCGCCAAGTGAGGTATCGGCTATTGGGGAAGCCTTAGAATCTACTAAGACCCCATTTCTATGGTCCATCAAGGAACGCGCGATGGCATTCTTGCCCAAGGGGCTCCAAGAGCGGACGAGCGCGTATGGGAAATTTGTCCCATGGGCTCCCCAGGCCCAGGTGTTGAGCCACTTGGCGTGTGGGGTTTATGTGACGCACGGCGGGTACAACTCGATGTTTGAGAGCGTGGTGGGCGGTGTGCCGATGGTATGCAAGCCTTTCTGGGCGGACAACATGATGAATGGGCGGGTGATAGAGGAAGTGTGGGGGATTGGAATGAAAGTAAAAGGTGGGACCATAACCAAGAGTGGGATGGAGAAGGCACTGGAGGTGGTGTTGAGGGGTGAGGATGGGAGGGAAATGAGGAAGAAGGCTGGTGAGTTGAGGGAGAGATTGGTGAAGGCTGCGGGGCCTAATGGGATTGCTGAGGCTGATTTCAAGGTCCTTGTGAAGCTCATCTCCACTTGATGAAGCGCATCGTGCACTAGGGCCAATTTGCAGCAGATTCTAATCGATCTACTGAGTGATGTGTCTCAAATTGCTATTGGTCATGAAAGACCCTCTACTTGCTTATGGTCTATTTAAGTCTGATGTAATATTTAATAAATCAATCTCATGTACTCATGGTTAATGCTTTTGATGCTCTAAGTATGATATGAACTCTCCATTCTGATATTGGTATGGCCTTGAACAAGTTTTAATATAGGCTTTGCTAGCATATCAGTCTTTGAACTACTGTGAGAGTAACAGCTTGTTATAAATCACAAATACTTAAAAGAGTGGATCCCACGAAAATATATAATAATTTGTTATATAGTTTCTCGTAGTTATAAAAAGACTATTATTCTTACAGTAGATTAAAAGACTGTAGTACAATCATTTCTCTTTTAATATCTTTTTGCTTCATTTATTTCTCCATCACTAATTGGAGGAAAACATGATCTTTTATCTCTTTGGTTTTTGTCATTGAATATAGCATATAAAGGGATTTATTCCAAAAATATCAAACTTTCCTCGTAGCTAGGTTATAGCTTGCCAAAATGCCAAACTCTTGAAGATCATAATTTGTAGATGAAAATGATAGGAGAGAGCCATAATATGATAGGACTCTGATGTGGTTGTGTGACAGGCAAGAGTTCTTTGGAGTGGTTATGACTAATGTGTGAGTGTATGGAAGAGATGTCAATGGATTAATATGAATGCATGATAGATAACAGTTAGAACCAAGGCATATAGACCCCAGCCAAGGATCAAAATTGGGATTGATGAAGCTCACTACCAAGGCCAGTCTAGACGCATGACTAAACTCACGTCACAATAACTATGATGAAATATTTATGGCGAGGGAATACATGATCAAGTAGCAACTATGTTAAGAACTTCTGATTGGGCATTTTGATAAATTTGTAGGCTCAACAACAAATAGAAGTTTGAGAAATGAGAAAAAAAGAGTGAAATAACCATAAGCAATAACACTAAGTTGTGCCTTAATTGAGAATTTATTTCTTCAAGATATTTGAAAATGTGTAATGCTAAGACTTATAATAGATTTGTGAAAAACATGTTTGTTGAAACCTAAATTTTTGCCCAAAAATCATTTTTTTTTTGAAAAAATGGGAGCTTCTTTTTCCGCAAAAATATTTCTTGTTAAATTATTGCATAAAGATTACCTAGGCATTTATTATAGTTTTTAAATGCATTTATTTTCTTGATATAAACTAAATCAAAATAAAAGAAAAAGGAAGAAAAAAGGTTGGAGTTGATGATCTGAATGTGACTAGCCATGCCCACGCGATCAAATTGTAATTAAAATGACAAGTTGGGACCAAAATGCAATTTCCAAAAGTTGAGGGACCAATTCGCAAATTTTGCAAAATTTCACCCGAGCCCTTAGCTCATCATCTTGGCCTCCAATTATGTTGAAATTAAACTTAGCCAGGTCGAATAAATCAAATCGGGCCAAAAGCACCAAATTTGCATTGAATTGGGCATTCTCGGGCAAGAAAATGGCCAACTTTGAGGGACTTTCTTGAAAAATTGGCTAGGGATAAGTAGCTGGAAGCACATGAAAATCAGAGCAAAATCTGCACACTCAATAGCTTAAAATTTTGAAAATTTGGCCAAGTCAGAAAGTTGTTGAAGTAGCTTTGTTGGTAAGCTTGATAGGTGGACAAAAGACCGACCAAAAATCCCTTAATTCTGGGGATAAGATCACTGAAGTAAGCTCTTTTAGGGCATGAAAGGCAAAAGACAAGGGGGAGAAGGAAGAACTCACAATCGTTCCCTAAGGACACCCCTAGAAGCAACTCCAGAAAAGCAAAACCCAGAAATTTCAAACCGACATTTGTAAAGAAAAGTGAAATTTTCACGAACTTGCGGCCAAAATTAGCCAAAACCTTCAACTAGAGAGTGAAGCTTCACTCAAAGATCTTTCCAACTATAGGTCGCATGTCCCAAATAGAGATCAGGAAGGCTTCCTAAAGCCTCCCAAAACAGTTCCCTCCTAGTGGGCCAAGATATTCCAAATATTTCTCTCAAGTGTTGAGCCCGATTGTTCACAAGTGAGGAAAAGTGAGTATTTTTCAGAAAAGTGAGAGACAAATGAGGAAAACCATGATTTGTAGCCCAAACTAGAATACATATAGTTTGGCTCAGTGTTAACTTGGCCAACAAAATAGGTCTTAAAGTTTAATTTTGGAGAACAACAAAAACCTTTATTGTTAGTTTTTTCTCTGCAAATCTCATTTTCTAATTTGAATAAGCCAACTTCCACGTGCCCCCGGAGGATAATTTCTTGGTTTCCTTAGCCAAAAGCCACTGCAAAAGAAACTAAGAAGCAAGGTAAAAATCCTAGATGTATTTTTGGTCAAGTTTGAATATGTTTTAAATGTGAAAAGGCAAGATAAAAACTAGCCCGGAAGACTGATTTCTGAGGCTGAAAATTTTCCAAGTGTTTGAAGCCTCTTCGAGAGCCATATATGTTTGACTTGCTACTCCCCTTTGCACATGTTTTTTGTCTCCACAAACTTGATGAATGTCCTATGGGAGTACAAATGATGTTGAGGTTAGCTAGGACTGGTCTTTAAATCGCCTTGTGAACCATAAGACCATCTAAAACTTGAGCCAAAAACCAAACCTATCCACATTGATTCATGGTTGGTCAGTGTGGACTTCGCTTGTGTGCTTCTTGGAGAGGTCGTTTCGATGTGTTCGGTTGATCATTCTATGTGATGTTTGTTACATTTGAAAGTCCATGTTACCTACTTTCACTCAGATCAAGTAATGTTTCCTTCAGATCTCATATGTGATGAGTGTCGGGGCTTGAATATGGGCATGCAACCTGTTTGCATGACTTGGGTTCAAACCCAGACAAAATCAGCTCAAACCTACATATTTCAGATTGATTTCAACTTAATTCTTATGTGTTTTAGGCTATGTTTTCAATCTAATCTTGCTCTTTCCATGTGGCAATATAACCTTGATATTTTAGTTCCACATAAGATTACTTATGGGTCGAGATTGAAGGCCATGAACATGGCTCGAGGAAGTTGCTTGGGCTAGTTTAATGCACACCAAGTGTTCGACGAAATGCCCAAACTAAGCTTTGATCTTGAAATGGTCAATTCGAGCTCAATTCTTGTGATATTAATGTATTGGGATCTTCCATATTAGTGTAAATCAAGCATAGATTGGTTTAGGTAATTATTTTCAAATAAAAATAAAAAAATCGAAAAAAATCCGAAAATTTCAAAAAAATAAAAAATAAAAATGATGGATGTCTCAAATTAAGGCAAAAATGACATCTAGGAGATTTTCCTAATTTTATAAGGTCATTTTTCCTAATTTAATGCTATTTTGATATTTTATAATCCTTTTTGTAAATAATCCATGTTGTGTAGATTAATTAAAGTAGTTTCATGCATTTAGAGTAATCTCATGCACATTTAAATTCTCATTTTGCTCATGCGGGTCTTATCCTGGGGCGTGATAACAAGGCCATGTTTATTTTCAAGTCATTTCAATTTCTTGGATGTTTATTTACCGCACCGCTTTTCATAAATTTGAGTGTAAATTTGTCTTCTAAATTAGGTTAGGATTAGTATAGACATTCAGGACTACAAAAATATTTGCATGGACACTTAGTGGTTTAATGAGTATTGTAATTGGTAATCAAGATTCTGTGGCCATTTAGATAAACAACCTTCCAAGTTAGTGGTACCATAAGGGCGTTGATAGAAACATTGGTGTAAATAAGTCCATGTTCCTAGAAATCTCCGGTTGCGTAGAAATCAAGACAACACTCTTGCATCTTGATTGGTTTCTAGCCGACCCCAATAGGCTAGTGGCGACTCCTAGAAATATATAGGTTGTTAAAAATTAAAATACAAAATCCAAGATTGCACGAGATATGGGTTTGGGAGAGCTTACGCCTAATCCAAGGCCGTTGGTTCACCTCTTTAGGCAAATACCCCTAAACCTCTTCCTTTTCCCTCATACAGCAAAAGAGAGGTCGTGACAATGTTCGTCTTAACCTTTGCACAAAAAACAAAAAAAGAAAAGACTTGGACACCAAGTCTTGTTTGATTTTTGCATGAGAAATGGTAGAGCAAAAGAAGGTTCCTTGGGGACCTTTGTTGTAAAATTAATGAGAAACTGATAGGATTTTGCAATTTAAATTAATATGAAAACACCAGAGATTTACGTGATCCGGTTTCAAGTGTCGGTACCTTTTCCCTAAGCGAGCCGGTTGTAAATATTCTATCGAAGTTATAACCATTGATGCTCGAGTAATTTCCACATATAGATTAAGCTCAAACCTACAATAAACAATTTAAGTGGATGTAAAGCTCATGGAACAAAAAATCATTGTTTGGAAAGCACCTTCGTCTTTCACTAGGTGGCTTGAAGAAAGTGAATTATTGTAAGTTTTCCAAAGGACTCACTCTTCTTCTCGGCTAAAAAAGGAACAGCCTAGTCACCTAAAAAACCTTTAACTTTAGCTCTTGTCCCAAGTATATCTTTTGGCTCATAAGAAACCTCTAACTTTAGAGCTTGCCCCTATTCTAACTTAAACTTTTTTTGTCTCATAAAAACTCTACGACTTTAGGTTTAATCCCCATTTTACCCTAAACTTTTTTTGCATTGTTAAAAAATCTTTAATTCTAGTTCCAATACCAATTCTACAATAACTAGTCTTACTTGAAAAAGAATAAAAATATTTCCATCACATATTGAAATTTTTATCGTTATTTGACAGGCATGAGGGCACATTAGTTAAAAGAATTGTCGGAAAGTTAAGAGTGAGTTAAAAGGACTATTTTTATATATGTTCCCAAACAGTTGGTGGGAATTGACGATTGTGTGGAACATATTATGAACTTTAGAGATGCTAAATTCGATTCCCATTTTACCATAAACTTTGTTTATATCGTAAACAACCTTCAACTTCAATTCCAATATCAATCCTACCATAAACTATTTTTTGCCTAAAAATCCAACTTTTGGTCAATTTCAATTTTACTTTAATTTTTTTGTCTTTTAAAAATTCACAAATTTTTACTTAAGTCCTAAATCTGCTCTCCATTAACTCTTCGTCAAAATCACCCTTAATGATTTTACGCTTGTCAATTTCTTATGCTTAGGATGTTCCATCTCTCACTTTGTAAAAAAGCTCACGCTCGAATAGCTTGTGCTAGGGAGTTTTCCATCTCTCATTTGTTAATGAGAAATTTTGGACAAAGAGTTAATAGTTAATATTTAAATTTTGCCCTTTTTATTTATGACTCAATTGCAATAACATTAGGAATTAGTCTCTAAAAGAAAGTATAAAGTAAATTAAATAATTTTTATCAAAATGCGTCACGTTTTCATTAAATTGCATGGTATATAGACATAAGTAGCATGTGCATTTCTAGTATTAAAATTAAAATAGAATTATTTTTAAAAAGTTATTTTTGAAAAAAAGCGAGACTAAGCTGGGGGCAAGCCAATCGGACCGTCTTTCTTTTGCCTTCTTCTTTTTCCCCGTTTGGGCCTAGCCCATTTTCCCCTTTGTCCTTGGCCCGATCCACAGACCTCTTCCCTCTTCCTTCTTCATAATGCATTGCTCGTAGTATGCAAAAAAGGGGAGAGGCGGTACAGAGGCAGTACATCACGCGATGATGGGGCCACGCCGGCAAGATAGCTGGCAGTGGTAGAGGCCATGTTTGCTTACCACCCACACTTAAAAGGATAGATGATGAATTAATTTGGGAGCTTCTTCTTGGCTTGGGATTGATAGAATTATAATAGTATAAAGTGGAAAAGAGAATTTCTATATATTTTTGTGTGTCTAATACTGATGATACAAGAGCCTATTTATGACTATTCTAGACGACTATCTAAAGTAATCAAATATTACAATATCAAGTAAAATCAATTAGAATCAATCGGGAAAGATAAATATCTCTAATATCTCCCCTCAAACTCAAGGTGATGTAGAAGAGGTCAACTGGAATTTAGAGAAAAGATCTTTAAAGCACCCAGGTGGATGTAACTTAGTAAAAACATCAGCTATCTGATTAGTTGATGAGGTCAGAACAAGACAAAGAGTACCATGAAGCACATGAGAGAATATCAAATGGCAATCTATTTCAATATATTTGGTATGCTCATATAAAACGTCATTATGAGCTATTTGGATGACATTTTGGTTATTGCAATGAATGACCATTCCACCGTTATAACGAACTCCCATGTCTTCTAATAATGACCGTATCCATAATTAGTCCAAAGTTGTATCGGCAAGAGCATGATATTCCGCTTCCGTACTCGATCGAGCGACAATTGATTGTTTCTTACTTCACTAGGAAATAAGGGACTTCCCTAAGAAGAAGCAATAGCTTGTAGTAGAATGACGATCAAGAGGATTATTAGCCCAATCAACATTAAAATAAGCTGTTAACTCTAAGGTTGAGTTGGCGGAAAAGTGGAGACCATAAAATAAGGTATCCTTGACGTAGCAAATAATTCAAAGAACATCAGTAAAGTGAGTTGTTTGCGGTGCAATCATGAATTGACTCACCATATGAGTAGCATAAGCGATGTCAGGGTGGGTAGTAGTGAGTTATACCCGACTGTCAACTAACTATCAATAAAGTGTAGGGTTTGAAAGAGGAGTCCCATCTTTTCCTCAAATTTGGCATTATTCTCAAAGGGAGTGTTAGCAGTCTTGCTATCAGCAAGTCCCTGCTTAAGAAAGAAGATCGGTGGAATACTTTGCTTGAGAAAGATAATAGCCAAAGGAATCTAAAGCAACCTCCAATCCTAGAAAATAATTGAGCCTTTCAAGATCTTTCATTTCAAACTCTTGACTCAAATACTGCTGTAGTTTTGTAATGCCATCGTGATCATTGCCAGTAATAACCATGTCATCTACATATAACAGTAGTAGAATACTCCCACGAGATGTTCGTTGAACGAATAGAGCATCATCATAGGGACTAGACCCAAATCCAAGGTATTCCATGGTAGAACTAAACTTGGAATACCATGCATGAGGAGCTTGTTTTAGTCCATATAATACTTGATGTAAATGACACACTTTACCAAGAGTACGAGTGTATCTAGGAGGTGACTCCATATATGCTTCTTCAGTGAGATCTCTATTAAGAAATGCATTTTTTACATTCATTTGGAATAGAGGCCATTTATTAATAGCGGCGATAGCAAGAAGGCTACAAAGAGAAGTAAGACGTGCAAGTGGAGCAAACGTCTCATTATAAGCAATGACATACTCCTAAGTAAAGCCTTTTGCTACTAGTCTAGCTCTGTAGTGTTCCACTGTACCAACTGCCTTAGTTTTGATTTTGTACACCCATTTACAACCTATAGCCGACTTTTTAGGAGGCAAATCAATCAAATCCCAAGTATGAGATTTTTCTAATACTTTCAACTCATGTCATGGCTTGTTGCCAAAGAGGATTGGTATGAGCTTCTCTATATGTGCGAGGCTTATGAGAAGAGGCAATTGTATAATAACAGTGGATCACAAACCGAATAGAAAGTTGACTTATACAGGTGGAATGACAAATGGAAGGAACATCTCTAAGGGTTGTGAATCCACAAAATGGCATAAACTTTAGGAAATATTGATAGAAGGATTGGGACGAATAGTTGGAACAATGGGAGAAGATGCAAAAAGAACATGAGGATGAGAACATCTTATTTCCTGGGTAACATTTTCAAAGATTGTGTTCAACCTCCAAAGGAAGCAACAAAGACGAGCGATTCTAACTTCGTGTTTTTTTTTTTTTGGTAAAGTAATAATAATATAAAAGAGATTGCCGTACAAGAACGGATCCATAACAACTCTTAGCCAAGGCTAAAGAATGCGGGAGTAGAAAGAAGGCGAGAACAAAGGAAAATCCCGGGATCTAAACCTCCTCTTTGAAGTCTTAGTTCCTCGGTGAAGGGAAAACAGACCACCAATGCGAGAGCACCTCATTGTCATCTTTTAGATCGGGCGCTGTGGATCCAATAGATTGATAGAAGGATTGGTAAAGCTTAAGCGAATAGTTGAAGGAGCAATGGGAGCAGCCAAGTCATGCAAATAAGACTTGCCATCTAAAGGAGGTTGAAAGTTACCTAGGTTGGAGAATTTTCTTCGAGGACCAAGAACACATTCTGGGGTTGGGATACAATCCCGAGAAGTTCCTTTTAGTTAAATAGATAGAATGTATCCAACGACACCAAAGTGATTCCTTGTCGAGAAGAGGAACCATATGAATTTTAGAATAGAAGCTCTATTGCAAACTTTAAAGATTCTGATTCCACGAGACCTCCTTGATTTCGGTAGGCAAATGTCTTCCCACGCCACCTAGCTCCCCTCGTCCTAGAGAATGTTCCTTTCAAAGGAACGCCTCATAATTCTTTCAACATTCGCCAATACGGAGGAGGGAAGGGTAAATACACTAGTCCAAAAGGATTGGATAGAGTGAAGCACTGACCGGATTAGTTGTAGTCTTCCGGCGAATGATAGGAACCGATGTGCCCATGATTGGATTCTAGACGTTAACCGATCCGTCAATGCAATACAATCCGCTTTACCCAACCGGAGGAAATAATAGGCACACCCAGTAGCGGAGCGGAAGTTTCCCGGGAAACCCGAAAGCCCAACATATTCTATTTCGGATAGAAAGATTACCACCGGAGATAAAGATCTCACTCTTACTTTTATTCGAGGAAATAACCCTCCCATGAAGAGAAGATATCAAGCCCTCTTTTTTAAGCATAGAAACCCAAGACCAATCCGCTTGCGAAAAGAGGAAAATGTCAACAAAAGAACAAATGGGATAGCGAACTTGTTTACACCTCCCAGGAAATATTTAAAGTCTCTATTCGCCGTGCGGGGAAGCCAGCAAACCAGAAAAATTTCCATGACCAATGTAAACAAATAAGGGGACATTGGATCTCCTTGCACGAGAACCCACCCTGGAAAAAGCCATGGATATCTCCATTTATAGCTATGGAGAAGGACGGAGTGGTGACATGGCTGGCCATTACTAACTTGATGAAGGCGATCGGAAATCGAAAGGCAAGAAGAAATCTTTCCAAGAAGTCCCAATCAACAAGATATCATAGGCCTTATGGAAATCAACCTTAACCGCACACTTAGGGAGATATGGGTGAAGATGGAAGCCCGCAAAAGTTCTTGGGCAAGGAGAATGTTGTCTCTAATTCTCCCCACCTTTGACAAACGCATTTGGACCGATCAACAATGTCATTTAACACATTGCTAAGCGAGCTAAGATCTTTGTGATGACCTTGTAAATGGTGTATTCTGACAAGCAATTGGTCTAAAATCCGATACAACACTAGCATTAGGGACTTTAGGCACCGGTGCAAGGATCGTCGCATTTACCTCTTTGAGAAAATTTTAGGATTGAAAGAAATCCTAATAGCCAGCAAAACGGAGGAACCAACGATGTCCCAATTAGATTCGAAAATTCAGAGAACCCGTCAGGGGGCCTTCCCCTTTGCAAGTGAGAAGAGAGTGGATTTAATCACTTCATCGAGAGGCAGCCTCTTCGAAGGCTCGAACCACAGTGATCAAGTAGCGGCCGACAGGATAACACTCCTCAACTCTTCCACAGCCGGCTTTGTCAAGGCCTCTTAAGAGACAATAAAGATGAGAAGAAATCAATGAACACCCGAGGAATCGTCAAACGAATCCTTGATGGATATTCTATTAAAGAGCTGTCTCCTTTTCACCGAATGATGAAAAAAACTTGGTTTTTATCCCCCTCTTTTAACAGCAAAAAGGACTCCTCTTTGACGTAATTGAATAAACTCACAGCGACATTGCCTTTCCATACGCAAGATCAGCGGATCGATGGAGGTGGGCGAACGGTAGATAGAGCTGCTCGCTCTCGCTTTACATTCGTGACATTTCCGAAACAACACGATTAAGAGTCTTAAGATGGGCCTTCAACATCTTGAGCTTAGAAAACTGGTCGGATGGTCCTCCCCAAGGCGGATGAGCTTAACCCACCATGTCGGATATACCCGGAGCTGAAAGCTCACGAAAGTCTAGATTCCACTTGTTGTTCAATGTCTATCTTCCTCATCTTCCGAGGAATGTGGACCAAACACAAAGACATTGAGCAAATTCGTCAAAATAGGGAATCCAATTAGTAGAACATGAGATTCTAACTGAAATATCTCATCATAGTCTTTGGAGTGTTCATTTGGAAGATTCCAACCAACCCCAAAAGATGCACGGGGACTTTCGTTTTGATCAAACCGATACATGTTGCAACAAGTACACTATAATTAGGAATATTATCATACAAGTGCTCGTATGGAGAAATGTTACCTATAATAGGTGACAGAACACAATTGATAGTGTATATAGTTGTATGACAGGCCTCCCTTCCAAAATTGTTCTAGACAAGATGCTGAGATTAAAAGAGTGCGCACAATATCTAAGATATGCTTGTGTTTATGCTCGACTCAACCATTTTGTTGGGAAGTTCCTAGATAAGAACGATGAATAATAGTGCCGTTTTGAGAAAGAATTTTAAGGAACTCTCTATTTCTACATTCCATGGCATTTTCGGTATGAAAAACCTTGACATCTCAAGAAAATTATTTTTTCATCACGGCAACAAAATTACTATAGATATGAGTAAGTTTAGATCGATTTTTCATAAGATAAAGCCATGTATAACGTGAATAGTCATCAACAAAAATCACAAAATAACGAGATCCTCCCATAATGGGAGTAGGAGATGGTCCCCAAATATCCAAATGAATTAGATCAAAGGGAGCATAAGAGACAAATTCACTGAGATTGAACGGTAAGGATGATCTTTTCTTAAGTTACAAGGTAGACAATCAAAAATTTTATTGTCAATAGAACGTAAATGACCACTTAAAAGCAAAGGACTTAATCGAGAAAAAGAAAGATGACCCAAACGAGAATGCCAAGTTTTAGATGATATTATGGCAGCACAACTAGTGAAAGAGTTGGGAAACTTTAATAAAAACAAGCTCAAATAACCGTCCCACTTTACACCCTATCCCAATTGTCTATCTCGTCCATGGATCTTGCACACGGCAACCATTTGATGAGAAATGAATGTCAAAACCAAGCTCACATAGTAGACCCACAAATATCAAGTTTAATGAGAGTTTGTGAAACATAAATGTTCCTGGTAAGGACAATTTAGGAGTTGAAACATTCCATGTATGACCAACTATCATCTAAGAGCTATTAGCTATGTGAATAATAGGTGTTTGTGAAGTGTATGATTTTGACTTGAATAAATTGGAATTGGAGATCATGTGATTACAACACGTATAATCAAAGAACCATGAATCAGGAGTACTTGGAGTGACTAATAGAGCAGAAGGGCTAGAAGTACCAATTTCTTGGAGAATGGAATGAACTATGGACCGAAGATGATCTAATGATAGTGTGACAGGCAAACGGTTAGAATAATCTTCTAAGGTAGCAGCAATAGTGGATGGGCGGCATGTAGGCGGACCTCTAAAACGGGATTAGTTGTTTGTTTTTGCAGGTTGCTTAGATTGTAGCTAATAATAGTTAGATGCACAATAACCGAGTCAACAATAGTGCTTACAATAAGGCTCATGCCATGAGGATGAGCTAGAAGTGGGAAGCACTACATTAGTAGGAATGGAGACCGGTGGAGTAGCATGTTGTGCCTTTAAAGTTGTAAGTCGAGTTTCCTTAGTTAACAGTTTTGAGACAATTGGCTCAAGAGGAGGAAAAGGATCCCAATGCAAAAGTGAAGCTCACACAGGTTCATACTCATCATTAAGAACCATCATAAATTGCAGAACTTGCATACGATCATGATTTTTAGCAAACTTACGAGCATCAATAGTAGAATCCCATGTTGGATCAGATAAAGCTAGCTGATCCGATAGAGCATGCATGGAAGAAAGAAATTCATTAATAGACTGACCTGTCTCCTAATACAAGCGATGTGAGATCCCCAATAGTTGATATTGATGAGCAATGTCTGATGTGGAATAATGACTAGCAAGAAGATCCCAGGCTTCTTTTGCAGTATTTTGTCAATCGAATTGAAATTTGATAGATGGAATCGAAGTGTTTTGAAACCACATGAGCATCTGGTGATTCTTGCTCTCCCACTCCTCCAAATGTTCAGAAAATGTATCATCATCCTCTTCAATGGCCTGAATACGCACACGAATACTTTCGATAACATAACGCCAAAGCTTACGTCCTCTTAGAAAACTTGAAATTTCTTGAACCCATAAGACATAGTTTGATCCATTCAGGATGGTCTGAATGGAATAAAGACTTCTAATTTCTCTATGATATGAAATATACTAGTAAATTCAGTAGATTCTATAATGAATTTGAAAAAAAACCGATACTTGTAGAGCTGATATGGAGAATATATGCAGAAAATAGATTGAGAACATTGAAAAACCTCAAGAACTGATTTGGAAATGCCAAGAACCGATCAGAATCGGGCCAAACCAATAAAAAAACCCCAAGAACCAGTCGGAATCTAGCTAAATTGATCAGAAAACATTGCGAACTGATCAGAATCAGGCCGCATCGGTTAGAAAACCATAAGAATCGATAGGAATTTGGCCAAATTGATCGGAAAACATTGAGCACCAGTTGGAATTGGGCCGAACCGGTTAGAAAGCCCTGAGAACAGGTCTGAATCGAGCCGAACTAGTCAAGTCGATATTGGTCAGCAATGAAGAATGACGTGATGCTTATGTATAGATGACGTGGAGGATGACGTCACTACTCAACAGATGTAGCGAATCACATGTGAGGCCGGGGCGTGTGGATCTCACGCGTAGAATGTATGGGCGGCCCATGAGGGCGCGTGGGCAGCTTTCCAGCAACGTTTGTTGCTGTTTTGGACTTACCGGAGAATGTAGAACTTGTTTGTGGTGGTTTTTTGCTGAAAGGGTTTCATATTGACTTTAAAAGTCTCACTTACAACCGATGGCATCGGTGGACTAGTAATGTGGCGAAGTGTGATGGCAAGTGTGGCTTCTCTCGGAGTTAGTATGTGATGAATTTTCAGGGTCTGACTCATTTGGGACAGACGAACATGATGATGGTGTTAGATTTTCGAAACAAGTGATGAAACTTTCTCAGTAGCGATCAAGGACAATGGTTTAGTGATGGGTACTAGCGCAGCTATGACAATATTACTATTACACGATAACCCCTTCCTCAGATAAAACTTGTCTCTCACACCATGATAGAATTATAATATAATAAAGTGAAAATAATAATTTATATATTTTTCTGTGTCTAATATTGATGATACAAGAGTGATCCACTGTCACCAGAGGTTGAGCAACCGAGAGAGAGAGATGGAGAGAGTGAGAAGGTGAGCTAGAGAGATAGCGAGTTTGAAAGAGTGATCCACTGTCAGCAGAGTCCGTCCATTGTTCGCCATCCACTATAGGGCCACATTTGAGCTACGCAGGACTTTCCCTCGAGCCCTTGTGCTCAGTTTATGGGTGGGCATCAAGTCAAAGCTCACGGTTGACCAGTTCGCGCGAGTTTCGGTCCCACCGGTCTTTTATTTATGCTCTTCTGTGTTCGGGTATGCTTTTTGGGAGTCGGTCCGTGCTTGGGTCCTTGTTGAGTCAAAGGTGCTTCATTTCACTAGTGTGTGTCAATCTTTCGTCAAAATGCTTGAATGAAGCCCAAAACTCCTTGGGTCGTTCTGACCAAACCTTGCTGCTTTTTAGTCATACTTGTGTTGAGTGCTAACCATTGGTTTCTGAGTTAGTCTTTTAGCGTCGCTCATACATTGTATGTTGATCTTGGCCCGAATCTTAGTCTTGACTGAGTCTGTTGGCCCCCCTCCAGTCGACACCCACTAGGTGGTCTATATAATACCTGAACCAGATCCACTTTGGTCTCACTCGATTTTCGGTTTCCATTTTGTTCACAAATGTGTTTTGGGGATTGAACTTGATTCTAGCGAATTTCTCACCGTTGTTTCGTTACTAGAGGCGTCTTTTCCTTTTAGGGCATTGTGTGCGTGACGGCTGGTGTGGTGATGACGAGTGTTTTTGGTGATGCACTGAGGCGGTATTAAATAACCATGAACATTCACTTTATGTCTCGAGATCTTTGTCTACAAGTGAGGTTCTCTTTGGGTGTTTTCCTTTAAGTCTTAAGGTTGAAATAAAAATAAAAATAAAAATAAAAAAGAAGAGGAAGAAAAGAGCTTGATGTTCGGGAATGATTCTGTGAAGAGGTCGAAGTTCTGGGAAAACAAAAGATGCAGACATATGGGAGAGGATGAGTTGTCGTTGGAGTCGCCGTGGGTGGTGAGTTGTTTGGGCTTAAATGACTTTAGGTCTGATTAGGCCTTGATAGGGCTGGGTTCATGTAGGTTTATTGGACTTTGGGTTTTTTGTTAAGATGTGCTGGCTGAAAATTGGGCTTATCTGGCTTATGCTTATAATAGGCGTTGGGATGGGCTTCTTTCTTTTTTATCCTTTTTTTTTTTTTTTTTTTTTTGGGGGTTGCGGGACCGGGCTCAATTGATGAGCCCAGTCCAGTCGTGGACCCGGTCACCCGGGTCGTGGATCCGACCTGGGTGCTTTTTTATTGAACAAGCACTTAGGGATCTACCTTAGGGTTTTGATTGTCCTTAGGGATCTACCTTAGTTTTGGGTAAGCATCGCAAAAAGCATATTTGTCATTTAAGTAAAAGTTTGTGGTTTTTTTATTAGGTTTTAAAGGATTTAGGGTAAAATTGGAGTTGGGTAGGAAAATTGGGACAAAATATAAAGTTGAGGAATTTTTATAGGACTAGAAAAAGGAAAATTACTAAAATAGTTATAAACATACTACAATTTTTTCAATTTAATCATAAATTTTTTTTTTGGCTAATTCAATTGTAAACTTTTTGCAATTGTACTAATTCAATCTATCCGACTAAATTTGATTGGCACTTAATGACGTGGATGCTAGGCGGCATTAGCTGTCCGGCCAATGCTGACGTGACAAATTTTTTAATAGTATTTTATTTTTTCAAATTTTTGTCTTTTTTTTTTCTTATTCTTCTTCTTCTTTTGGCCGATCGCTAGACCGGCCAAAGTCTATGGCCGGTGACGTCAACTTCACTGGCCATTACCGAGGCCTCACCATCGCGGTGTTGGCGGAGCTCGCCCTCGCTTAGATTTGTCTTCTTGGAGAGGAAGTCGGTTCAGTTAGTGGAGTTGCCGTTGGTGATGTCAAATGTGCCATTTTGACGAAGGAACGGTTTGACTCTATGGCGGTTCCTCTTGCAAAACTATCTCAGGATGATCAACAGTGAGTTGTGAAATTATATTCAGTTGTCATATCTTGTTTTGGAAGTTCACTGATACATATTAAATGAAGGGGGCATAACTTTTGCAGGATGGAAACTGTCAATTTGAATAAACATATATATATATATATATATATATATATATATATATCTTTATGTGTCTGATAAAATTCGCTCCTTTTTCTGACAGTTGATATTCAATGATTCAGGGAAAGGGAATATAATCCAAACTTCATGGATGACACTACTAAAAGTACCCATGTTTCTGCCTTAGATAAAGTTGACCTCTCTAGCTTCGTATGGAAATTACTTCTCTCCTAAAAAAGAAAGTTAAGGTATTGAAAGAAATTGTTTCTTAGATTATTCTTTTTATCAACATAGGAGTGGAAGAAGCGCTTGTACTCTACGATTGCAATGAGATTGGGCTTGTACTTCTAAATGAATCGGGTTAGTGTGTTTGTCTACATTATGTCATGACTTCACTCTTTGGCTCTAGATGGCCCATGTCTTTAGTGTTGGTTTCCACTTTGTCAAAGATTGACCAATATATGAGATCATGAAAATTTTCATTAATGACATTGCATAAAATTTAGAGTAACTAATAATTTTATCTTGTTTCAAAAAGTTTGCTTAGTCTAAAAAGATTTTCGAAGCAGAAGGTCAAACAATTTGGCAAGGAAGAACAAGTGTCAAGGGAAAAGAATTTGATGAAGAATATAAGCCCTTTAGCTTGTGTGCCATAAGTTTTATGCACTTTTGCCGATAGAAGAGAAGCAGGCATACTGCTAAATACTTGTCTTACCTATCCTTTGGCTTTGATACTACACACACCCCTAGATGATCCATTTTCAAGGTTCTGTGCTGCCTCCATTGTAAATGCCTTGGAACTGCTATACATGGTTGGCCGTTTCTTTATAAATGCTAGCCTCTATATTTTTATTTACTTCTTTCATATCCTAATTTGTTTATTGAAGAAGTTGTTAAATATCATATTCATTGTGCTTTCTATCTAGATTCAGAACGGTGTTCTCTATAGAGCCGTGCCTCCTGATGTTCTAATGCTAGACCAGTTTAGTGTTGTCAATAAGTTTTTCAGGGGGAATTTTGCTCTTAAATTACCAGTTGAAGATAATCTCATGTTCTTTCATTAAAGGAGTGGTTTTGGAATTTTATTGCATTTTCGCATAGGCGGTAGACTTTAGATTTGGGAAGAAGTTGTTTGGTGAGAGAGCATTTACCATATGTGGAATGACAGGCTATTTAGCACCAGAAGTTGTCCAAGGAAGAGGCCATGGTTTCCTTGCCTATTGGTACATACTTAATGTTGAGAAAACTCCTACTAAGTTTTGAAATTGACAAAACTTTATAGTTCTTATTCTTATTTTGAAGAATAGAATACTTTTGAAGTTATATCACAAACTCTTACCAAAGTCTATTCATTCTAAAAGTATTTCCCACTCTGACGCAATCTAGACTGAAACCGTGTTCAAAACGAGGAAGAAATTAGACTTAGATTTATTGATCTTCCGACAAGGATTCAAAATGAACGCATTAGGAATTTATTCTACAACATCTAGATCTTTAACGAACAATCTCACTTTCTTTCTATAAATACATTGATAGAATCAATCACAAATTGATGAAATCAATCTTGAAGACAAATTCCTTTTTGGGAAGCATCTACTTATGGAAATCTAGATTCCGATTGAATGGGCAACCATAATTAGCTGATTTTCATCTCAATCTTCAAACGGCTATAAGATTCCCTTAGTTAATTCTGTCCAACGGATTGATTGGAAGAAATTTCTTTGGAAAATACCAATGACTAGTGAGGCATGGATAAGTATTTAAGGAGGTCATTCAGTTAATTTGAGGTAGAGATGGGAAAATTGAAATTCCAAAGTCTTAAGTCTTTCCAACTACTTGTTCTTCATCAGCGGTCCTTATAAATTGTATTTAAGAGAGAAAATCACAAGAAGAGTGACTTAGTGAGACAGAAGGAATGTTCCACTGAGTGTTTGCACTAAAAAATTGTACTTCTCTGTTGATGCTAAATGAATTCCAGCTAGAAGGCCGTTAGTGTGGGAGAGTAGATGTAGGCTTGATCTAAGCCGAACCACTATAAATTTTGTGTGCAATCTTTTCTTCCCTTAACTCTATTTATTTAAGTTTGTTGCATTCTTTTAGGTATCGCAAAAATTGGTTCCATCTCTTATCTGATTCTGAACATTCCTCAGAAGTTTGGTGACTTATTTATCGGACTTTATTGGATACTTAGACTTTGTTCGAAATTTATTTTATTTATCAAAATTTCTTTTAAATACCTATCCACCCCCTCTAGGTATTTGTGCTAGCATTATCAATTGGCATCAGAGCTCTGTGCTCATCTATTAAAGTGTTTTAACTTTTGCGTTAAAAATCTTTTATGGCTAGTATTATAGCACCAAGACTCATGGAAGGGCAAAACAACACTAGACCACCTTATATTGATGGAAAAGAATACAATGTGTGGTAGAATAAAATGAAGGCATTCTTGAGATCTAGAGATTCTCTGGAATGGGATGTTGTGGAAAGAGGAATCAATCCAAAGGCAACTTTTGGATCTGGCAAGGGAAAAGAAGTCTTAGATAAGAATGTTAATCAATCAAGCAAAAATTACCAAGAGATAGGCTCTTGATGCAAAGGCCATCTATTCTTTATATTGTGCTTTGTCCCTTGCTGAATATAATAGTATTTTTTTTCATGTGAAACAACTAAAGAAGTTTGGGACAGACTTCATGTTAATTGTGAAGGAACAGACCGTGTAAATAAGACAAAAATAAATATTTGGTTGGCCAATATGAATCTTTCAAGATGGAGTCTAGAGAATCTATTGAAGATATGTTCAGTCGATTTACAGAAATTGTAAATGGGTTGGTATATCAATGTCAACCAATTTCTACTCCAATGAAGGTTAACAAACTCATGCGACTTTCAAAGGACCGAAACCATGTGAAAACATCAATCTGGGAGACATTAATAATTATGCCTCTCTCTGTTGATGAATTAATAGACACTTTTCAATCTTACAAAGTGGAACAGACTATGCAGATGATAGAACGTATGAAGGATATTGTCAAAATCTATATTTGGAAGAACCAAAAGACAGACTTTATGCTGAAGCTGAACTTATTCAAACTGTGTCTAAACCTTAAGGCTAAATATGTTCAGAAGCAGAATATGTTCAGACTTACGTCTAAATTGTAAAGTCTATTTCAAATAGAAAACACTCAAACTCTACTTAAAACAAAATATTTTCAGACTTAACATCCAGAACGAGACACAAGTTCAGAACCTAGCAGATTCAGAACGAAGCATGTTCAGAATGAAACAACTTGACAGAACGTAACACAAGCCCCAAACATATAATGACTAGTGATCTGGTTTCGATTTCATATCAAGATAGATTTGATTGACTCAATCTAATTGATTGACAATTAGATCTTAAAGACAAGAACTTTCTATACGAAAAAGTTCTACTTATGGAAACCAAGATTTTGTTTGTATGGGCGATCATAATCAATTTGGGATTCTACTTTTGTTACTCAACGGCTACTAAATCTTCTTGATATAGATCTATCCAATGAGTAGATTGGAAGACGATCCTCTAGATACTGTCCAATGGCTAGTTTGGAAGTGGAGGAGTATTAAAGTAGATCAAGGACCGATGAGCAAGTAAAAGACGAAGCATAAAATTTATAATTTCAAAGTTTGAGCGAACTTCGATTATACAATTGTCTTTGGTCAGCTTAAACGTTTATGATCGTAAGAGAAATACCAAAAGAGTGACTTAGTGAGATAGTGTGATCTACCACTAAGTGTTTGCACTCAAAATTGTAATCTCTTGTTGATTGCATAGTTGAATCCAACTAAAAGGCTGTTAGCGTGGGAGAGTGAATGTAGGCTTGATCTAAGCCAAACCACTATAAATTTCGTGTGCAACATTCTCTTTCCTTAACTCTTCATATTTAAGTCTGTTGCATACTCACAGATTATTTCAGAAATTTATTCCATCACATAACAGATTCTGAACATCTACTAGAAGTCTGGTAGCTCGTTTGTTAGACTTTGATCCTTATTCAGACTTTGCTTGAAATTTATTTTATTTTGTATTTATTTGTCAAGATTCCTTTTAAACACCTATCCACCCCCCTCTAGGTGTTCATACTAGCACTTTCAAATTGCACTTAAGTTTAATGCTGATTCTGATGATACATACACATATGATGATATGGATGATGGGGAGCTTGCTCTCTTGATAAAGAAATTTAGGAAATTGAATAAGAAAGGAAGAAGATTCAACTAGAAAAAACAAAATAAACAAAATTTCTAGAAAAGATCAATGGAAGATGTTGAATCTAGCAAGGATGTGATATGTTTTGAGTGTAAGAAAAAATGACACATCAAGCCTAACCGTCCCTTCTAAAAAAGAAGAAAGGTAAGTATGAAAAATACAAGAAAGCTCTAAAAGCATAAACCTGGAGTGACATAGAGTGTGAGAAAAGTAAAGAGGAGTTTGTGAATATCTGTTTAATGGCTCACTCAGAATTAGAATCTGACTCAAATATAGACTCAAAATTTGATAGGGAAATTGAGGTAAGTCATTCGGAAGTTCCTGTTAAAATTTCTAAATATATAAATGAGCCTTACTTAAACCTTAAATCTTCTCTTAAAATGATATTTGAATTAAAGAGGAAAAATTCAAAACTCAAACAATAGGATAATTCTTGGAGAGAAAAGTTTGAAAGTTTGAAAAATAATTTTGATGATTTGAAGAAAAATTCTGATTCTCTTTCAAAAGAAAATGAAATTTTGAAAATGGAAATTTCAAACATTTCTACAAAGTTCTCCAAAGGCTCAAAAACTTTAGAACAAATTCTTTCAACTTAAATATCTTATTATAACAAATCTAGTTTGGGTTTGAATAAAGAAAATGATCTTTTGATTGATTTTCTCAAGATCAGGGAGAGACTTAGACAAAGACCCCCTAAATATGCTTTCAAAAATCACTTTCAAACACTTTTTATAAAACTCGTTGGTCGGAGTGCTCTTAAATGTTCTATATATGGTAGCCTATAATATTTTGAGAATGAATATCCTAAAGTTGGAGACTTGTTAAGAAGGATTGAACAAAAATTATCTTTATAACTAACTCCTTAGGGTTGTTAAAAAAAACAAAAAACTAACTCCTTAGGACCCAAGAAAATTTGGGTACCAATAAAAGTTTGAGATCTCTTTATGACTACAGGTTACTATTAAAAAAAATGCTACTTGGATAATGGCTATTTAGATATATGATTGGAGATTCAAGCAGTTTCATAAAATTAGAAAAACAAAGAGGAGGAAATGTTCCATTTGGTGATAACAGCAAAGGAAAAATTATTGGATATAGAACAATGAGAATTTGCAATTTGATCATCAATAATGTTTCCCTGGTGAAATGCTTGAACTACAAGCTTTTGAGCATAAGCCAACTATGTAATACAGGGTTCATAATCAATTTTCAAGAAAATGTTTGTTCTTGAGTTAGTTGAGACTTCTCTCAAACTTTCACTGGTCAAAGGCATGGCAACATTTACCTTTTGGACATAAGTCCAGAGAGTTCTCAATGTTTTAACTCATTTCAAGATGAAACAAATCTTTGGCACCACAAGTTAGGACATGTTAGTATGAAATAGATTGCTAAACTATTTTCTAAGAAGCTAGTCTGCAGTCTCTCCGGAATGGTGTACTAGAAGTCTGAATTGTGTACTCCATGCATCTTGGGAAAACAGGTCAGAAACTCATTTAAATTTATAAATCATGTCTCCACTAATCGTGTTTTGGAGCTTCTTCATATGGATCTTTTTGGACTAACTAGAAATCAAAGCATCGGTGGTAAGAAGTACTGCTTGGTAGTTGTAGACGACTACTCAAGATTTACTTAGGTTTTCTTCTTGGCAAATAAGACAGAAACCTTCTCATATTTTTTAAAGTTTGCTAAAAAGGTTTAAAATGAGAAAGGTTATGCCATTTTGAGTATTAAGACTTATCATGGGGGAGAATTTGAAAATCAAGACCTTGCAAATTTTTGTGATGAAAATGGTTTTCAACATGCTTTCTCATTTCCTTACACTCCAAAACAAAATGAAGTTGTAGAAAGGAAAGATCGGTCTTTACAAGAGATGGCTAGAACTTTGTTAATTGAAAATAAAGTCTCTTCTTGTTTTTGGGCATAAGTGGTTTCACTACTTGTTATATAATTAACAAAGTATTTTTTAGGCATATCCTAGAAAAAAACCCCTTATGAGGTTTACAAAGGGAAAAAGCCAAATATTTCTTATTTTCATATATTTGGTTGCAAGTGCTTTATTTTGAAAAATGGAAATGATCGGTTGGGCAAATTTGAATAAAAATTGGATGAAGGGATATTTCTTGGATACTCCACTTCAAGCAAAGCTTACAGAGTCTTCAACAAGAATACACAAATTGTGAAAGAATCAATGAATGTTAGGTTTCAAGAAGTTGTTAAGAACCAACAAGATCATACTCAACTTGAAAAGTCTAAGCTAGTTTCAAATTTAATTAAGTTTGAATCCCTTGAGTAAACTCCACCTTCTCGTGAACAAAGTCAAGCTGAAAAGAAGTCAGAAGATTCAAAGGAAACAAAGGTTCAACAAACTCTTGCAGATAATGACTAATTCAACAATAACTGGAAGCACAAATCAAGTCATCCTAAAGATCTCATTATTGGCAATATAGAAGAAGGGATTCGTACCAAATTCAAAGTAAGAGGAGACTCAAGCGCTCTAGCTCTTACTTCTGAGATAGAACCAAAGGGAGTAAAAAAAGTTTTAATTGATGAAAACTAGATAGAAGCAATGCAAGAAGAACTCAAATAATTCAAAATCAATAATGTTTGGGAGTTAGTTTCAAAACCAAAAGGAAAATCTGTAATTGGAACAAAGTGGGTGTTCAGGAACAAGATGGATAAAAATGGTAAAGTGACTAGAAACAAAGCAAGATTATTGAGAAAACTCCTACCAAGTTTTGAAGTTGAGAAAATTTCCTAGTTCTTATTCTTATTTTGAAGAACAAAATACTTCTAAAAGTATATCGCACACTCTTGTCAAAGTCTATTCATTCCAAAAGTATTTTCCACTCTGACACAATCCAAACTGAAATCGTGTCTAGAATGAGGAATAAATCAGACTCAAATTTATTGATCTTGTGACAAGGATTCAGAATGAATGTATTAGAAATTTATTCTACAACATCTAGTTCTTTGGCGAAAAATCTCACTTTTCTTTTATAAATACATTGATGGAATCAATCACAAATTGATGGAATCAATCTTAAAGACAAATTCATTTTTGGGAAGCATCTACTTATAGAAACCTAGATTCTAATTATATGGATGACTAGAATCAACAAATTTTCATCTCAATCTTCAAATGGCTATAAGATCCCCTTAGTCAATTCTGTCCAACGGATTGATTGGAAAAAATTTCTCTTAAAAATGCCAACAGCTAATGAGGCATGGAGGAATATTTAAGGAGGTCATTAGTCTATTTGAGGTAGAGATGTGAAAATTGAATTCCAAAGTCTGAAGTGTTTTCAACTATTTCTTCTTCATTGGTGGTCCTTATATATTGTATTCAAGAGAGAAAATCACGAGAAGAGTGACTTAATGAGAGAGAATGAATGTTCCTCGAAGTGTTTGCATTAAAAAATTATACTTCTTTGTTGATGCTATAGTGAATTCCAGTTATAAGGCTATTAGTGTTGGATAGTGGACATAGGCTTGATCTAAGCCAAACCATTATAAATTTCTTATGCAATTTTCTCTTCCTTTAACTCTCTTTATTTAAGTCTATTGCATTCTTTTAGGTATTGCAAAAATCAGCTGCTTGTTACAAGTGTTTCTACTGCAAGAGTTTTTCTAATGTGGGCTACATTAATTGAGATTCTAATTTATCGTTTTACAGGATTAGTATAATAAAGTAAGGCATAAGGTTTTCTTAATAGTCGAATATAAGCTTGGCTTGTGTGAGTCGGGTTGGGCTCGGCTTGTGATGAGAGAGCCCAGCTCGTGATGAGAGGACCCAGTTGAAAACTCTATAAACAGCACTAAGGTCCTTTGTCTAGCCTTCATTCTTCCATGAATTTTCTCTCACCTCACATAAGGCAAGCTATGAGTGGTAGCCTCATTGAGCCAGGAACCGAGGACCATAGAGGAGAAAAACCTGAGTGTCAGCTCGTCATCTGAGCGTCGAATTATCGTCATTTCGCATAAAAAAACGATGAATTCCAAATCAAGTACGCAAATCTTCGTCTTCTCCTTCAATATGTTCGAGTTTCTTGCTATATTGATCCTGGGATGCCACTTTGACGGCCAACATTTGGTGTCAAAGCCTCTAGCCTAGAACTCAAACTGTTGCATTTGGCCGTTTTCAGAAATTTTGTCTGTTGAAACTTGATTTTGAAAACATATTCAGACTCGTATCGTTGAGACAAGCGTTTCAATGGGTGGCACGCCTCCAGTGGAGGCCAAACGCGTTGTCCATGAACATTTTAGATTTGACCTACCTTTGGACTGTTTTAGCTATTTTCGTGAATTTTGGTCGAGTGAAAGTGGATTTTGATCACATATTCATCTTTTACTCTTTGAGATGAGCATTTTGGTAGGTCGTACGCCTCCAGACAATGCCAGATGCGCCCACACGCGGCTACACGTTATGTTGCGGCACTGATAAGTGGTGCCACGCGCCCGTGAGCTTGCTCATGCGCCGTATGCACAAGCGCGTGACCACCTATGATGATGGGTGACTTCATCAATGACATCACTCGCCAACTTGGGCCACCGCCATGGGCTACTGACGTCATGCATGACGTCACTTAGGTAGGGTCCACTCAACCGGATTGACCAAGTGACTCGACCCAATTTGACCCACCTCGATTGACCGTGTTGACCCGGTGACTCAACCTGACTTGATTGCTGACTAATCGAACCGGTCGAACAGTTGACCGATCGGACCATTGACCGGTTGGACCGGTAGTGTCCGGTCGAATCGGTTTCCAATCGGCTCATGAAGGGCAAGCGCATGGACTTGACACGTTACGCATTTCAGCAGCGCATGAGGGCGTGTGCAAAGTCGGATAGGCGCGTTCCTGGTACCAACATTCTCATATGAAGATTCTCTACATGTGATGTGTTTATTTTATATGTTTGATGATTTATGGATATGAAAAATGCATATGAAACCCTAAAGTACGTGATTTTTGGGTATTTTTGCGTATTTTTCATGTATTTCCCTATGGTTTTGGAAATATGTTGTGAACTCACATGTATATCATTACATAAGAATTATGTAAAGCATTGGTTCATTAATAACATGTATAAGGTTCAGCATGTTTTAATGAATTTAGTAATGAGATTGGCATGACATGTGATTTCAGTGACAAATTACCCCTATCATTTAGTTTGAAATCACATGTATAAGGTGAATGTGAGTCATAAAGTTTATATCCCTAATATGAGAGAGTTTCAATGATTCAATTGGGTTGTGATTGCCAAAGTGACACTTGATTGGATTTGAGAAATATCGGTCTCATATTGTGATATGATGTCTCATATTCTAATGCGTGGTTATACTTCCAAAGGAGGTAATTGTGTGTTAATTCATGGAGGGATACATGTACATCATATGGTTGAGGAGTGATTGACCCTAGTGATTCATACACCCAAAGGTGATGAATTCTCAAAAGGTTAGAATATATTCTCATGACTGCTGTCATGTGGAGAGTGTACAATTATATGTCATGTATTATGTTTAAAGGTGTTTATATGATGATGCGTGTAACTCTCGAGATGTGTAATTATAAGGTTTTCAAGTTACATAGTACTCACATGATGCCAATTGCATATGCTCTTTGTTATTAAATTATATTCTCTATAATGACAACTCCGTTGTGATTGAGGTTCTTACTGGGTCAAATTTTAAGTAGTGAAAAGAGGATTTCCGTTGGAGAATGAGCTGATAGATGTTCATATTGCTTTTATTGAGAAACTAAGCTGGCAATCTCACTGTTAGTAATATAGAACTAGAAAGTATTTGTTACTGATTGGGAAAAGGGCAATTAAATTTGTCTATTATCTATAAGGTGCTCCTTTATGAGTACTTGAAAATGGTTTAATGAATACATCCTAAGGATGTTAGATTTGAAGTTCAAAATCATACTCATAAAAGAACTAATGAAACCACAAGTCATTCTGACAATCTTATCTCAAGATAGCACCATTTGAAAAAAAATGGTGTCATTTACTACTTTTGTGGAAAGAAATGACACATAAGGAACACCGTAATGAATATAAAGCTTGGTTGTCTAAGTGTGAGTCTAGAGTTAATGATTCTTTGGCATTCATTTGTAAATCTTATTCCTATTAAAAGCCTCATCTGGTTCTTGATGGCTAGATAACGGTGCAACAAATTATATTGTTTATCATAAGGGGATTCATAAATCTAAGGAAGCTAAATCGGGATGAATCATAACTCATCATGAAAAACAATATTTAACGTCGATTTAGTGGGAGATGTTGTTTTGACTATGGATTCTAGATTCTAGTTTGCATTTAATGTTGAGAAACACTTTATGTACCTTTCTTTATACGGAACTTAGTTTCCATATCATGTCTGGAAGTGTGTAGCTACTCTTTTAAAATATAGAACAATGTTGTTTCTATATTTTCCAAGTCAAATAAAGTCGGGTGCTTCAATATGTCAAATGAATTATACTAATTGTGCTGATCTCCCAACGATATCTACGTTGTTTTCACAGTTGAAAAGATTGTTTTCGATAGATCTTTACCTAAGGAACAGTTTTATGCATTGTAACATAAACGTCTTGATCATATGTCTAGAGAAAGAGTAGAAAGATTGATAATGTTGATATTTTGTATACTCTTAAAAGTTACCTAAAGACTTGTGTAGACTATTATAGAAGCAAGATGATTAAGATAAATAAGAAAACTGTAGTATGAAGTCATGACCTATTGGGAGTCATTCACACTTATATTAGTGGATCATATATGGTAACGTTGTATGAATTTTTTTTATTTCAATACAATTATTAATGTCTATTTTTTTAAAGAAAAGTTTGAATCTTTGGATAGATTCAAGTTTTTTTAGACTAAAGTTAAGAAACACTTGTGATAAGTCTTAAAAATTGTTAGATGTGATCGTAGTGGTCAGTATTTTGACAAGTATGGTAATGTTGGTTAGCTTAAAGGGTCATTTGTCAAATACTCGAAAAGATTTTGGGATAATAACTTAGTTTACAATGCCCGAAAATCTTGAACAAATTGGTGTGACCGAAATGCGTAATTGCACTATAATTGACATGATAGTGAGTATGATTATTAGAAATAATTTATAAAGTTTTCTGTGAGGCGAAATAGCCCAATATGCATCAAACCGAAATTTTACCAAAGATGTTATGTTGTCTCGTTTTGAGTCATGAGCTGGACGTAAACCTAACTTGAACCATCTTAAGGTTTGAAGCGTCCTACTGAAGTGAGGTTATATGATTTAACATTAAGTAAGTTGGACTATAAAATCCCTTGGTGTTATTTCGTATCTTACCTAGGTCATTCGAAGGGATATTGGTTTATGATCCCAATGGGGATACAAGAATTGTATAATTACAGACAACGAAGTCTCTAGAGTTTGATGTAGTTGCAGATGATAGCTATTCTTAAACTATTAAAGATAATAGTACGATGATGACCACTGTGTTTTTGTTTTTGCCTATACAGACAATTGTGGAGTCTTTTACACCACAGACTAAGCGTGTTGAGGTTTAGGATACTGTTATTGATACAATTCTTGATAAAGTTTGTCAAGCGTCTCAGGTACAGGATAAAATGGTTGCAGTAACTCCACTTAGGAGATTAACTAGGAAAAAACATTCAATTATACCACTAGATTATATAGTCTATTTGTGAAAGCATGACTATGATATCTACTGCATGATCGATCTAATGACTTATGTATGTAAATGTTGTTTCTTATCCTCAGTAAGATATGTGGTTAGATGCGATGAAAAGACAAGATGCAATTTATAAAACGTGATAGTATTTGGGAGTTTGTTGAATTGGTTGAAGGTCACAAGCTCATCCTCTATAAATGGGTGTACGGGATTAAGAGAAATTTCAAAGGAAATATTGAGAAGTTTAAACCCAGATTAGTAGTGAAATGTTTCGCTTAGAGAGAAGCTTATTCTTTTCTAAAGACTATTTCAGAGTGAATATGGTATTAGTAACTCATTTTTCATATAGAGTTACGCTAAATAAATGTTAAAACTCTATTTCTCAATAGATACGTTAATAAGTAAAGTCTATATCATATAACGCGAAGGTTTTGAAGCAAATGATTAAGGTAAACTTGTGTGTAAATTGAAAAGTCTTATTTATGGTCTTAAGCAAGTTTGTAGACAATGGTGCTTGAAGTTTCATAATGTCATCACTTCGTTTGGTTTTGTTGAGAATAAAGTAGATCAGCGTATATATTGCAAGGTTAGTGGGATGAAATTCAATTTTCTCACATTCCATGTAAATGATATCTTACTTGCGAGTAGTGACATTGGATTACTGCATAAGACAAAGCAAATGTTGTCAAGGAATTTTAACTTGAGAGATCTTAACGAGGTATTTTTTGTCTTTGGCATTGAGATCTGTAGGAATCTTTCTCACTGTGTTTTAGATTTTTCTCAGATTGTATATGTTCATCGCATTTTGAAAAGATTCAACAAGCTGGAGTTGCTCTTGTTGTTAGGGCTGATAAATTGAATTTTTGGCATAGTCCTTGTTCAAATCTTGGGAGAACCCAAATGAGGGATATATTTTATGCTAGTGCACTTAGAAGCGTCATGAATGCTTAAGCCTACAATAGGCTAGATATTACTTTTACAACAAGATTTATAGGTGGATATCAATCAAGTCTAGGACATGATCATTGGTTTGCTACCAATAAGGTTTTGAGATACTGAAAATGACAAGAAAAATATATGCTGAAGAACATGTTCAAGATCTAGAGCTAGTAGGGTATTCGAATATAGATTTTACTAGTTACAAGAATGACAAGAAGTTGACAACAAAAATATCTTTATATTAATAGAACGTGCAGTATTATGATAAATCGATAAATAGAAATTTATGTTATCCTCTACTGTATAAAATGGAGTTTGTAGTATGCTTTTCAACTATTACTCAAGATATTTGACTTCGAAACCTCATTAAGGAGTTGATCATATTTGATATTATTAATAGACCCATACAATTGTATCGAGACAATAACTTTTTAGTGTTGTTTATCAACAACGATAAAGGTCTCAAGGGGTCTAGACATGTGGCAGTCATGTTTTGACCATAAAGGAATGATATGGAATGATGACACTACAATAGAGCATATTTCCACATATGATGTGATTGTAGACCCACTAACTAAAGACTTTTGCCCACTTCTTGTTTAAGGATCAAAGCATTTTCTCGACAACACGAACATCTGAGACGTCTTCTCCATTTTTTTATTTATTTTGTTGACAATCGCCAAAACTCTTATGAAATAATCCGCAATTGATATAGATTCTTTCATATGAATTACCTCAAATTTGCCTCTCAAGGTTTGAAAATGAATCTTCTAAACTTTTTGTACTCCTTGATAGGTGTTGTGAAGAATATTCCATGCCTCTTTAGTAGTAGTAGCATTTGAAACTTTTTTAAACATGGAATCATCTAAAACTTGATAGATGATTGACAAGGCATATTGATCTTTTGAACAAACCTTCTCCAAGGCATTTCTCTAGTTCTAGTTCAAGGTAACTTCATCCTCTGGCTCATCATAGCCAAAGTTGACGAGTCCCCAAACACCATAGGCGCCGAATGGAGCTTTCATTTTAACAGCCTAGTTATTATAGGTGTCTTTGGTAAGACAAGGGTATTGAAGAGGAAGTTGGTTGTTTGTTGACGCCATGATCACAAATCGTAAGCTCTTATACCAATTCGATGGATGTAATTTGAAGGTAAAACACTCACAACTCATACAAGGAACATAAGAAGATAGTTAGATAGCTTAGGAGATTTATTTCACCTCAACAAAAAAACAATTACAAGACTCATCTATTTATAAACTTGTTACATGACCTTTACTTTTCCTAATAGATAAAGTTAGCGCTCCGGATAAGATCTACAAACTAACAAAACAATCACCATATCTAACATTGTCTCTAAAAATAATCATTATCTCTAGAAATACGAATAGACTCATTAAAGATAATGACCAATTGACTCATTAAAGATAAAGCTGCAATTATAACTCTTTTTCAATGCGGGTGCTGAATAGTTATCAAAATTGATGAATTTGGTTTAATCTTTAACAATCATTACCAAGCTTCACCACCGAGAATCTGCTATTTCCAGCCTACACTACGCGATGATTTTCCATTACCATTGATGATCTTTCACTAAGCTGGGGAGTTGTTCCTTTGTTTTGTAGGTTATCAATCATCGACGGAACACTCCGAGACTATTGTGCCGAGCTAGCCTTGCCACTCTAGGTGACACCATAATGTTCCATCCGAGCACCGTTGGTCTACATCATCGCAAGTAATCTTGTGAGCTTATCGGATACTATCACCATATAGCTCGTGAGCCAACCACATTATCGAGACCACCACCATTACCTGCCGTCTTGAGCCACTTGTCAGCTTCAATTTGGAAACAACATCAAATTAGGCAATGATCATTACCTTCGAATGTCACCGCCTATTTTAAATGATTGTTATCTAGATGTGATTTCGTGAGATTTTAGGCATTACTAGAGAGGATATTATTGGCAAAAAAATGCATTATAATTACTAATTTAATCCATAAGACTTGTGGATCACTTTTTTAATTATTTTGATTTTTTTTTCCTTGTGCCTTGGTGACTTTTGGGTTTAAAATCATTATAATTACTAATTTGTGTCATGCCCCGACTCTCGAGCACGTGCCCAATCCCGGTCGATAAAATTTTGCGACTTTCCAAGACAAGTCGCCGATCCTTTCATTTTATTGCAAATGCGGAAGCAAAAATAAATCTCCTGACAGTAACTATCTTGGGATAGAAAAGTAGGACAACAGATTCACAAAACGAAACATGCTTTTATTATCACATAGAGTCATGTACAAAAGTCTATGGCCAAAAGACTACAAAAGACTAGCCTTCCAAAAAGAAGTGGTTCTAACTGACCTACGCTTCCGATCACCTCCTATCAGCTCCAAGTCCTCCACTCGACGACCCTGAAAATGGTTATACAATAACCAGTGAGACAATGTCTTAGCAAATCCATGCTCTAAACCCCGATTAGGAGGGAAATACGCCTAGAAGCGTCCTAATCACATAATCATACAAGCACAAAGGCTTACCTTGGCCTCAGATCCACCCTGCAGGTTAGTACAATTCAAATACTCAATTAAACAATTCAATTCAAATCCACTATCAATCAGTTGATTCATTCAACTCCATGTCATCAATGTCATCCATAAATTCTGTTGATTCGAACACTACTCGCCTAAGCTGAAATAGATATACTCATATACCATTGCTTCTTGAAGCTGATGTCTAAAATTTGCTCACCGAAGCTGCTAAATCAAATAATGCTCACCAAAGTTACTTGATGACATGTGCTCGCCAAAGCTGCTAGATCACTAATGCTTGCTGAAGCTGATATCTAAAGTGCTCACCGAAGTTGCTAAAGCATTATTGCTCACCATTGCTCACCGAAGCTACTAGAGATCTATACTGGTGTTAATGCTCCCCGAAGCTGTTATAGATTTGTATTGCTCACCTAAGTTGATTTAGTACTCAAAGACCACTTTCGGTTTCAACACCCGACACCTAGTATTTTCCAATTAAAATACCAATATTTCACAATCAGCATTCAATTTTGCAAACATAACAATCAATTGAACAAACTAGCCACATTGCTACAATCAGTGCGAAATTCTAACAAACAGCTCTCCCGGTATAATTTCTGGAAAAATAATTAATAATTAATTAATTTCGAAAATCAATAAAATAATTCAATTTAATTTCTAAAAAATACTAACCTAGGCCAAAATTATTAAATTAAATACCAATATGGACCCGGAAAATTCTTGAACCCTTCTAGATAAACAGTACAATTTATTTAGGCATTAGCTAAACTATGCTAACCACCTAACATGCTCAATTAAATAATTAAATTTCTAATTTAATCTAACTAATCTTCTAATTCCTAATTAAATAAATCTAAACACCCCTTAAACGTTATTAGCCTACTAAGAAGAGTTTAGAGTATAAACTCACCAGTTTATTGCGGAAACCGGTTCACCACGATGATGGTGCGACGGCAGCCGAAACCTCGCAAGCCCACAGCAAAAATCTGGGCTTGGGCCTACTTCTTGGGCCGACGAGCTAAATTGCTGGGCTTCAAGAAACCAGGCTGAACTGATGCAATTTTCGTGGGCTTCAAATGGGCTGCTGTACTTGCATTTGTGGGCTGATCTTGGCTGAAATGTGGGCTGGCTTCAAGTGGGCCAAAGTGTTAAAATCTTGGGCCGAGTTGCTGGCTTTGCTGGGCCCGTAAAATGCGTGAGCTGTTGACGATTTTGCTGGGCCGAAGACGCACGAATTCACGGCTTGCTTCGTGCGCTGCTGCAGCTTGCTGGCGAGCTGGTGTCACGCGCGGGCAGCTTGATGAAATTGGAGAAGACACGAGGACGCTGCTGGGTCGTTCGGTGACAGCGAGAAAGCAAAGCGGAGATGGCCACGATCGCTGGTAGTAGGGGCGCGCGGTCCACTGGCCGCTGGTGTTGACCGAAGAAAGGCAGACCGCAGACGTGGCAGCTGGAGCGTGAGGCTCACGGACGTGGGCTTTGGCCTTCGGTGAGAAGAAGAAGTTTGATCGATGCTGGTCGTGGAGCGCACCAAGAGGAGTCAACCCAATTTTTGCTGGTTGACTGGAACACGTTGCATGTTGGGATGAAATGGAGCAGGAGACTTGGACGGCTTGTAGGCGTTGAAGAGTAGATGAAAGGAAAATAAAAATGAAAGGAAAGAAAGCTGTTCGGTGGGGTTTTGCAGGGTTGATGGAAATGAAAGAAAGGTGTGGGTGAGATGGGATCGAGCGAGAGAGGAGACGGTGGGGGCGTGTATTGGAAGCTAAGAAGAAGAGAAAAGTCAAGAAATCTTATCCCACTAATTGACTGTTTGGTCCCCTTAAAGCCCACACACCTATCCTCTTGTCCCAAATACTTTCTAGGATAAATTGAAGCCAAAAATAGCACAAATAGATGCCAAAAACATAGCCCCCAGATCATGCTCCGAATTTCCATTTTTGGTCCTCAATTTCTTTACTCAATTCCCCAAATTGAGGTCCAATTTTGATGAAGAAAAATCCCAAACAATTTTCTACAAGTCCCTGACACTCAAAGGCTTGGTTTTGAAATCCAAATTTCCATCAATTTAGCCCATCTGAATTTTCACTAATTTTCCGCAATGTCCGAAACGGTTTTCCGTAAAAATCCCGAAATCTTTGAAAAATCTTCGGAAGATGAGTCGACGTTCCTAAAATAGCTCGTGATACCACAGAACTTTCAATTTTTGAAATTTTGTTCAAATTCACGATTAATTTTATTCCAGCGCACTTTTAGCGTGACCTAGTCTAGCATGTAACTTTTAGGAATTTTTGGTGCAATTGACTCGTGATCGATTTCTCTCGAACCACATCGTACATCTTCAACACATTGACGACTCTTGGTTGTTGTGAAAATTTCAAGGTTTCAATTACAGATACAGGGTATCCAAAACGACTGGAAAATCAATTTAGTGTCGATCGATGAGAATTTTACAATCAGGTGGAATCACCCACACTTTAATCACACATCTTAGTCGAATCAACATATCTGTGATCTCTGATTGATTCTGACAGTGTCATAATGACCATTGTAGATCAACACGATCGAGTAGTCGATTTTTGGTCGAATTCTCAAGTTCATTGCATTTAGATTCCTTAATTGTTTTCCCATATAGCCTAGTAATCTCATGAGTGATCAGCTCAGAGAACAATACCATTGATGCATTGATGAAAAGCCCGATTTATTTAATCGAAAACGAAATCTGAAAATTCGAGATGTCACAATTTGATCCGTAAGACTTCGGATCATATTTTTTTTTTAATTATTTTGATTCTTCTCGTGTGTTGGTGATGTTTAAGGTTAAAATAATTGTTAATATAATCCTTAAGACAATGGTTATTTTTCAATTATCTTAATCCTTTGTGTGAAAAATCTTGATTAATATCTTGAGTTGGATTGAATATGATGCTTATATGTGATTATTACTTGTTTTGGAAAATCCAAAAAAAAGGACCAAATTGCATGACAGGTAGGGTAGTTCCCTAAATATGTTTCTTAGGTTTGGTAGTCTATTTTCATTAATTATTTATTTCGAATTTTAATGAAAATAACAAAAAAATCATACGCATGTCATCTAGTTTGCATATTAGGTTCATTTAATTAGAAATTGATTGTCAATAGAACTAGGTCATATAGTTGAAGTGCACGACATATAAGTAAGTTTTAATCTCAAGATAAGAGAAACCCCAAAAATAATTAATTGCTTTGTGTGTTTAATTCAGTTAATGCATTTTGTGAAGTGTTATTTTTAATGTTTGCACACCTGTGTGGTCACTCCCTTGCATGTTAGTGATTTAGGCTAAAATCAATTTGGATTGCCTAAAAAGCATTTTCGAAAATAAAAGAGGAAATGTACCAAAAGGGCATTAGAATAATCTAGCGTAATCAAGTTCTTGAACTCATTTAATCTTTGGTTCATAAGAATGAAGTAATTCTCCCGTTACTTTATTTGGGTTTCTAATCGATCCACCGAAAATAGGTTAGAAGTGACTCATAATTGAAAACCATTTGTATGTTAAATAACTTGAACCTAAGTCGCAATTGGTATGGGTTTGGGAAAGCCCGAGCTAATTTTAGGCTTAGTAATGCATTAGTTAATACCTAGGTGGTCCACTCAAGATTAGTTCCCGACATACCACGTAAATTTACAATTTTCAGGTTTATTTAAATTGATGATCTTTTCTTCAGTTCCCTCTTTTGTATATTCTGATTCTTCACATAAAATACATTAATTAAAGTACACCAAGCGTGGTTTGAACACAAACCAAACAAACTAGTGAGTACAATGGTTGTTGTTGCCTAGGGGTGTGACCAATGTGGGATAGTCACATAAGTAAGACAACCACAACGGTGGTTGTGTGCTAGCCAAAATAAAAGAAAATAAAAACATAGGGCAGCCAGAGTTCAATCAATAATGCAACACTCAATAATCAAACCAACAAATAAATTACTGAAAATATTTTAAAAAGAAACCTGTAATGCATAATATAAAATATAAAAATAAAAGAAAATGAAAACATATAATTTTTTTTTTTAAATTGCAAAAATTGTCCAAGTTAGTGTCGTCTATGTCATGTAGGGGGCCTACGTTCACGTTGCTGATTTCCGATAATTGACCTAAGGAACTACATTAATAAATTATAAAACGATTTAGAATTAAATTGGCCAAATTAAAAAGTTAAAATATTAAATTAGCATCCATATAATATATCTAGGACTTTTTTTAGTAATTATCTTAAAATAAACAATCACCGCTTTGAGTATGCATTTTTTAGGTTTATTTAAATTGATGATCATTTCTTTAGGTTCCCTCCTTCGTATATTCTGATTTTTCCACATAACTTTAATTAACTATATTAGACCAAGCTATGGTCCTAACACAAGCCAAATAAACTAGTGAGTATGATGGTCATTGTTGCCTAGGGCTTGGATTGTTGCCTAGGGCTGGTGGTGTGACCAATGTTTAGATGGTCACGTTAGTATGACGACCACAATGACGGTTGTGTGCTAGCTATAGCTAAACTTTGGGCCCATTTGTATATGGACCCACTTTCAATTCGGATATTTATTGAGGTCCCAATTTGTTTGTTGATAGTAATAAAGTGGTCAATTGCAGTTATCTTGATAAATGGTCCTAGCATGTTCGATGTGTGTTGGTTCCACACTCCTGTTATCTTAATATTGAGCAGTGAGATAGATTTCATATGTGCTTAAATGACTTTTATATATTCCTTTTACTTAATCAAAATCTTGCATTGTACAATTTGACTTTCTCTTTCTATCAATATAATATTAAATTTGTATAATATATGAATGTCAGCACGTTAATTTGCGGTATAACTTCTTTTTGTGATTATTTGAGATTCAAACAGTATTTTAGGTTTTCTTGTGGGAACTTAAAAAGGTGTCCATTCCCTTATTTTTTTTTTTTTTGTAACCCAGGAAACCCCGTAAGCCGGGGACGGCCAACAAACAAACCCTAGGGAATGTCAATATAGGACCCACCAGTATAATTTTTTTTTTGTGATTATAACGATACTTCGATAGTATTTTAGATTTTCTGAGAAGTTAACAAGTTGTCCATGCGGGCGGTGGTTGGCCATTCCCTTCTATTAATAAGAAAAGGGTCACTAAATTTTGTCTGCTGCAAATTTTTTATTTTATATTTTTTTGTCGAAGTCTGCTGCAAAGTTAGAGAGCAAATTATTAGTCATGCACAGCACCGACGATGTACGTTGCAAAATTATTCCTCATGCAGATGCACGGCACCGACGATATTAGCTTGTAAAGCTCGTGCAACTGAGAAAATATGTGGTGCATTAAATATGTGTCAGACCATACATAAATTGATATGTAGCAAACGGGCCCACCTGTTCGAAAAGTTTTGTTCCTTTCTCCCCTCTCTCACCCACTTTGCTCTCCAACTTTGCAACCCCATGCCCAACCCTCCTCTTTCTCTATGGTCTTACATTTCGGACGGTAAAACCTACCCAATATTTTTTCCTTTTGTGCGGGCTCACAGAAAATATTAAATAATCGCCGTAGACCCGAGAAAATATTGGGTGGTCCGGGACCGCCACGTCAGCGTGGTCCCGGACCACTCACGCGGTTTCACGTGTATGGGGAGGGGACAAAAGAGAGAAAGAGGAGAGAGAGCGTCAGAGAAGTGGGCCAAGTTTCAGTCCTTTGTCCCCCTCCCCATACACGTGGCGTCGCGTGAGTGGTCCGAGACCACCATGACGTCATGGTCCGGGACCACCCAATATTTTCTCTGCAGACCCTCTGTCTCTCTATCGATCTAGGTCCACGTTTGCGGCCTCTCTCTCCTCTACTCTCTCTCCCCGTTGTCGCTTCGCTCCGCTACGGAACCATTAAAAGAAGAAATCGCTCGTACCCGCTCTGTTAAAAATCGCTCCGGAGCTCACATTTTTTCCTCACCTCCGCCCTGCCCTTCTCTTTCCTCTGAGCGATGCCGCCTCCGCCGTCTCCATACGCTCTTTTCTTGCAGGACCTTTTTCTGATTATTTAAACCTCAGTATCAAAAGAGGTGATTGAAAAATGGGTAAACTGAAGTTAAATCCTCCAATATTTCGAGTGGATTAAGAAGCGTTTCGGCGGTCCCACTTCTGTGTGATTGGGGAAGGATGGGAGGAGTGCGAAGCGGCAGAATCAATGAGATGGCCGTTCGTCCAGATCGATTTGCGACCAAACAGTTCTCACACGTTTCCTGGCCATACACTGAGAACGTTGGGATTTTATTTCTCCATCGTGTACGGGAATCGTGGTGTTGCGACTGATGAAGTCGAAGAGTGAGTTAGTGACTTACTTTGCTAAGATAGTAGACTCAGACGAAATAACACGTTCCATGTCTCAGGGGGGAAGTTCCTGGTTAAATTATTTTATTTTATTGACCTTGACAGTCAATTTCACATCTCTTCATGTGTATTTTTATCGAGTATATAAGAGTTTGCCGTGTGAAGGGCTGCATCTTTTTACTTTCCTAATGTTACCTGTACAGTTTCTTCTTCTTTAGAGCAGAGACTGGTCTTGACAACATTTCTTGCAAATGCCATATCTATGAAGAGCCAAAGTTTAAGTGGAATGGTCATGAAAACTGACTAAATTGCTAAAGGATACAATTGCATGAATGGGACAACCTCTAGTGATTTTCCTTCACGGTAAATCCCAATTCTTGGATTAACTTAGTCGTGAGTGCTTCTTTACTTGTGCATAAGTGCATAAGCATGTGGCGAGGGTGGTCGTGATTGGACAAGGCTGTGTGTTTTCGAGCGCGCTTGTGTGTTTCCATTATAATCGCCCTTTGTTATTTGATAGTTCAATCTAGGCTGGGACAAGAAATTAAACGACCTCCAGGATGATGCTAACAGATTCATAGACTAGACACAATGGAAGACCATCTCATTGGCCAACAGTAAGAGTGTCTACAGAAGGCTACTATTGAGAGAATTAAATGTTATTTTATAGAAGATGTTTCATAGCGAAAAGTCTGACTCGGGAAAAGAGATATCATCTCAAACTATCGTCTCTGATTGCACATCTGGTCGGCTTATTCATCAGACAATGCTAACTCTAGAGCATAATCATCTCTTTTCTGTAGCAACAGAAACAGAAAAACAAGCAATGTTTCAGGAACAGAACATTAACCATCCCAAATCAGGCGGTTGGTGTACGATGATTTATAAAATTAACTGCTACTCCACAACTTTACATTTCTCATTCAATTTCATTGTAAAGTTTACGTTGTTGACAAGGTATCTAGATCTCACAATTGGTCCTCGTGCAAAATATCTTCCAAATTGAAGCCAATAGACCTGCAAGTCACATGAATGATGTTTCAAAAATAGGAACACAATGTCTATGGCAAACTTCATGTTTTGACAGATTTACTTCAAATGCATGAATGCAACACTTATACATACACAAAGTGTTCCATAAGGTTTATCATGTAACTCTTTACTGAGGGTTGGGAAATGAGAGTTTTGGGAAAGTATAAACTATATTAATACCTGATATGGTGTAATAAATGCATAAAATTTTATAATATAAGCAATATACCAAGTATAGACCACGTAAGGCAAGAACGCAAAGGAAAAATGATTGACTAAAATTAAAATATTTGAGGATAAGAGGGGATCATGAACAAGCCGAATCCACATATCAAAATGAGCCCGGGCAAGTATTTAATCTTCTACATAACGGCGCAGCAGCATGAGAGTTCCCAAAGTAGATCACATTTGTCCTCCAGCATCGAATCCACAGCGCTAAGCACAGGCGAAAGTAGAAGACGCTCCAAGGTTCACAAGCGCCCAAAACCCTAACTCTCAGCTGCAGGGGATGAATGGGAGCCGCCAATGGGGATTCGACAGGTGATGGCGGGGCTCGGGGAGGCGGTGGCGGTGGTGGCGGCAGCGCGGTTCACGAGCAGAGAGCCCCGCTTGGAATGGAGCGGCAACGGGAAGAGAGAGAGTAGAGGAGAGAGATGCTGCAAACGTGGTCCCAGATCTATAGAGAGACCGGACGATGCGTGTCCGTCAGTGAATGATTTTCTGCACGTGGAGTATTTCACTCACCCAATGTTTTCTCCTCTCTCACGCGCTCTGCTCTCCTCCATATATAGGCAAAGTCCTCTACTCCTAAGCGTCCAAAAAGAGGACTCATTTTGAATTCCCCATTTCCTCAAACTACAACACAACTTACCACGTAAAAGATTACAAATCCAGACCACCATGTCGTCGGGAAAACACGTTGTCGTCATTCCCTTCCCGTTCGGCGGCCAAGCTTGGGCCCTCACCAACCTGGTCCTCAAGCTTGCCCCAGCCGCCCCGGACGTCCGATTCTCTTTCTTGAACATAGCCAAGTCTAACAGCCTCATCTTCCCTCCGCCGTTGAGAGCCAAGCTACCCAGCAACGTCCGAGTCTATGAAGTCAGCGACGGCTTGCCAGACGGCCACTGCGGGCCGATGGAGCATTCGGGAGAACACGTGGAGTTGTTCCTGAAAGCGGCGCCTGAGAATTTTAAAGCAGCTGTTGACGCCGCGGAGCAAGATGTGAGGAAGAAGGTGAGTTGTTTTCTGACCGACGCTCTCGTGATTTTTGCAGGCGAAATGGCAGAGAAAATGCAAGTTCCCTGGGTAGCCCTCTGGGTCCCCACTCCGTATTGTTTAGCGGCGCACGTGTACATTGACGTCATAAGTGAGCTCCATCGTGAATCCTCTGGTGGTGGCATCTCCACTGACAATGACAATGATGACGACAAGAGACTCGGAGTAATTCCGGGATTATCTATGATGCACATTTCAGATCTACCGAAGGAGCTACTCGATGATCAGGATACATCAAGGAGTGCGTGCATGCTACGCGAGGTGGGGCGTGTGCTCCCACGTGGCGCTACCGCTGTCGTCATGAACTCTTACGCGGAAGTGACCCCTACACCTCTGATAGCGGACTTGAAATCCAAGTTCAAGATGCTCCTCCAAGTGGGGTGCCTCGCGGTGTCATTCCCCCCGCTTCCGCTGCCGTCGAGCTCCACCTCTGACACTACCGGTTGCTTGACGTGGCTCGATGCCAGAGACCCTCGGTCTGTGGCGTACATATGCTTCGGGACGGTGGCAATGCCATCGCCAAGTGAGGTATCAGCTATTGGGGAAGCCTTAGAATCTACTAAGACCCCATTTCTATGGTCCATCAAGGAACGCGCGATGGCGTTCTTGCCCAAGGGGCTCCAAGAGCGGACAAGCGCATATGGGAAATTTGTCCCATGGGCTCCACAGGCCCAGGTGCTGAGCCACTCGGCATGTGGGGTTTATGTGACGCACGGCGGGTACAACTCGATGTTTGAGAGCGTGGTGGGCAGCGTGCCGATGGTATGCAAGCCATTCTGGGCTGACAACATGATGAATGGGAGGGTGATAGATGAAGTGTGGGGGATTGGAGTGAAAGTAAAAGGTGGGACCATAACCAAGAGTGGGATGGAGAAGGCACTGGAGGTGGTGTTGAGGGGTGAGGATGGGAAGGAAATGAGGAAGAAGGCTGGTGAGTTGAGGGAGAGATTGGAGAAGGCTGCGGGGCCTAATGGGATTGCTGAGGCTGATTTCAATGTCCTTGTGAAGCTCATCTCCACTTGATGAAGCGCAGCGTGCACTAAGGCCAATTTGCAGCAAATTCTAATCGATTTACTGAGTGATGTGTCTCAAACTGCCATTGGTCGTGAAAGACCCTCTACTTGCTTAAGGTCTATTTAAGTTCGATGTAATATTTAATAAATCAATCTCATGTACTCATGGTTAATGCTTTTGATGCTCTGGGTATGATATGAACTCTCCATTCTAATTTTGGTATGGCCTTGAACGAGTTTTAATATAGGCTTTGCTAGCATAATAGTCTTTGGATTACCGTGAGAATAATGGCTTGTTATAAGTTACAAATACTTGGGAAAATCTCAAATAAGAACCCAAAGTGAGCCTATTTTCTTAAATAAGGATCCGAAGTGACCATTGTCTCAAATAAGGACCCGAAGTGGCTAACAAGTCTCAAATAAGGACCTGAACTTGCCAGCCGGCCAAAATGTTCACCGGTCAATGAGAGTGTGACATTTCCGATGGCCGAAATATGGGCAATTTTGTCCAAAAAAAAATAATATATAGATAGAAATTAACAAATCATAAACCCCCAAACTCTTCATCTTCTTTTGACCTAAAACGAAAAACTCTTCATGTTCTCACGTTTTTCTTCTTCTGCTCTTCATCTTCTCCGTTCTTTGTCCTCTCTTGCTTGGAGCATGGAAATTTTTTGTTTATGGAACATGAATTGAAACACAACAAGAAACCCCTACCTTTGTTTCTTCACATCTTCTTCTTTTGTTTTCTGTCTTCATTTCTTTCCAACGAAGAAGACAAATATTGAGTAAAGCCACATTTTTGTTATTGAGACACTCGTGTGTAACTTGAGGGCCTCGATTCTTCATTATCTTTTCCTAGGTTCGCCATACACTTTGATTCACACTCTCATTCAACTGAGGTTAGTTTCGTTCAAATTCAGAGAGAGAGAGGGAGGGAGGGAAGGCACGTACCTTTAGAACTTAGGGAGACATGGATCTCGCTCCATCAACAAAGAATTCGGGTTCTCCAAATGAGAGGGGACAAAGAACGTAAAAGATGAAGAGCAGAAGAAGAAGAACGTGAAGAGTTTGGGAGTTTTGTTTTTAGGGTTTGTTAATTTCTATCTATAATTTTTTGGGACAAAATTGTCCGTATTCCGGCCATCGGAAATGTCACATGCTCGCCGGCCGGTGAACATTTTGGCCGGCGGGTAGGTTGAGGTCCTTATTTGAGACTTGTTAGCCACTTCGGGTCCTTATTTGGAACAACGGTTACTTCGGGTCCTTATTTGAGAAAGTAGGCTCACTTTGGGTCCTTATTTGAGATTTTTCCCAAATACTTAAAGGAGTGGACCCCACAGAAATATATAATAATTTGTTATTTAGTTTCTCGTGGTTATAAAAAGACTGTTATTTTTAAAGTAGATTAAAAGACTGTAGTCTAATCATTTATCTTTTAACATCTTTTTGCTCCATTTATTCCTCCATCACTAATTAGAGGAAAACATGATCTTTTATCTCTTTGGTTTTTGTCATTGAATATAGCATATGAAGGAATTTATTCCAAAAATATCAAACTTTGCTCGTAGCTAGGATATAGCTTGCCAGATTGCCAAACTCTTGAAGATCATAATTTGTAGATGCAAATGATAGGAGAGAGCCATAATATGATAGGACTTTGATGTGGTTGTGTGACAGGCAAAAGTTGTTTGCAGTGGTTATGACTAATGTGTGAGTGTATGGGAAGAGATGTCAATGGATTTATACGAATGCATGATAGATAACGATTAGAACCAAGGGGTATAGGATGCGCCCCCAGCCAAGGATCAAAATTGGGATTGATGAAATTCACTACCAAGTCCAATCTAGACACATGACTAAACTAACGTCACAATAACTATAATGAAATATTTATGGCGAGGGAATACATGATCAAGCAGCAACTATGTTCAAAATTTCCGATTGGGCGTTCTAATAAATCTATAGGCTCAACAACAAATAGAAGTTTGAGAAATGAGAAAAAAGAGTGAAATAACGGTAAGCAATAACACTAAGTTGTGCCTTAATTGAGAATTTATTTCTTCAAGATATTTGAAAATGTGTAATTCGAAGACCCATAAGAGATATGTGACAAACATGTTCATCTTAACCTTTGCACAAAAAAAAAAAAAAAAAAGACTTGAAACAACCTGATCGCTTGGGTTGTATGTCTTTCGAGTCTAGGGTTAGGTCAGGTCAAGCACACTCCGACAGTGTTTTGGATTTGGTATCATGGAAACCTAACCCGTTGTCACGTTTACTAACGGTCTTGTTGCTGTCCTTACGCTCCCATTTGGCAGCCCCCTTGGCCTCTTGCCAACCTCCTCCTCAAGCTGGCTGGGTCCACCCCCAATGGCGTCATTTTCCCTCCATTGTCGAGAGCCAGTCAACCCCAGACATCCAAGTCAATGACGTCGTCAACGTCTTGCCGGATGGCCACCACGGGGCAATGGAGCATCCGAGAAAACTTTCGTGGTTGTCCCTGAAAGTGTTGCCAGAGAGTTTCGGAAATGTCGTTGATGCCGTGGACTGGGATGTGAGGAGGAAAGCGAGCTGTTTATTGACCAACTTTCATTTTTGCATGAGAAATGGTAGAGAAAATGAAGGTTCCTTGGGGACCTTTGTTGTAAAATTAATGAAAAACTAATAAGATTTTGCAATTTAAATTAATAAGAAAACACCAGAGATTTACGTGATCCAATTTCAAGTGTCAGTACCTTTTCCCTAACTTGTCTTTTGCAAATGAGGGGAGCAAGAGAGAGAATGTGAGCGGAGCGAGAGAGAATGTGAGCATGTGGAATGAGGGTCTCTTGAAACATTAGTCTCACGTTGGGTAGAAAAAAAGAAACTAAGAAGTAAGTTTTCTCTATAAATAAGAATCACAAGAAGAGTTTTGTTGGTCTTTTGATCACATGAGAAGTTGCTACCTCAATTGCAATTTCAGTTGCAATAAGTTTTATATATAATAGTTATAAAAAATTAGTCCAATCTAGTTTAGACCACTGACTGTGGGAACCGCCCAAAACGGCTGGTCCAGTCCGATCCTGGCGAATCCTAGTTCAGGCAATTTCCGATGCACACTTCTAATTCTTGCATGCACAGGTACAATTTAATGCCTCAAACGTATATTTTGAGAGTAATCACCATATGTTTTTGTATGCACTTCTTCTGGATGCCGCCTTGATTACCTCAAAGAGGGTTCACATACTAATTCACACGATGCATACATGCTCTAGGACAACCCTATAAGCTCGTCGGTTGGAAAAAACGAACTAAGATCCATGCTAATCTGACTTGCTACTGCTTGCAACATCGAAATTACTGGGCCTCATGATAAAATTACCAACTTGCTTGTGAATTTACTACTCGGATGCAACTTTTAAAAGTACAAGTTGCTAGGTCTAGTATATAGTAACCGGTGTAGATTGACTTTTGAACTTTTAAATGCCATGGCTGGTACATGTGCGGCCTATTGTATAGATTGATAAGTTTATTATTTCCAAACCTGGGCAAGTAACTCTAGGCTGCTAGGTCCATCATGAATGACTGCAGATCTCTATTGGCCCAACTGCAAGGAAGATAATGTGACCTATGAGCCCAGAGAGACTAACCGGGCTGTGGATTGGGTTGCGAAGGAGCGCAGAACAGGCTCCATTCCGCCTTCTTAAATTTTCAAAGCTCCTTGTTCCCTATGATTGATTTTATGTATTGATTTCGGAAATTCTTGTTATTCATCTTTGAGTTAGTAATGGAAGTTGTTTTCTTCTGACCAAATCAAAAAAAAAAAAAAAACTTGGGGCCTATTTTATGAATCTAACAAATAAGTGTTAAAGATTTAAGTAATAAATTTTAGACATTGATAATCTCATGCTTGAAAATAGAAACAATTTTTTTGGCACAATAAATGATAATTAATCACTTGAGTGTTTGTACTTTCTTACGAAGTGGAACTCTGATCTTAAAAGATAAGTTTAAGCTGTGTACTTGATAGGATTGTACTTACCATCTATGAAGCACGGACACGTTGTCCATGCTTCCGTGTCGTGTCCGACACGTCGACACGCTCGGACACGCGGTCAACTTTTCTCAACACGCGTGTCGACGCGTGTCCGGAAGACTCCGGGTGGAGAAGAAGGAGGGGGAAGGAGCAGAGGCCGCGAGCGACGGCGAGAGACGGCCAGAGAGAGGAAGAGAAGAGGAAGGGATCGGGGCCTGAGGGGGAGCCAAGCGGCGGCGGCGGCGACGGCATCTCCTCCTCCTCGGCGTTGCGTCCGCTCCATCGTCGGAAGCTGAGAAATGATACGAGGTGCGAAAGAGGGGAGTGAGGTCTGCTATCTGCGTGTTTGTCTTGGTCCAGTGTTTTTGGTGTGAGCAGTAGAAAGAGGAGGAAAAAGAGGTTCGCTAGGGTTTGTGATAAAGGAATAAAAAATAATAAAAAGAGGAGGACGATGGCGTGTTTTTGAGTTTTGGGGGAGGGGAAGTGAGGCTGACAGCCTATCTGTCAGTGATTTTGGGGGAAAAAAGTAAAATATGTTTGGGATGGAGGGAAATGGACAAAGGAAAAGAAGAGTGGATTTGAGAATTTTTTTTTATAGAAAAATTAAATAAATGAAATTGAAAAATAATTTCGAAAAGTAAAAGTATTGAATTTTGAATAATGATAAATTTTGATCATTCTAAAAAATCATGAATTTATTTAAATAAATTGATTCTAATGTGCCTTAGTTATGAATATATCTTTCAAATTTCAAATGAATTGATTTATTAATATTATTAGTGTAAATTTATTATAGGCTTTATTTATTTATTTATAAATTTGAATTAAATTAATTAAAAATAAAAATATTCATTTAATATTCAAGTGTCACAACGTGTCGGAATTCTCTACTTTTTAGAAATGACGTGTTGACGTATCGTGTCGTGTCGCGTGTCGTGTTACATAGCTTACCATAAATGACTTTCTCTATCAAATGAATTGAATAGTTTTTTTGTTTTTTTTTTTTTTGTGACCAGGGAACCCCGCACGACAGGCTGCGTAAGTAAACCCCTGGGGAGGCACGTAGGAAACCATCACCCACACACCTCGGGTAAGTTGCCAAATAATCCGCCTGCCTCCCTGCAACTTGCGTTGCAGGGGCTTCGAACTCCAGACCTCCAGCGTGGAAGTCATGGAGCCTACCAGCGGAGCCACCACGGCGGGTGGTTGAATAGTTTTTTTCTTACTTACCAAATTAAATAGAAAATTTTCAATAAGTGCCTAAAGTAAGATTATTTTCTTAATAAAATGTTCAAAATAAATTTTATTTCAAATAAGAGCATGGAATGACCACTTAGTCTCAGACAAGAGCTTATGCTTGCTAGCTGGCCAAATCTTTGCCAACCAACGAGCTTTGATGACATGATTAGGAGTATTTTTATCATAAAACATTTATTTTTTTATTTATCTTATTTTTCCATCTCATTTCATCTTCTTCTACGTCCAAGTATCAGTTGTTCTTTTGCTCCTTGCAAACACTGAGGATAGGCCAATCACGCACATTCTGTCGAGCAACGGACAAGTCGGCTCCAACTATTCATCAAGCGTTGATCCCAACCACTAATGATGCTCATGGATGAAGGATTCAAGATGTCGAGCAGCGAGATACACGGAGAGAGGAATCAAACAGAAGATACGAGATAGAAGGACGCACGAACTGACACAAATCGATGAGAAGAGGAGACTAAGTGCAATGTGGAGGCTATGGAGTTTGTTGTGTTCTCTCTGTCTCGCTGCAATGTGGAAAGCATTTGATCAAACACAAGGCGCGCGAATCGCTGTCATTGCAGCTGCGGGAGGACAAGGACTATTTCTTGAGAGAAAATTTTGAAATCATTCCCTCGGTAGAATCCCAACGGAGCAAACTGAGGAAACTGATGAAAATTGGAAATTCGCGGCGGGGGTTGGGGGGTGGGGGGGGGGGGGGGCGCTGTTTTGGGTCGGCTCTAGTCTTAAAAAGGGAGAGGGGGACATCCATGAACTCAGGTCCTTTAAAAATTTTCAAAAATCAAATGAAATTTTAACTTAATCTAATCTTTTTAGTCCATGCTAATTAAAGTTGTCAGGCGAGGTCGTTTTAGTGCATGAATGGTAAGGATTTTATATATATATTTGGAAAATGTAAGAGATATATTGAGGAAATAAGGATTATATTTTTGGTCCCTATTTCTCGCCAAAAATTTCTATTTCTATTCTCTATATGAGTTTATAAGAAAAAAAAATGTGTTTGATAATGATACAAAATATCTGTTCTTGAAATAGAAATAACAGAAATTCTTTTGACAGACTTTCTCTCCTTGGCAGCTGGCAGTGGGCGTGGGGCTAGCAAATGGTGGTAGGTGGCAAGCATGTAGACAGCAGCCGAGTGGCTGGTGGCGAGAGAAAACGATGAGAATAGTTTTTATTTTTCATTTTTTCAAAAAAAATATAAAAATTGAAAATTTCTACTTTTCATTTATGCTCCAAACTTATTTTTGGACTAAAAACTTGTCTTAGAAATAAATAAATAAAAATACGTTACCAAGAGGATTTCCATTTCAAATTTGTTCTCAGGAAAAAAGAAAAAGAAAATAGAGTAAAATGGTTATCATACCCTTAATATTTAATTGGATTATCAAATAGGCTCGTAGCTGTACTAATGCATTAGATAAGTTGTATGTTGGGTGTAACGTCTCTTTACAAAGACAAAGAAAAGGTACATGATTCGAACCCAATGCATGTGCAGTTTGCAAGTAAGTTACCGGTTACGAAGAGCCAACAAACACTAACGCAATCCTTAAATTATATACCCCAAAAAAAAAGAAAAAATGACGTCTATAATCAATTACTACGCATTGAATGTTTCGTTCACTATGTTTGCGCACAAAGTCAACGTTGTTGTGCTTGGCCAAAATATTAAAGTCAGCAGCTAAGAAGAGATGTTGCTGATATTTCTTCTATAAAACAGTACTTTGCGCAATTTCTTCCGACTGAATGGTGACTAATCGCAGTAGAATATTCATCAAAATTTGACTATCCTTTCGTTGGGTGGGGGATCAGCGCTACATAGTCAATTCAAGAACTCAGGTGGAAGAGAGCTAATAGCGGAGGGAACATGAAAGAAGATGAAGGAAAACGGAAAAGAGAGAGAACAAAGGGGGAATTTTCTTTTCTGTATTTCTATATGTCTGAACCCAATGTACAGAGTGTGCATTATATTACAAATTGTATGTAAGGAAAAAGGTAATAATATAATATACAAAATCAGATATGATATTAATTGATCTCGACTTATCCAATAATATCCGAATGATCCTTGTAAATATTCTTGTGTATCTTCAACACTCCCCCTCAAGCTGGTGGCTTGTAGATATCCAAGATGCCTAGCTTGCTCAAGAGATACGCATGCTGTCTTTGACATAAAGGTTTGGTGAAGACATCCACTAGTTGTTCTTCTGTTCCAATCCCATGTGTCTTGATCATTCCTTGTTGGATCTTTTCTCAAGTGAAATGACAGTCCACTTCTATATGCTTTGTTCTCTCATGTACAATAGGGTTTGACGCAAGTTTGAGGGTTGCATCATTGTCACAAAATAATTTGGTCGATCCTCTAACTTGTACCCCAAGGTCTCGAAGTAATCCTCGTAACCACACTATTTCACAAGTTGTTTTAGCTATGGCACGATATTCTGCCTCTACTGAGGACAATGAAATGGTTGGTTGCTTCTTTGTCTTCCATGAAAGTAAAGAATCCCCCAATTTAATATAGAAACCGGTTATAGATCTTCTACTCATCGGACAGGTCGCATAATCCACATCACAATACGCAGTCATCCTCATATTGCACTTCTTGGAAAGAAGAATCCTGAGTCCTCGACAACTCTTCAAGTACTTCACCACTTTAAGTGCAGCATTGACCCAAAAGTGCCCAAAGAAGGGCAGGATCAATAACCTCCTTGCCATCGAAGAAGAGGAGGAGGAGCCCAAAGAAGAGAAGCGGCAAATCCAACTTGGAGGCATGAAGATTATTAACACCGTCCAAGTTCGATCGCCATCCAAAGAAAAGAAAGCTGCCTCGAACACGGACGTGTTCTTCGTGGAGGTCGAAGTGTGTGGCTGAGCACTATACACCTTGGTTGACACTAGAGTCTCGAACATGTTCATGTCAATCGAAGTTGCGAAAGCCTTGGGACTTCACGTAGAGCCAACTGAGAAGTCCTTCAAGACCATTAACTTGGATGGCCTTAATGCGTAGGATCAACTCCCGACGTAGACGTCCAAATCGGCGGATGGAAGGGCAAGCTATCATTCAAGGTAATTCCTCTTGACGATTATGATCTCATTCTGGGTATGCAATTCTTCCATAGTATGAGATCCATGATCAACATGAGGACCAAGTGCATCATGATCCTCGATCCAAAATGCCCGACGATGATCCCCATGACGAAAGGGGTGATCGACACCAAGATCGTTGTGACAATCCGACGCCTTGACAAGAGCTTGAAGGCCAAGAAGCGCATGAACAAGCTGACCAAGGAGAAGCCAAAGGAATAGTTGAATCCTACTCCAACACACACCATGCCGATCCAAGTGCTCTTCCCCGAAGTTGAGTGCTTGCCACGTCCTATGCCCAAGCCCGAGCTGAAGATGGAAGGGTGTGGTCCATCATTCGTGAGTGTCCGAACCAAGCAAAACCAAAAGAGGAAAGCTCGTGCTCGTGCTAAGAAGGCCGCCCTTTGAGTTGTGAGTGACGAGGGCGTCGCTTGATTGAGTGGGGGAGAATGTCACAGCCAAGAGGTTTCGGTAGCAAAAGGGTCGTACCTTGTCCCAGAGGACTTCCTGCGATCACTAGGATTCCCAACAATACTTCTTCCAGAACTTTCCAAGGGCGGGCGATATGGTAATTACGCCAAATTCTAGAAGTCTCCTGTCATAAGTGTCGGTAGTTGGTAGATATGGCGGTGCGATCTCGTCCGTCAGATAAAAAGTCAATCAACGGATGTAATCTAAGGGCCTCTAGTATAAGAAGGGATGCCCTCCCCCTCATTTGTAATCATCCAAACATTTAAGCAATACAAAGGCTCATTTCTTTCCAGAGCTTTTCTCTCTAAAAACTTTCTCACTCTACGATCCGGGTGAAACGAGCGAGTGCACATCGATCGAGCAAGGCTTGGCCCGGCAATCCAAAAGAGCCTGAGTCGCCGCACAATCATGATCCCAATCGATCGGCCCGTGACACTTTGCTAGCATAACAATCTTTGAACTACTATGAGAATAGCATGTTGTTATAAGTCACAAATACTTAAAGAAGTGAACCCCACAGAAATATATAATAATTTGTTATTTAGTTTCTCATGGTTATAAAAATACTGTTATTCTTATAGTAGATTAAAAGACTGTAATCGAATCATTTCTCTTTTAATATTTTTGCTTCATTTATTCCTCCATCACTAATTGAGGAAAACATGATCTTTTATCTCTTTGGCTTTTTCATTGAATATAGCATTCCAAAATATCAAACTTTGCTCATAGCTAGGATACAGCTTGCCAAAATGCCAAACTCTTGAAGATCATAATTTGTAGATGAAAATGAAAGAAGAGAGCCATAATATGATAGGACTTTGATGTGGTTGTGTGACAAGCAAGAGTTGTTTGGAGTGGTTATGACTAATGTGTGAGTGTATGGGAAGAGATGTCAATGGATTAATACGAATGCATGATAGATAACGATTAGAACTAAGGCATATAGGATGCGTCCCCAGCCAAGGATCCAAATTGGGATTGACGAAGTTCACTACCAAGACCAATCTAGACGCATGACTAAACTCATGTCACAATAACTATGATGAAATATTTATGGCGAGGAATACATGATCAAGTAGCAACTATGTTGAGCTTTCGATTCGTTCGATAAATCTGTAGGCTCAACAACAAATAGAAGTTTGAGAAATGAGAAAAAAAAGAGAGTGAAATAACTGTAAGCAATAACACTAAGTTGTGACTTAATTGAGAATTTATTTCTTCAAGATATTTTAAAATGTATAATGCTAAGACCCATAAGAGATTTGTGAAAAACATGTTCGTCTTAACCTTTGCACAAAAAACAGAAAAAGAAAAAAACTCGGACCAACCTGATCACTTGGGTTGTATGTCTTTCGGGTCTAGGGTTAGGTCAGGTCAAGCACACTCTGACAGTATTTTCGATTAGGTATCATGGAAACCTAACCCGTTGACACATCTACTAATGGTCTTGTTTCTGTCCCTGTGCTCCCATTTGGTAGCCCCCCTTGGCCTCTCGCCAACCTCCTCCTCAAGCTGGCTAGGTCCACCCACAACTTCTGCTTCTCTGTCTAAAACACAGCCAAGTCCAATGGCGTCATTTTCCCTCGGTTGTTGAGATACAGTTAACCCTAGACATCCAAGTCTATGACGTCATCGACGTCTTGTCGGATGGTCACCGTGGGGCAATAGAGCATCTGAGAGTACCCACGGGGTTGTCCCTGAAAGTGTTGCCAGAGAGTTTCAGAAATGTCGTTGACACTGTGGAGTGGGGTGTGAGGAAGAAAGCAAGTTGTTTATTGACCAACTCTTGTTTGATTTTTGCATGAGAAATGGTAGAGAAAATGAAGGTTCCTTGGGGGACCTTTGTTATAAAATGAGAAGCTGATAGGATTTTACAATTTAAATTAATACGAAAACATCAGAAATTTACATGATTCAGTTTCAAGTGTCAGTACCTTTTCCCTAAGGAGAGTTAGTAGTAAATAATCTATCGGAGTTACAATCACTGATGCTTGAGTGATTTCCACATTTAAGCTCAAACCTACAATAAACAATTTAAGTAGATGTAAAGCTCATGGCATAAAAATCATTGTTTGGAAAGCACCTTCGTCTTTCACTGGGTGGCTCGAACAAAGTGAATTACTGTATGTTTTCCAAAGGACTCACTCTTCTTCTCGGCTAAAAAAGGAAGGGCCTAGTATCCTAACAAACCTTTTAAGTTTAGCTCTTGTCCCGAGTATATGTTTTGGCTCATAAGAAACCTCTAACATTAGAGCTTGCCCCTATTCTAACTTAAACTTTTTTTGTCTCATAAAAAATCTCCTACTTTAGGTCTAGTCCCCATTTTACCCTAAACTTTTTTTGTATCGTTAAAAAATCTTCAATTTTATTTCCAATACCAATTCTACAATAACTATATCTTACTTGAAAAAGAATATAAATATTTCCATCACATATGGAAATTTGTATTGTTACTTGACAAGCATGGAGGAACATTAGTTAAAACAATTGTCAAAAAAGTTAAGAGTGAGTTAAAAGGACTATTTTTTATAAATGTTCCCAAACAGTTGGTGGGAACTATTGATTGTGTGGAACATATTATGAACTTCATAGATGCTATATTTGATTCCCATTTTACCATAAACGTTGTTTATATCGTAAACAATCTTCAACTTTAATTCCAATACCAATTCTACCATAAACTATTTTTGCCTAAAAAACCCAACTTTTGGTCCAGTTTCAATTTCACTTTAATTTTTTTTTGTTTTATAAAAAATCACCAATTTTTACTTGAGTCCTAAATCTGCTCTCCATTAACTCTTTGTCAAAATCACCCTTAATGATTTTATGCTTGTCAATTTCTTATGCTTAGGGATGTTCCATCTCTCACAGTCAAAAAGCTCATGCTTGAATAGCTTGTGCTAGAAAGTTTTCCATCTCTTATTTGTTAATGAGAGATTTTGGACAAAGAGTTAATAGTTAACATGTAAATTTTTCCCTTTTTATTTATGACTCAATCGCATAGAAAATTAGGAATTATTGTCTAAAAGAAAATAAAGTATAAAGGAAAGTAAATAATTTTAATCAAAATGCATCACGTTTTCATTAAATTCATTGGCATATACACATAAGTAGCATGTGCATTTCTAGTATTAAAATTAAAATAGAATTATTTTTAAAAAATTATTTTTGAAAAAAAAGCGAGACTAAGCTGGGGGCGGACCGACTGGACCATCTTTCTTTTGCCTTCTTCCTTTTTCCTGTTTGGGCCTAGCCCATTTTCCCCTTTGTCCTTGGCCCAATCCACAGACCTCTTTCCTCCTTCTCTAGGATGCATTGCTTGCAGTATGCAAAAAAGGGAGAGAGGGGGTACAGAGGCAGTACATCAACGACAATCAGGGGCCATGCCAACAAGACAACTAGCAGTGGCAGGGGCCATGTGCACCTGCCAACCATGCTTAAAAGGATAGAGGAGGAATTAATTTAGGAGCTTCTTCTTGGCCTAAGATTGATAGAATTATAATAGAATAAAGTGGAAAAGAGAATTTATGTATATTTCTGTGTGTTTAATACGATGATACAAAGAGCCTATTTATGGCTATTCTAGACAACTATCTGAAGTAATGAAATATTACAATATCAAATAAAATAAATTAGAATCAATCAGGAAAGATAAATATCTCTAATGCCCCCCTCAAACTCAAGGTGACGTAGAAGAGGTCAACTGAAATGTAGAGAAAAAAATCTTTAAAGCATCCAGGTGGATGTGCTTTAGTAAAAACATTAGCTATCTGATTAGTTGATGAGGTGGGAACAAGAAAAATAGTACCTTGCAGTACATGAGAGAGTATGAAATGGCAATCTATTTCAATATGTTTGGTATGCTCATGGAAAACATCATTATGAACTATTTGGATGGCACTTCGGTTATTGCAATGAATGACCGTTCCACCATTATGATGAACTCCTATGTCTTCTAATAACCATTGTAAGCATAATTAGTCCGAAGTTGTATTGGCAAGAGCACGATATTCCACTTCGGTACTCGATTGAGCGACAATAGTCTGTTTCTTACTTCACCGGGAAAGGGACTTCCCTAAGAAGAAGCAATAGCTTGTAGTAGAATGACGATCAAGAGGATTACCAGCCCAATCAACATTAGAATAAGCTGTTAACTCTAAGGTTGAGTTAGCTGAGAAGTGAAGACCATAAAAAAAGTATCCTTAACGTAGCGAAGAATTTGAAGAATAGCGGCAAAGTGAGTCGTTTGTGGTGCAGTCATGAACTGACTCACAATATGAATAGCATAAGCAATGTTAAGGTGCGTAGTAGTGAGTTATACTAGACTGCCAACTAACCGTCGATAAAGTGTAAGGTTTGAAAGAGGAGTCCCATCTTTTTCCTCAAATTTGGCATTTTTCTGAATGGGAGTGTTAGGAGTCTTGTTATCATTGAGTCCGGCTCAAGAAAGAAGATCAATGGAATATTTCACTTGAGAAAGATAATAGCCAGAGGAATCTGAAGCAACCTCCAATCCTAGAAAATAACTGAGCCTTTCAAGATCTTTCGTTTCAAACTATTGACTCAAATATTGCTATAGTTTTGTAATGCCATCGTGATCATCGCCAGTAATAACCATGTCATCTACATCTAACAATAGTAGAATACTCCCACAAGATGTTTGTTGAACAAATAGAGCATTATCATAGGGACTGGACCCAAATTCAAGGTGTTCCATGGTAGAATTGAACTTGGAATACCATGCACGAGGAGCCTGTTTTAGTCCATATAATGCTTAATGTAAACAACACATTTTACCAAGAGTATGAGTGTATCTAGGAGGTGGCTCCATATACACTTCTTCAGTGAGATCTCTATTAAGAAATGCATTTTTGACATCCATTTGGAATAGAGGCCATTATTAATAGCGATGACAGCAAGGAGGCTACAAACAGAAGTAAGACATGCAAGTGGAGCAAACGTCTCATCATAATCAATGTCACTTCTGAGTAAAGCCTTGTGCTACTAGTCTAGCTTTGTAGTGTTCCATTGTACCATTTGCCTTAGTTTTGATTTTGTATAATTTTTGATTTTGTACACCCATTTACAACCCATAGCCATCTTTTTAAGAGGCAAATCAACCAAACCCCAAGTATGAGATTTTTCTAGTACTTTCAACTCACGTCATTGCTTGTTACCAAAGAGGATTAGTACAAGCTTCTATATATGTGCGAGGCTCATGAGAAGAGGCAATTATAGAATAACAGTGAAAATCACAAAACCAAATAGAAAGTTGACTTATACAGGTGGAGTGACAAATGGAAGGAACATCCAAGGGTTGTGAATCTACAGATGGCAGAAACATATTAGGAGCTGCCGAAGTGGGATTTTCAGAGATACCCGCATCAAGATTAAGAGAGGACAATTCTAAAGAGGAAGATGTGGGAGTGTCACCTATAGGAAATAGATTGATAGAAGGATTGGTAAAGAAGCGAATAGTTGGAACAATGGGAGAAGATGCAAAAGAACGTAAGGATGAGGATATCTTATGTTCTCATCAGGTAACATGACGGGACACACAAAGCCGATTTGGGATAGGGTCCCAACATCTATACCCTTTATGTTCAATGCCATACTGAGGAAGCAACAAAGACGAGCATGAGATTCTAACTTCGTGTGTTCATTTGGAAGAAGATGCACAAAACATGCACTACCAAATACTCGAAGTAGACTATAATTAGGAACACTGTCATACAAGTGCTTGTATGGAGAAATGTTACCTACAATAAAGAAAAACAGAGTAAAATGGTTTTCATACCCTTAATATTTAATTGGATTATCAAATAGGCTCGTAGCTGTACAAATGCATTAGATAAGTTGTATGTTGGGTGCAACGTCTCTTTACAAAGACAAAGAAAAGGTACGTGATTCGAACCCAACGCATGTGCAGTTTGCAAGTAAGTTACCGGTTACGAAGAGCCAACAAACACCCACGCGATCCCTAAATTATATACCCAAAAAAAGAAAAGACGTCTATAATCAATTACTAAGCATCCAATGTTTCTTTCCCTACGTTTGCGCACAAAGTCAACGTTGTCGTGCTTGGCCAAAATATTAAAGTCAGCAACTAAGAAGAGATGTTGCTGATATTTCTTCTATAAAACAGTACTTTGCGCAATTTCTTCCGACTGAATGGTGACTAATCACAGTAGAATACTCATCAAAATTTGACTATCCTTTCGTTGGGTGGGCGATCAGCGCTACATAGTCAATTCAAGAACTCGGGTGGAAGAGATCTAACAGCGGAGGGAACAGAGAGGAGGGGAAAATGGAGGTGGAGGAGGGGGTGAAAACTGGACGCTGCCGGTGCTGAACGTGCAGGAGCTGGTGAGGCAGGAACGGCCGGATGCTATGCCCACCAGGTACCTCTGTGATGACATGGTAGTGGCCAATCACCATCGAGAGTTGTCGCAGGACTTGCCTTGCATCGACCTGGGGAAGCTGATGGATCATTCTTCCTGATCCACCGAGCTCCGTAACCTTCATTCTGCCGGTCGTCAATGGGGTCTTTTCCTGGTACGGTTTCTACTTGATCATTAGCTTAAATACATGTAGTCTTCTGTCTGCTCATGTGCAATAGCCGCTCTTTTTACTGTATAATCTCTCTCAAACTAAAGGACTTATTTTACCGGTGGGGCAGCAAAATAGCTGGTCACAAGTCCTCCGCTTGTGGTCGCTGCCCCATCATCGGTGGGGCGCTGGCAGTGGCCACAGCGACCCTTGCCCAGATTTAGGAGAGGGTCACTGCCTTCTCTCGGTTCTGGCAAGGGTTGCCAGCAACCCTGCTTGCCATTGCCCACCACCACACTAGTGATGGATGGTGGCCACAGGTGGAAGGGCTTTTTTTTTTTTTTAATTTATCTAATTTTACTAAAATTTAGGTTGTTTAGTCGATGATTGAAGAAATAGAAGAAATCAAAAGGATTTTCATATCGTGCCTTAAACAAAAGAGAGGGCTAATCACTTTTTCAGCTTTGTCCAACAGAAATCAGAATGATAGTGCTCCAATTTTTTGATAATTCAAAATATTTTTTGAGCGAAATAAAAGATATCTCAATTGGGCATAAACGTAATAAATGCAGAGAAAGAGGCATTGTCCGCCCAGTAGCACCACTGGAAACACCACTTCTCGTCCGACTTGCATGTGTTAAGCATGCCGTCCGCGTTCATCACTTAAGATCAGCCTTATGAAAACCTTATCTTCGTGATGAGTCAAATGAGAAAAACTCTCATGTCAGTTTTGAGCATCTTGTATTCTATAAAAATTTGGGGCAATATCATCATTACGTAAGGGCCATCCATAAATCTTTATTGAATGTGACATCGGATCGATTCCTTTATATAGAGCTTCCATTTGATTTCTAGATTTTTTGCTCAATTTGTTCTCTTTTATGTTCATCTTTGGACGAAAATACCCTTGATCAGCCGGAAAATTTAACCGGCCGGCGAGTCGGTGAGGTTCAGCCCTTATTTAAAATAGAAGAATCGCGATAGTATCTTCATGGGAATGGGATTGAATGTGCAGTTGGTCAACTATGGAGTGTCGGATGAAGGGATGAGGATGATGAAGGAGAATGTACAAGGTTTCTTCGAACTGCCCTACCACGAGAAGCCGAAGTCAACCCAGAGGCCCGGAAGTCTCGAAGGTTACAGGTGATATGGCTAGTATAAGTACCTAGAGGGGGGTGAATAGGTATAACGAGTCATTTCTAATGATAATCGCACAATACTAGACAGTTGATAGACATGAGACAATTTTTCCTCGTTAATAAACAAACAACGATCAAAGTAAGGTTGAGAGTAGGGAAGAGAAAATTGAACACGAGGTTTATAGTGGTTCGGCTTATTTCAAGCCTACGTCCACTCTTCTGCACTGACAGCTCACTGGCTGGATTCCACTATGAACAAAGAGATATTACAGTACTGTTCTTCCTTGATCTCTTGGTGTAGAAGATCTACCACACTCTGTCAAGGTATCACTAAGTATAAACTCTCTTTGTGTGTACAGTTTCGCTCAATATGAATCGACTAATAATCAAGGAGCTTCAGACTCTGGAATTTCTCTATCGAGCACACTTTAGAATAATTGGAACGTCTTCTTTTTATACTCCTTTATGCCATCATACCTATTGGCACTTACCAAAGGAATTCTTCCAATCTTCCCATTGGACATAATCAATTAAGAAGGTCATTCGAGCTATTAAAGGAACATGTCGATAGCCCATCAATCCCGTTCGCCCATACAATCGGGATCTTGGTTTCCAAGAATAGAACCTTCAAGAATATTTCGTCAATCATCGGATCTTCAAACGATCTTGATTTCGAATAAATAATCCGTTATATCAAATCCAGCCAAGAGATCTTCTCCGGTCGATAAGACCAAATCCTTAACCAAACACTTTCGCTCGGATCGCCTTCGTCGCTAGATTAGAAAGCTGTCAATGAGAAAAGTCTTGAGTCTTGAGTCTTGTGTGCTGAGTCCGGGTGATCGAAAGTCTTCAAACTCAAAGTACAAGGGTCTGCACAGCTTCCAGACTTAGACTGATAGAAACGTTTTGTCAGCTTCAAAACACTCTAGAGAGATTTCTCCAACAATCTCCCCCTTTTGATGGTGACAAAACTTTCCTGTAGATTTGAACAACTTTGACCTGCAAAAACATTACTCAAGCAATATGGATATCTCATAAAGATTAATAACTCAACTAGATTCTGCATCCACAGAAAATAGGTTAGTCTTTCATGAGTAAAGCTATACAATAACACTTGATATAAATGCAGTAGTCAATTTCAAATCCACACACTCAAGTCAGTCAAATTCACCAAGTCCACCACACCCAAGTCATACTCAAAATAAGTATCCAAACAAACTAAAATTAAAAACATATTCAAAGTCAAAGTTTAGTTCGGTTCAAAGCTGGCAATTCTCCCCTTTTTGTCATCATTAAAAAGGTGAAAAGAGTCAAGTCTGCTGCAGGAATGCGCACAAGCTGGAAATCTCCCATCGACTATACGACGCCTTCCAGCCTCTTCAAGTCTTCCTTTAGACGAGTCACATCTACTTCTTTGGCATTTGCTTGAATTTGATGAGCGAGGTCTTGCATTTGATCCGACAGGGTAACAGAAGACGCTTGTCCATCATTCTTCATGACTTGAAATTCACATTCCAAAGCATATATTTGACCCTGCATTTCCGAAGAAGATCAAGGATACGACGAAAATCTGCGGTATTGTCCGTTTGCGTGCTGGCATTTGCTCTATCAGATGGAGTAAAGGCAGACGATGGAACTTCGGTGTAATCGCGCAAATTTGGCGTTGAGGTGTCATGTCCTTCCATAGGCATTTGAGAAGCCTGAAAATCTTCTAGATTTGCTTGCGAGCGACTCACACCTTCACTGTGAGCATTATATGGTATAATCCTTCCTTGCTCATCATCTCCCCCTGTTTCTAAGGCCTCAATTGGGGAAGAGTGATGGTCATGCTCAGCAGAATCTTGATTGCCTTTCTCTCCAGCTTCATATGCAGACTTTTCTTTGCGCTTCTTCTTTTTCTTCAACTTCTTTCTCCTCTTCTTCTTTTTCTTTCTCCTCGGTTTCCTCTGCTTCTCTCTATTCTTGTTCTTATGCTTCTTTTTCTTTCTCATGTCGTTCCATTGATTCGGATACGGAACGGCGAGTTTTCAATGCCAAGGCAGAGATAGTGAGTTCATCCTCTTCATCTTCATCCTTTAAGATTAGAGCTCTTTTCTTTTTTGGATGGAGCATTCATGGGCTCCTTCCCTTTCCTTTTCGATGCAGAAGAGACTGGATGAGATTTAACTGGAGCTTTCACTTTGAACTTCTTCATTGCCTTATCAAGCTCTTTCGGACGCATTTTTGCCAGCATTTTCAAACCCACCACCATTTTGTCACAAGGTCGAACACAAAGTATGTGGAGGTTCAATATTCAAGTGTCGAAGATCTTGGTCACAAGACCGAGTAAGGCAACTGGCCCTTATCCTTCACCATTGCTTTGTACATGTGGAAGATAATGGTGTGAGGGAGAGAGAACTTCTTCGCTGAATTGATCGCGTACATCAATTTCCCCTCAGAGTTAGACACGTCTGTCTTGGATGTTGATTTTGGCCTGAGACAGTTGATCACGATTTTGTGCAGTAAGATGTTGATGGCATGCATTCTTGTGTAGGTAATTCTTCCTTCGTACTCTGTCTTTGACCGGTTCCAGTGTGGTACGAGCGATTGAAACCTTGATTGGTTGATATCGTCCTTTTTCAACTCCAATTATGTCTGCCAACATGTCCACATCTACCACATAGTTTTGGTCTCGAACACTGAAGGATATTCTATTCGCATCTAAAAAGATGAGATTCGAATATAAATATGCTGTCAATTGTGCATAGCTGTACGTGGTGTCGAGCAAAATTGCTCTAGTTGAAGCGATTGAACTTCTCCTTCAAGTTCACATTGATGGCATCCAGAAAATCAAAATCAACGCTCCTAGGGTTTATCACCCTCGTTTCAACAATTTGAAGAACATATCCTCTTGTTCCTTCGATTTGAACAACTCCGTTCTTTTTCCCTTGACCTTCGCAGCAACACCCATCCTGGGTTGGAATTCACTAAACAGTTTATCATCGTCATTCCCGTCAGTCAGATTAAATCCCCCTACTCGAGGGTCACTTGGAATGTTCGCAAGTGCTTCCTTAGCCTTTCCTTTGGAAGCAATTCCCAAATCCTCCATCCGTCGCAAAAAGATATACTCATTTCTATACCCTTTGTCTTTAAGGAAGGCATCCACATAGTTCAGTGGTGTACCTATGCTTTTCAAAGCACGATAGAGCTTGTAAATAAAATAGGGTTTTTGAACTCTTACAGGGTCTGCTTCCTCGATTATTTCTTCCTGCGGTTGTTGTCCCACACCTTGTGGGGTAGATAATGGAGATTGATGAGATTGAGAGTGAATCGGGCTCTGTTGCTGTCTCGGTAACTCTTCTTCCTCGGTGAGATCGAAATGGGTAGGACCCTCCCTCATTCTCTATGGTCCCCTGCTTGTGATTCTTGAAGACCTTTTAGAAGAAGACATCGTTTCTTGTCGTTGAAAGATTCCTTGACTCGCTTTCCCAAGAAAAGATGACAACTTTCTCGAAGATGAACACAAAGTCGAGACAGGATTGGGAGGAGAATGCCTTTTTAGGGTTTTGGAGTTAAGCGAAGAAAACAACTGACTGTATATAACTCAGTTAAAAAAGGAAAAACCAATCGACATAAAGGAAAGTGAACAGTCGTCCCTTTTAAAAACGATAACTGCCTTTTTAAATAGAGGTTATCTTTTTGAAAAGACAAGATTCTGTATTTCTCAGAAATTAAAGATAAATCAGATATAACTGAACGAATGATCGTACCTTTTCGAGATTGACTATTAAAACAAATTACGATCTATGGCTGTGAATGATTGAGTACGAGAGTCCGAGAGTCTCTAGACTTTGATTTCCTCAAGCTTCAAAATGTTGAGTGCGGAACGGATGATATCGAATTGATTCTTCTCCAAAGGCTTTGTGAATATATCCGCTAGTTGGCTCTTTGACTCAACAAATTGAATCGAGATTTCTCCATTTTGAACATGATCTCTAATGAAGTGATGTCTAATCTCTATATGCTTTGCCCTTGAGTGAAGGATTGGATTTTTAGTAAGATTGATTGTGCTGGTGTTGTCACATCTAATCTCAGTGCATGAGTCTTCAATTCCAAAGTCTTGTAGTTGTTGTTTTATACACAGAATTTGCGAACAACAACTTCCAAGAGCTACATACTCTACTGTTGTAGAGAGAGCCACAGTGTTTTGTTTCCTTGAAAACCAAGACACTGTCCTGTTCCCAAGCAATTGGCAAGTTCCCGAGGTGCTCTTTCTATCAACTCTGCAATCGGCTAGATCTGCGTCTAAATATCCAAGAAGATTAAAGTCTCCCTTCTTAGGATACCAAAGACCGATGCTTGAAGATGAAGCAACATATTTAATAATCTATTTCGCAGCACTGAGATGAGATTCTCTAGGGTCTTATTGAAACCTAGCACAGATGCACACACTCAACAAAATGTCAGGTCTAGAGGCAGTAAGATAAAGAAGTGAACCGATGATACTCTTGTACAGCTTTTGATCAACTTTCTTCCCTTCTTCATCTTTGTCTATCTTCAAAGAACTTGACATTGGTATGTCGGTCTTTTTGCACTTTTCCAGTCCAAACCTTTTGACAAGATCATTAGCATATTTTTCTTGATGAATGAAAGTTCCTTCCTTCAATTGTTTTACTTGAAGTCCAAGAAAGAAGGTTAACTCTCCCATCATACTCATTTCAAACTCATTCTGCATAGACTTAGAGAATTTCTTGCACAGACTTTCATTAGAGGATCCAAATATAATATCATCCACATATATTTGAACAAGTAAAAAGCTTTTGTTTTCCTTTTTGATAAATAGAGTACTATCTACTTTACCTTTGACAAAACCAACATGTATTAAAAACTTACTTAGTCTGTCATACCATGCTCGAGGTGCATGCTTTAAACCATACAAAGCCTTTTTCAGTCTGAAGACTGAGTCTGGTTTCTTTGGGTCTTCAAACCCTAGTGGTTGTTCCACATAAACTTTCTCATGGATAAATCCATTTAGGAAGGCACTTTTGACGTCCATTTGGAATAACCTGAAATTTTTATAACAAGCAAAAGCAAGCAATAATCGAATAGCTTCTAACCTTGCTAAGTGGTGCATAGGTCTCATCATAGTCTATCCCCTCTTCTTGCGTATATCCTTTGGCCACGAGTCTTGCTTTGTTTCTTACGACTTTTCCTTTCTCGTTCATCTTGTTCCTGAAAACCCATTTAGCTCCAATAACAGATTTACCTTTTGGTTTAGGAGTCAATTCACAGACATCATTGATACTGAATTGCCTAAGCTCTTCTTGCATAGCTTCAATCCAGCTTTCATCTGATAAAGCTTCTTCTATGCTTTTGGGTTCTATTTTAGAAACAAGTGCCACAACACTAGACTCTTCATGCCTTTTGGATCTAGTGCGAATTCCTTCGTTAATTTCGCCAATAATGAGATCTTTGGGATGACTGGACTTATGCTTCCGATTCGGTTGATTTGTCGATTGATGATCTCTTTCTTTACTTGAATCTTCACGAACAACTTGATGCTGGTCTTCCAGTGCGAGATGCTTCTTGAGTTGTAAGCTTTGGAGAGTCTCGGGAGCTGGTTGGACTCTTCATGTTGAGTTTGATGGATTCATTTTGCATTGAATCTTGAAATTTGACATTCATTGATTCCTCCACTGATTGACTCTTCTTGTTATAGACTCTGTAGGCTTTGCTTGATGTAGAATATCCAAGGAAGATGCCTTCATATGATCTTTCTTCAAACTTACCAACTCGATCTTTTGCATTTTTCAATATAAAGCATTTGCAACCGAACACATGAAAGTACAAAACAATAGGCTTCTTACCTTTGAATAACTCATAAGGGGTTTTCTCTAAAATAGGTCTTAAAAAGACTCTATTTATGATATAGCACGCTGTTGAAACAGCTTCGGCCCAAAATTGTGAAGAAATCTTACTTTCAATTAAAAGAGTTCTAGCCATTTCTTGAAGAGATCTATTCTTTCTTTCCACAACTCCATTTTGCTGAGGAGTGTATGGAGAGAACATATGCTTGAAGCCAGATTTATCACAAAATTTTGTGAAATCTTGATTTTCAAATTCACCTCCATGGTCTGTTCTTATACTTGAAATAACATATCATTTTTCATTTTGAACCTTTTTAGCAAAATTTTCAAAATACGAGAAGGTTTCAGACTTACTTGCAAGGAAATATACCCAAGTAAATCGGGAGTAATCGTCCACAATTACTAGGCAATATTTCTTACCTCCAATGCTCTGGGTTCTAGTTAGTCCAAAGAGATCCATATGCAGCAAGCGCAGTACATGATTAGTAGAGACATGATTTATTGGCTTAAATGAATTTCTTACCTATTTTCCCAATATACATGGATTGCATAGATCAGACTTTTGGTATGATAATTTGGGTAGACCACGAACAAGCTGCTTTGATGAGATTTTGGCTAACCGCTTCATATTGATGTGGCCAAGCTTTCGTGCCACAAGCTTGCTTCGTCTTGGATTGAAATTAAGCATTGCGATTCATCCGGTTTCACATCCGAAGATAGATATTTTCATGCCTTCGACCCATGAAAGCGAGTAGAGTCTTTACCGGTTCCTCAACATATTCCTTCTTGAAAGAAGATCTTAAAACCAGTATCACATAGTTGGCGATCTTTGAGAAGATTGTAATTGAGTCATTCTACTAGGGAAACATTACTTATTGTGAGATTTCCAATTTTCACAGTTCCAAATCCCACAATCCTTCCTTTACTGTTTCCTCCAAATGAGACTTTTCCATCGTTTACTTTAACAAGCTTTACAAAGCAATTTGAGTCTCCTGTCATATGTTTTGAGCATCCACTTTGCCCGTAGATACCACTTTACCTTTTCTTTGATGGAGACTGCATTTAAAAAGAGAGTCTCAAGCTTTCTTTGGTACCCATATTTTCTTGGGTCCATTGGTGTTAGTAAGATAAACAAGATAGCCCATGTTTTCTTAACAGGTTTTCAAACCATAGTACACTCTTTTTCAAAGTGATCCGGGCTATTGCACTTTGAACACTGAGAGCATTTCGACCTAAAGACTTTAGAAAAACCTTCTTGAAATGATTTTTGTAGGCCTCTCTTGAGGGTCTTTGCTTAATTCTTTCTTTTACTTTAGGAAAATCAATCAAGGGAATAGTTTCCGCAGTCATACCTAAACCAGACTTATTGAAATAAGGTCTTTGAGCTGAAAGAATTTTTCAAGTTTCTCGGACCCTATTGAAAATTTCTTTGAAATATTTGATGAGTCAATTTTTAAAAGTGCATTTTCTTTCAAAAGATTTTCTTCACTTTCTTTAAGAGTAGAAACATTCATGTCTAAACATTTAACTCTTTCTTCCAACACATTTTCCTGTTGTTTTAGAACAGCGTTTTCCTTTTTAAGTTCGGAAATCCTTTTAAGAGAAGTCTTAAGACTAAAACATAGCTCATCAATATACTTAGAAACCTTGATAGGAATTTTAAAATTACTTACCTCAAATTCATTGTCTGAGTCTGATTCAAAGTTTGAGTCTGAGTCTGATTGCGCCATCAGACACAAATTGGCATATTCATCATCATTTTCTTCACACTCGTATCACTCCAGGTTTCGGCTTTGAGAGCCTTTCGAGACTTTTCAGCTTTTCCTTTCTTCTTCTTTAGAAGAGGGCAGTGGGTCGATGTGTCCCTTTTTCTTACATTCAAAGCAAACTATATCTTTGTTTGATTCATCATCATCATGCATTCTTGGTCATTTGTCTTTGAAAGCTTTGTTTCTTTGAGTTGAATCTTCTTCCTTTTCTATTCAGCTTTCGAATCTTCTTATCATGAGAGCAAGCCCCACATCGTCCATATCATCTTTAGAATCTGTAACATCATAATCATCATTTGATTTTAATGCAATGGATTTCTTACCTTTTGGATCTTCGTCTTCGTTAATTCGTTCCACTTCATAAGACTGAAGAGTTCCAACCAGCTCATCGACAGATAGTGGCATGATTCTTTGCATCTCTCTTATTGAAGTCTTTATGTGATTCCAATCCTTGGAGAGTCCACGCAGTAGCTTGTTTACCTTCATGGGATCAGAAATTGGTTGTCCTTGATTTTCAAGACCATTTACAATTTCTGTAAAACGGCTAAACATGTCAGTTATAGATTCTCCAGGTCTCATTTTGAAGGCTTCATATTGACCGAGAAGGATGTTGATTCTGGTCTCTTTTACTCGATCAGTTCCTTCATAGTTGATATGTAACCTGTCCCATACTTCTTTTGCTGTAACACAAGAAGATATTATGTTATATTCAGTAGGTGACAAGGCACAATATAAAGAATATATAGCTTTTGCATAAAGAGTTTGTCTCTTGATTATCTCTTCCTGAGACATTCTGCTGGTCTCAACAGTTTCTTTCCCTCTTTCTGAGACGGATGCAACTTTAGGAGTGATTCCTTTTTCTACAACATCCCATTCCAGAGGATCTTTTGATCGAAGAAATGCTTTCATTTTGTTTTTTCCAGATGTTGTAGTCCTTTCCATCAAAGTAAGGAGGTCTGGTATTGCTTTGACCTTCCACCAGCCTTGGAGCTAGCACACTAGCCATGGATCTTTTACTATGAAGTAAAACACTTCAAATAAAGTGAGTACACGAGCTCTGATACCAATTGATATGGCTAGTATAAGTACCTAGAGGGGGGTGAATAGGTATAACAAGTAATTTCTAATGATAATCGCACAATACTAGATAGTTGATAGACATGAGACAATTTTTCCTCGTTAATAAACAAACAACGATCAAAGTAAGATTGAGAGTAGGGAAGAGAAAATTGAACACGAGGTTTATAGTGGTTCGGCTTATTTCAAGCCTACGTCCACTCTTCTACACTGACAGCCCACTGGCTGGATTCCACTATGAACAAAGAGATATTACAAGATCGTTCTTCCTTGATCTCTTGGTGTAGAAGATCTACCACACTCGTCAAGGTATCACTAAGTATAAACTCTCTTTGTGTACGTTTCGCTCAATATGAATCGAATAATAATCAAGGACCTTCAGACTGGAATTTCTCTATCGAGCACACTTTAGAATAACTCGGAACGTCTTCTTTTTATACTCCTTTATGCCATCATACCCATTGGCACTTACCAAAGGAATTCTTTCAATCTTCCCGTTGGACATAATCAATTAAGAAGGTCATTCGAGCTATTAAAGGAACATGTCGATAGCCCATCAATCATGTTCGCCCATACAACCAGGATCTTGGTTTCCAAGAATAGAACATTCCAAGAATATTTCGTCAATTATCGGATCTTCAAACGATCTTGATTTCGAATAAATAATCCGTTATATCAAATCCAGCCAATAGATCTTCTCCAGTCGATAAGACCAAATCCTTAACCAAACACTTTAGCTCTGGATCGCCTTCGTCGCTAGATTAGAAACTGTCAATGAGAAAAGTCTTGAGTCTTGAGTCTTGTGTGCTGAGTCTGGTGATCTGAAAGTCTTCAAACTCAAAGTACAAGGGTCTGCACAGCTTCCAGACTAGACTGATAGAAACGTTTTGTCAGCTTCAAAACACTCTAGAGAGATTTCTCCAACAACGGGCAGGCTTTCGTCACCTTCCACGACTAGAAGCTGGACTGGAACGACATGATCTTTCCCAAATGCCATCCCCGCATGCAAGAAATCTCGACCGTGGCCCGTAATCCACCCGAATTCAAGTCATCGGTTTCCATCTTTTCTGTTTAAGTTAGGCCTACATTTCTAATTAGGTGAATTAAATAGATCTTGATTGCAAATACTTAATCGATCGGGATAGCGCTGGAGAAATACGGCGAAGATATGAGGAAACTGGCAGAGGCCGTAGTGAAGTATATTGGAATGGCGTTGGGGATTCATGACAGCGAACTGGATCTGTTGATGAAATGTTTTGGTGAAGGGTCGTGTTAGGTCAGGATGAATTACTACCCGGTGTGCCCGGAACCTAAGAGAGCGAGTAGGCATGTCGCCGCATGCGACACCATGGGGAACACCCGTTGACGAAGTGCGGCAACATCCCCAGCCTTCAGGTCCCTAGCAAGGACAACTGCTAGGTTATGGTACCACCCATTCCCGGCAGCATCATCGTGAATTTAGGTCAAATCATGGAGGTTTACAGAAACGGCACGTACAGAGCGCTGGATCATAGAGCAGTGGTGAACAAAGAGAAGGAGAGCGTGTCTATAGCAATCTTCTGTTATCCCAGCCCATCTCTTCTGGTTGGACCTCCTCCACAACTCCTCGCCGCCACCAGACTTCCTCCTATCTACCAGACCCTCTCGAACTCTGTAGAATTCCTGCAGTGCTTCTTAAGCCACAAGCTTGATGATGTGGTTGCTTTCATCGACACCCTCAAGCTATAGACGCTGAACTGATGTGTTCATCCTTCTCATCCTCTTCTTGTATATTGGTAGTGAACATGCTTTCAGGTTGCTCCCCCTATCCTGACATTTCAATAAGACAGTAGAAGTTTCAGATCGTAGGAGGGTTTGAGTGAGGAGCTGAATTCCCATCGGGAAGACGCCCGTAGGAGGTGCTTCCCGGCCTTCTCTCGGTCTTCAATCTTAATTTGTGGACTTCTTTGCATCTCTATGTCAATAATAACTTTCATTTCACTGTTTTAAACATTTCGCTGATCATATCTACCACGTCATCCATAGGTCAAATCTATATTGTATTATCTTCGCGTCTGCATTCTACGTTCTTCTTAGAAATCTATGTGATGGTGTTGCCGGAGGGCAGGTGCTGTCACGCCCCAAACCACGAGCGCGCGAACATCCCTTGATGGTCGACTGAAAATGCAATGTCCTAGGACGTATCGCCGACTCATTCTTTTTTTTTTTCTTTCAATTAAGCACATGCGGAATCGAAACAAATAAACACCCGACCAATAAACAAGCACAGGGATAATAAAAACAAGGAACAATTTCCTTACCAGCCGTTGACCCTAGGAAGTCTATTAATTGCAAGCCTCTCAGTAGCCACTGTCTATTGACCCTCTCAACAACCTTTAGGGATTAGGGTCACCCTAAACTTTGCTAACGACAGGGCCAGCCAAAAGGTGTCGCATCTCGCGCCCACCACATCCACACTCAGCAGATCTCCACACTACAGCCCTGAAAAATGTTAGCCCACGATGGGGTGAGATAAAATCTCAGTGAGTCAACCACTTAAACCCCGATTAGGATGCAAATTCGCCTTGAAGGTGGTCCTAAACATGCACCATACATAATTCACCTCATCTTGGCGTGTACCTGCACGTTAGCTCATCACATATGCTATTATCAGTGCAGCAAGCGCAGTTTAATAACAGGAACACATCATTTCAATCTCAACCAATCACATGGGTCCCGATTATAAGGTAAAACTGTTATGACACGTCCCATATTGCGTCACACAATTTTTCCCTATAATCAGGCGTAACTATCACAACCACTTAGGCGTATTCCAGTTATTACGACCCATCGGCCATGGCCAACTCAATAGTCAGTGCTCATCTGGCATAACCAGGAGTCGTCCCGCTCCGTCGAGCACGGCAACGTCTAGAACCCCTACCTAGACGGCATCCTAAAAAGGGGCATCGGTCTGGCCTCCACCGCGACCGGCTTTCGGACCCCCGTTGGGCATCCGATAAATATCGGGCATCGTCCCCAAACTCTAATTGGGTGATGGGTTCCAATAGTGATCACACGCACATCCATACTTGGCCAAGAATACCATGCTTTGCACTCAAATACCTCGTGTTCAAATAATGGAATTGGCCACTTTTCTTCATATTAAAAATCATCCAGTAAAATAACCGTGCATGGTCACGCATTTAAATTGAACCAGTAAGCATGGTACACTTTCCTTTCAAAATTCCACAATTTTATATACTATTAAAATTTTGGCATCAAAAACCCACTGTGGCATCCCAAAATTCAAAGTCAAGTTATAAGGTGTGTGTTAAAGCCTCTAATTAGGTAATGAAATTACCTATGGTTTAATGCTTTAGCCATTAGTTATCTTTTAAGATTAGGTGATTTGTGCTTGTGATTATGAGATTTTAAATTTGATAGATTAATAATGATAATCTATGCTTGGCCATGCACCTTATGAATTAAATAAAATGTCACAAGACTTTGGCCATGTGGAATTTAAAATTTAAAATTTATAGAAGAAATTATGAAAAGGGGAAAATTTAAATTTTATTAGGATGGGCCTTAGGCCCATTGGCCTAAGCTTTAGTGGACCAAGCTAGTCGGCTCAATAGGAGCCCACGGTGGGGCTGTCGACCGGCCCATTGAGGCCCAAGGAGGTGTGGCCGTCGGCCACAAAGGAGGCCCAAAAGGAAGGCCCAAGCCCAAGCCCATGCATGAGCTTTGACAAGTGGCAAGAAGGGTGGCATGCATTGGCCAATTGAAAGGCAAACCAATGATTACTAATGATTAGGAAATGGGGGAATAAAAGGGAAGAGGAGAGAGAGAGAGTGGCCGGTTGCTTGTTCGCCCAAGGAGAGAGAGAGATTGTGCGAGAGAGAGGGAGAGAGTGGCCGAGAGAGGAGAAGCCGAGAGGAGGGAGTCGCTGTCGCTTGCCGTCCGTCCGCCGTGTGCCGACGTGATCGCCGCCGTGTGCCGTCGTCCGTCCAGTCTAGAGGCAAGTTGGAGTCCTCTAGCTGCTCTTGCATGTGTGTGTGTTACATGTATGTCGAATTTTGGGTGATTAGAAGAGGAAAACCGAAGCTTGGATGGCTTGTTCTTGAGTGGTGTTGCTGTTTTCGCTTGAACAGTTTGAGTCAGAATGTTGTGTGAGCTTGCATGCATGTTTAGAGTCCGATTTTGGCTTTGATCTCTTCATGAACGTTGTAGCTAACACATTAAACTACAACATACTAAAATTTGGTGGAAAATGATGGATATTTGAGGGGTTAAACTCTCATCCTACGAGACCTCAGATCTGGAAAGATTTCATTGACCTTTTGATGGATTTGTGGTTGCATGTTGATTTGTGCTAAGCATCTCTCTTCGATTTTTTCATGAAAGTTGTAGAGGACGTCTTAAAATACAACATACTCAAACTTTAAGTGAAATGAACAAGTATAACCTAGTAAATCGACTAGATCTTGAAGACGGTAATTCTGGAGATGTATTACAGGACACCCGAGAGTTCATGGACCTAAATTTCGACTATACTCTGGATATTTGACTTGGATCTCTTCACAAAACTTGTAAATAAAATATTTATGTAGAACATATCCAAATTTAAGAGGAAAATAAGAAGAATAGGTAGGTGAAAACTCAGTATTTTGGAGAAGCATGTACTGGACGATTCGGTGTTGGATCGAGAAGCTTAGTGAGACTGTATAAATTTATCTAAAAAGAATCCGACTTGGAGGTCTTCATGAAAAATGTAATTTAATGTCTTGGATATAACTCGGTAAAATTTCGTAATTTTTGGAGGTCGTATGGATATTTTAATCTAATTTCTTCGGAAACTGTGCATTCTGATTTCATCCGAAAATTACATGCTGTTTTGTGTGAATTATGGAATTATGTGAAATTTTATTTGGCCATGTATTTTACATGAAATCATTATCCTATTGCCTTGATTATCACTTGCCTTAATTTTTATAATTTTTAAGAATTATATAGATATTAAATTTAGTATTTTTTTGAAATTGGCACAAGCTGGAAATTAAAATAAATGTAAAAGGGTGTGGTAAATGGATTATTTTAATTGGCATAAATTCCATAAATTTTATTGTACCATGTAGCATGTATGATGAGGTCTTGATGTATGCATGACAATAAATTGAGATGCATGTATGAATTCCATGCTGAATAGTGACTTTGTTTGCCATCACATCATATGCCATGTTAAATTGAGACCGAAATTGGTGAACATGAATAATGTTAAATGAGGAGATTGTTGTGGCGGATGATAATGCCCGGAATGTATAGAGATACATTGCCGGATGGCCCTGGGAGTTTCAGGATGCCCGGAAAGTTGGGGGTGCCGAAAGCCCTGGAGGTTTGTGCCCAGGGGGATGCCTCGCGATGCCAGTAGGGGTGCGGGATGCCCGGCCAGGGAGTGTAAATGCCGGAAGCCCTGTCGGAGGTCTTTGCCCGAGGGGGATGCCTCGTGATGCCAGTATGCCCGGTGGCCTGGAATGGCTGAATGCCAGAGGTTTTTCTCGCATGGGATGCGAGTGTATAATATGAGATGAAATTGATGATCCGAGCAAGGATGATATGGTGATCAAATTGAAAGTTAAAAGTGGAAATTAAACCATGATGATATGCATGATGATATGCATGATGATGATGATGATGATATATGATATGGCATAATTATATGCATGATGATGATGATGATGATATATGACATGGCATGATGATATGCATGATGATGATGATGATGATATATGACATGGCATGATGATATGCATGATGATGATGATGATGATATATGATATGGCATGATGATATGCATGATGATAATGATGATGATATATGATAAGGCATCATGACATTGTGTAATATAATAATGTCATGATGACGACTATATGAGTATGACATGATGATACACATGTATGTGTTATGATTGTGATGATGATGCATGATAGTATGCGCATGGCTTCAAGGTAAGTAATGCCTGAAATGCATGTATGACTGGTATGATGCATTGAGTGGTTATTGGATTTCTTTACCTGCTGAGTGGTTGTACTCACCCCTTTTGGGGACCAACATTTCAGATTAGCAGCATGCCGCTCCCTGCCGTCATGCGGGGTGTGTTTTACGGTCTACCATCCGATGTCGAGGTCAAGTGCGAGGAGTTTGGTTGTCCTTCTGTTCTTGGATTGACGTATATACAAGTGCGTTGTTTTGTCATGTACGACATAGGCCTAGCTGGGGGCCCAGTTGTCCAGGAGTTCGTCTTCGTCCACGTTCGTCGCGACGGGGTGATGAGAGGGATGTTGCCACCACCACTGCCTGATGCACCAGATTGGGTGTGAGGCCCGTGCGTGACGAGTAGGAGCTGGATCTTTTTGGGATAGTTAGCCAACACTGATGATGGGGGTTGTGCACGTGAGATGTAGAGGGTCGAGGGTTCTTTTTGGGGTTTTAGGCCGGACATGGCTGAGTCCTGGCTTTTCCTTTTGATGTATCGACCCAAAGAAATCCCATCTTGAAAATATATGTAAATAAAGTGTCGTGGCTTGTCTATTAATCATGGTGATTAGTGGTTTGTATTTGTATCATGGTTGGTAGGGGGAGAGATGGTGATGTTTTTTTTTTTGCTTCCGCTAATGAGTCGCACTGGGACCGTTTTTAAAAAAAAAATGTCTATGAATTACGACACTTCTTCTAAGAAGAGAGGTAGTAAGGTGTAACGTTGGTGCCTGTGGCGACCCTTGAAGGGTTCAGGGTGTCACACCGACACCCGGTATTTTTCTAATTAAATTCCCATAAAATCCAATTTTGCAATAATAATTGATCACCAAGCACTCAATTACACATAAGTACTCAATTTCACATATAAAGTCAACCACGAGAATCAACGTAAAATTCTACAAAACGGCTATTACGTCACAATCTATGCTAATTAAAATTAATTAAATAATTTCTTTTCCAACCACCCTCTTTTGAAAACAAACCTTAGTAACCCCTCTCTTTTATTTTGTTCAAAACATTTAGAAATAAAGTCATAGGTGCTCACGTACTCAAAATTAATCCATCAAACTTTGCATACACCTAGTTTAAAACCTCATCGTTTTGTTGAGCAAATAAGTTTTGGTGTTCGGACCCAACACCTAAATTTTCTTTTCATTTAAAAGCCCAAAGGCCATCTCTTGTAATAATACTAAACAATCAACATAGAGCAATTAACCTCATAGTATCACATGCCAAAAGTCAACCACATCACCAAATATACATTATCCAGCAAGCACGACATCAAGAACAACCACAAAATTACTACTGGCCCTAACCGGCAGAAACCGGTCGTGCGTCTTCAAGTTTAAATCTAGAAACCTAACCAAACGAATTCGGAAAATTTCCAAATATAAATATGTTATAAAGAAAACTTAAAAGAACAATTTTCATGAAGACACCTTAACACATGTTCTTCTATATTAAGAGAAGTAAATCGCTCAAACCGTTACAAAAATTGTGTCCATTTCCAGAAATTATATTTTCCAAAATCAGTTTGGTTTGAGATCCAAAACTTGTCTGTTTGATTTGAAATTTGATTATGTTAAACTAACAAATGTGATGAACAAATTTTGTGAAGAAACTCTTTTGAAAATTGGACCCTAAGAGTTGATAAAAATTCTTTGAACACCAAGAGGTCACAAGTTCCAGTACCAACTCGAGATTCTGTTTTGCAAATGACGAGTCCAAAATATCATTCTTTTAAATCCATAAAATCTTGAATAAAATATATGTCATATATGAAGATATCTAAAACATTTATCAAGAATGAAGAAACCTAAAAATCGTAGCACATTTTTCCCAACAAAAATGGCAAACAGCAAGCGTCCAGCAAACTAATCCGGGAGAAATCCACTAAACCAAGCTAAATCACCATCATTAGTACTAATTCAACAAACTAGATCAATGTTAATCCATCTTAAGGCTAATATAACCAAACTATATTAACACTAATCCATCTTAAAGCTAATCTTACTTAATACTAATTTAACCAAGATAATTAGCACTAATCTAACCCCCTAAGTGCAATTAACAACCTGATCAAGGATTATGGAAGTTAACTCAACATAATTCAATAGTAGTGGGCTCACGGCAAGGGTAGCGCGATGGTGGTGACAACCCGAGACTACTGCGTCTCCAACGGAGCTCCACCAGGGAAGGAAATCAGCCCTACAAGGCTCACGGCCAAGGCTGGTTGCGGTTCTATGGGCTGAGGGCTGAGCTGGTCTTGGCTTGGCTTGTGGAGCTGGACGGGCATGGCTAGACGGCGCTGGTGGCAAAGCTAAGACGGTAGGTGGACAGCTGGGCGGGTGAGCTGGAGCGTGTGACGGCTGTGGGCTATGGTGGTGATGAGTTGGTGTTAGGCGGTGGGTTGGCGATTGCTGGACACGGGATGGTTGGGAGGTGATGGATTGGTGGCGCTGGAATGAAGCTTGCGGCTAATGTAGTGGTGCTGGTTGTATGGCAGCAAAAGGAAAGATGTAGGGGAATGAACGTGCAAAGAAATGAAGAGAAGAAGAAGGGTTGTTCTATAGGAGAGCTGGTGGTGCATGCATGAATGAGATGAGGAAAGAGAGAAGGAAGAGGGAGGGAAAGAAAGTCCAAGCTGCAGCCACTTAGAAACTAGGAGAAATATCTAAATACTCAAGTGTTTTGCCCCAAAAGTCTTCAACCCACAAGTCAAGCATCCCTCCGATGGCCATTTTCCACTTAATTCCTCACAAACAAATCCTTTTGGGCAGCCAAAAATGCCATTAAATCAGCCCATACGAATTTCCTCTTCATTTTCTTTTTTGCCGAAAACCGATTTTTCCACAAAATTCCGGGCTTGACGAAAGATGAGACGGTGTCCTAAAAATGAATCGTGATATACTCGAACGTTCGATTCCCAAAACCGAATTCAATTTCGTGATTAAAATCGATCGAACGCGATTTTAATACAACATAACCTACCATGTAGCTTTTAGGGATTTTAGCGTGTTTGACCCGTGATCAATAATTTTCGATCCACGTTTGTGCATCTTCAACTCGTAGGCGACTCTCGGTTGTCGTAAAAATTGCAATGTTTCAATTACACGTCCCGAGTGCACTATCGATAGAAAATCGAGTTATAACCATTCAACGCGAATATCGCAATTGTGTGGAACCACCCGCAATTCGACTATGCAATTCCATCGAATCAACCTATATCTGATTACTAATTAATTATAACGGTGTCGTATTGACCTTTGCCGATTATTTCGATTGAACAGTCGATTTCCGATCAAATTCTCAAGTCTGCCGCGTTTATATTCTTTAACAGCTTTACCTAATAGATTAATTAACTCGTGAGTGGCCAACTCAGAGTGAAATCTGTTAGATATATGCCCTAAAGAAATTGATTAATTAATTATTTGTTCATTTAATTAATTAATTAATACTTTTTAATAACCAACATAAATTATTATATATATATATATAAAGCTTCATGCATGTGCACGAAGCACATGCATGAAACTTGGATGGTCAGCAACCGCTGACCATCATCCACAAATTCGTGCATGAACGGTTAGCAGTTGCTGACCATCATGCACGAAGTCGTGTATGAGCAACCGCTCATGCATGATTGTTCGTGCATGAGTGGGGACGATCAGCAACGGTTGCTGATCGTCCATCGATCAGCAACTATTGCTGATCGGTTTATATTTTTTTAGTTTAAAAAGAGTTGTTTTTGCAACACTAAAACGGGTTGAAGAAGACAGAAAAAAGGTGGGTGTGCATTTGTGTTTTAGAGAGAAAATGCTTTGCTGAAAACAGAGAGCAAATTGTGTGCATGTTCTTGTGTTTTTTGAGACGCAAGAAAGAAGAACATTATCTCGTTCGGCCGTGACTATTATACATCAAGGATACGACGGTTTGTTTCCACGTGATTGCTAGCACGATCGAAGTGGTGAATATCCGAAATTCTCTCTTTCGTTCGACGTTCGTTGTTGGTGCGTCTGAACTAGAGGTCCGACACTTGTGGGACTCGAACTGTAGAACATCCGAACCGACTTGTTTAAAGCCCGCTTCGAGAGGTAATTCGTTTAACTCCCTTTTGATATTTAGATTTTTGATTAAAACGCACGAACAACGCCTTAGGAGAATCGTGTATAAAATATATCTTTGTTTCCGCTACGTTCATTTCATTAATTTATCTTATACATGATTCATGAAATTCCAACAGTGGTATCAGAGCCAACCTAAGGCGTTTTCGTGCGTTTAATTGATTTATAATTCAAATATGTTTTTGCGTTCTAATGGCCAATTTATTTTTATTAAGAGAATTGGTTCTCTTGCTCAAATGTGGCCTATAGAAGTTGATTGATTTATGTGATAAATTTAATCAACAAAGCAAAAATTAGAACTAAATCAATTTTGAATCAAAAATCCGTAACTTGTTATACTTGATGTTTATATTTTGCAAATGATATGCAGAATTTTATGCATGCCTTCCAGAGCTTTAAATTTTGAATTTATGGCTCGTAAGGAAGGGTGGTGATCATGGAAAATCCCTAATTGTTGTGATTTTTGTATGGATGAATGTATGATGATTACAAGTATTCTTTTTGGGGATGTAATTATTAATGGAGGTTGCGTCCTTCGTTTTATTTTACTTTAATTTTTCTTGATATGTAATTTTAGTATAGTTTAGTATTTCAATTGTTGATGTAAATACTACAAGAGAGGAGGAGCCATTGGAGGAGCCATTAAACCGGTGAGCTCTTTGGGCCCGGTCTTTGAAGAGTTCAAAGATTGAAGAAAAAGTGAAGAGCAGGTCCATATAATTAAAACACTAAAATGGCTAAATGGGTCTTTTTGGCTCGAGACCCATTGAACCATAATTCCATGATCACCACATAGGATAGATATTATGTGATATCTATTTATTTATTGTGTTTATGGTATCGTGCATGTTAAACCGGTTAATGTGCAAAGTGAGACCATTAATAACGACCCAAATCTCCTTACAAAGAATATTAAGTCGAAACGGGTTTCGGACTCGTGGCCTTCCTCGTCGTGGTTTGATCCAATATTATAGTGGTTAATTAACCGGTTATGGATACATAGGGTTAATTACCATTTATAATATTGGACTACTCCATTATGCATATGATGCTGTGGGGTTGGAGCCAAATGATTTCCAATAACTGTTAGGTGAGGGAATTATTTGTGTTTTCAATACTTGCATGAGACGATGGGCTAGACTTAACTATGATCATGATGCCAATAACTGTTAGGTGAGGCTTTCATGGTCTAGAGGCCAAAGTTATGATTGGGACTCGCATATGATGCGTTGAACAAGCTGGTTCACTCACTAAGTTCATAGGACACCAATAACTATTAGGTGAGGTGAACTTTGGGCTAGTGGGACTCCAATCCCCACTAGTAATCTTTACCCAACAAAGATTACCGCTTCCCATCTTAAGGAGTATGGGATTCGAATATAAATTTAGTGGGAGGATCTATTTCATTTAAAGGCCAAAATGAAATAGTTACTTTGAAAGATACAACGGCTAACAATTTATTTTCTGCAACAGATATATTATTACTCTAAAAATGGTGACCACAAACCCACTCGCTTCTATACTTGACAAGAATTGTTTAACCGGACCCAATTTCACCGACTGGGTGAGGAATTTGAGAATTGTTCTCAATTCATAAAAAATTGGGTATGTGCTTGATGAAAAGATGCCAACCTCCTTTCCTGAGGGTGGGACCCAAGAGGAGCGTGTCACTTATGATAAGTGGTGTGATGATGACTTAAAAGTTAGGTCATATATGCTTGCTTCTATGAATAATGAATTACAGAAGAAGTATGAATCTATGGAAGATGCTGGGTCGATCATTTTGCACTTAAAGGAATACTTTGATGAGAATGGTCGAACCTCTAGATATGAGATATCTAAGGCATTGTACCGTATGAGGATGGCTGAAGGATCATCTGTTAATGATCATGCTTTGAAAATGATCTGGCACATTGAAGAATTGGCTAGGCTGAATCTCGTTATGGACAATGAGTTAGCTGTGGATTTGATCCTCCAATCTTTACCCGATTCCTTCTCTGGTTTTGTCCAAAACTTCCACATGCATAAGATGGAGAAAACTCTTGCTGAGTTACATAGCATGCTGGTAGTTTATGAGAAGGAAATGCATAACACGAGGCCAAATGTAGTGGCTATGGCTAAGGCTTCTTCTTCAAAGGGTAAGACTGTTTTAAAGAAGAATAAATGGAAGAGACCTGCCAAACCTATTGTGCAACCAAAACCCATGATTGATAAAGGGAAATGTCATTAATGTGGTGTCAAAGGGCACTGGAGGAGGAACTGTAAGAGGTACCTCGCGAGCTTGAAGGTCAAGGCCAAGAACCGACCTTATGAAGGTATGGTGTCTATGCTTATTGAAACCAATCTTATGGTCAGTGCTAAATCCAGCTCATGGGTTCTAGATTCTGCTGCAACTTCACATATTTGTATGTCTTTGTAGAATCTGGAAATAAGCAGGATGCTAGGGCGAAATGAGATTGTCCTGACGTTTGCCAATGGAGCAAGAGTTGCTGCATTAGTTATAGGGACTTTTCGTTTATGTTTCCCTTCTGGGTTTTAAAGAACTGTTTGCATTATAACAATGCTCTTAGGAACATCATCTCTGTACCTCGTTTGGGTAAAGAGAATTATGAATTTTCTTTTGCTGATGATGTATGTTCTATTTATCATAATAGAATTTGTGTTGGTTCTAGCTTATTAACCAACAATCTTTATACCATTACAATGTCCGGTAATGCGATTACCAATGTCAATAAGCAAAATAGAATTGATATAAATGCCATAACTAATAAACGCCCTAGAGACGGTCCAAATAAAAAGTATGTTTGGCATCTCCGATTAGGTCATATTGGAGAAGACAGAATTAACAAGTTGAGTAATGATGGATACATTGATCCTTCAAATTTTGAGTCATACTCGACTTGTGAGGCATGTCTTCTAGGAAAAATGACCAAAGCGCCTTTTGTGGGACAAAGTGCGCGAGCTGCGACATATTAGAATTAATACATACAGATGTATGTGGACCAATTAATGAAACTGCTAGAGGTGGTTATAATTACTTCATTACCTTCACCGATGATCAGTCACTGTATGGTTATTTATACCTCATGAAGTATAAATCTGAATCCTTTGAAAAGTTCAAGGAATTCAAGGCTGAAGTTGAGAAACAAACAGGAAAATGTATTAAGGCTCTTCGATCAGATCGAGGAGGTGAATACCTTAGTACTGAATTCCTGGATTTTCTTAAAGAGAATGGCATTTTATCACAATGGACACCTCCTGGAACTCCAGAACATAATGGTGTATCTGAACGAAGAAATCGTACTTTATTAGATATGGTACGGTCTATGATGAGTTACACCGATTTGTCAATATCCCTTTGGGGATATGCCCTTAAGACTGCTGTATATATACTGAATAGAGTGCCATCCAAATCTGTTCCAACTACGCCCTATGAGATATGGCATAGTAGGAAACCTAGTCTTAATCATATTAAGATTTGGGGTTGTCTAGCTTTCGTAAAAAAGCTGAAAATGGAAAAATTGGAGGCAAGATCTGAACAAGGTCGCTTCATTAGATATCCAAAGGAAACTCTTGGATATTATTTCTATTTTCATTCAAACCAAAGAATTTTGGTATGCAAGCACGCTTCTTTTTTGGAGAATCAGTTCGTCCAAGAAAGTGGTGCTGGGCGGAAAATAGTCTTACAAGAAGAAAATAATGAAGTATCAAACAACCGAGTTCAGATACCAATCTCTGATTCAGTGGGAGCTTTTGATACACAACCTCTAAGGAGAAGTGCGAGAACGTCTCGCCCACCTGCTCGTTATAGACACTCGGTTGATCATATCGAACCATTATTCATTGTGAATGATAGTGATCAACTCGGTGATCCTAAAACCTATGAGGAGGCGATGTTGGACATCGACTCGGTAAATGGCTAGAGGCCATGAAATCCGAAATGGATTCAATGTATTCCAATGAGGTTTGGACCTTGACCGACCTGCCCGATGGTATTGTACCAATTGGCTGTAAATGGATCTTTAAGAGGAAGATGAATGTTGAAGGTCAAATTGGAATTTACAAAGCACGGCTGGTGGCGAAAGGATATCGTCACAAAGAAGGAATTGATTATGACGAAACTTTCTCACCGTGGCCATGCTAAAATCCATTCGGATTATGTTGGCTATAGCTGCACACCTTGATTATGAGATATTCCAGATGGATGTCAAAACGGCTTTTTTAAATGGTTTTCTCGATTAGGACATCTATATGGAACAGCCACAGGGTTTTGAATCCAATAGTGAAAAACATAAGGTGTGTAAGCTTAAGAGATCCATTTATGGACTCAAACAAGCCTCCAGAAGTTGGAACATCCGTTTTGATGAGGTAGTCAAATCGTTTGGCTTCATCAAAAATCCGGATGAACCTTGTGTATATAAGAAGATCCGTGGGAGTTCAATTGCATTTCTGGTTTTATATGTCGATGATATACTTTTGATTGGAAATGATGTACCAACGATATCATCGATAAAACTATTCTTGTCACAGAAATTCTCCATGAAAGATTTAGGAGAGGCAACCTACATTTTAGGTATCAAGATCTATAGAGATAGATCAAGACGATCGATTGGCCTCTCACAATCTACGTACATAGACAAAGTGTTAACATAGTTTAACATACAATGTTCCAAGAGAGAATTATTGCATTTTAGGCAAGGGATCCGTCTTTCTAAGGAGATGTGTCCAACACTCCAGAAGAAAGAGAGCGGATGGCGAAAATACCATATGCATCCGCTATTGGAAGCATAATGTATGCTATGCTATGTACTAGACCTGATATTGCGCATGCTGTAAGTATTACTAGCAGATATCGCTCTCGATCCAGAGAAGAGCAATGGATAGCAGTCAAGAATATTCTTAAGTACTTGCGAAGGACTAAAGATTTATTCTTGATATATGGAGAAGGAGAATTTAAAGTTGTAGCTTATACCGATTCCGATTTTCAATCGGATCCTAATGATTATAAGTCTACGTCTGGGTTTGTCTTCACATTCAATGGTGGTGCAGTTAGTTGGAAAAGTTCCAAACAAAGTATAACTGCCGATTACACCACTGAGGCAGAGTATGTAGCTACTTCTGAAGCAGCAAAGGAAGCCGCTTGGATGAAGAAGATTAATTCTGAACTTAGAGTCGTTCCTTCAATTGAGCAACCGATCACATTGTTTTGTGACAACAATGGGGCGATAGCTCAAGCTAAGGAACCAAGGTCTCACCGTAAGTCCAAGCACATTGAGAGACGCTTCCTTCTCATCGAGAAATTGTTGGGAGAGGTGATATCGCCTTGCAGAAAATTGCCTCAGCAGAAAACGTGCCAGATCCCTTCACTAAGGCCTTACCTCAATCTTCTTTTGAAAGACATATTGACAAAATGGGTTTGAGGTACTAGACAAGTTGGCTTTAGTGCAAGTGAGAAATTGTTAGATGTATACCCTAAAGTTGCTATGTAATAGTTACATATTAGGGATTTCAGTTGTACTTTCATTATTATTATTTAACAAATGGCAATGACGTATTCATTCATTTGTCCAATTATTTTATTATGATGAATGATTCCATAAGATCAGTTGCAACTAGACCTATTCTTGAGACGTCAAGAATATATGTGATGGGTTCATAGTTAGATTGAATCTTTAAATTGTTCCCGGTCGATGGATTATTGAGTGGATATTAATAATCCTGTTGAGACCGGTGTGTTCTTAACTTCGCCATTAAGTATTGGATACTTAAAGGAATGATGAGTCACATGTCATTGGGTATTATGATGCCTGAGTTAGAACACAAGTGTTTGTATTAGACAAATTCACCGAACGTGACGCATATGGAACGATTAGCGACATGGAAGCTTTTAGCGTGGTCAATGTCTAATTGTTCATGCTTTGGTCTTGTGTAAATAATCCTTAGACCCGAGGCACAGTGTTAACTTGTGTATTGAACAACTATGGTTCACGGGTGCACATAATGCTGGGTCGTTGATCCGTCTTTAGACTTGATGGTCATAATTTGTTCATATATGAAGTTACACATGTGCGCAATATGGAATCTGTCTCCTTGTTATATGCAAGGTATGATAATGATGTCCTATGCGATCTAATTGTGACACTGCATTGAAATCCTCGGCCGGGGTTGTAACCGAGAATAAATTGTTTATGTCTCGAATAAAATGCATGTCAATTAGATTTGTGCATATGATCAAATTAATGACTTGACAAATATTCCATGGTCTTTGTTTGATCGGGACATAGTAAGACAGAGGGATTGAATTACACCGTAGCCAAAGCCGACAGGTTCATTATGTTCTTAAAGTATTCACACTATCTGGGTAGCCATGACATATTGCTAGATGTCAATCGTGGCTTGTACGACCTAAAAGATTAATCGACAATTAATTCTTTTGGAAGTACTAATGTGTTAGTACAAGTCTTACTACCAGCTTAGTGATGAACCTGGGGATGTCACACATCATAAACAATTAGGATGATGTGGAACAAGAGAGAAATATTATTGCAAATGTGTTTGCAATTACTGCAATCGAATTGAGTCGATTTGAAATTAAATTAAATGAGATTTAATTTAATTTGTATTATAGTCACGAGCCTACTTACATATGATGCACACGCATGCCCAAAGTGGATATATGTTAACATACCAAACAAGTTGGCTTTAGTGCAAGTGGGAGATTGTTAGATATATGCCCTAAAGGAATTGATTAATTAATTATTTGTTTATTTAATTAATTAATTAATACTTTTTAATAACCAACATAAATTATATAAATATATATATAAAGCTTCCTGCATGTGCACGAAGCACATGCATGAAACTTGGATGGTCAGCAACCGTTGACCATCATCCACGAATTCGTGCATGAACGGTCAGCAGTTGCTGACCATCATGCACGAAGTCGTGCATGAGCAACCGCTCATGCATGAAGTCGTGTATGAGCAACCGCTCATGCACGATTGTTCATGATGAGTGGGGACGATCAGCAACGGATCGTCCATCAATCAGCAACTGTTGCTGATCGGTTTATATTTTTAGTTTAAAAGAGTTGTTTTGCGACACTTAAACGGGTTGAAAAGACAGAAAAAAGGTGGGTGTGCATTTGTGTTTCAGAGAGAAAATGCTTTGCTGAAAACAGAGAGCAAATTGTGTGCGTGTTCTTGTGTTTTTTGAGACGCAAGAAAGAAGAACATTATCTCGTTCGGCCGTGACTATTATACATCAAGGATACGACGGTTTGTTTCCACGTGATTGCTAGCACAATCGAAGTGGTGAATATTCGAAATTCTCTCTTCCGTTCGACGTTCGTTGTTGGTGTGTCTGAACTAGAGGTCCGACACTTGTGGGTCTCGAACTGTAGAACATCCGAACCGACTTGTTTAAAGCCCGCTTCGAGAGGTAATTCGTTTAACTCCCTTTTGATATTTAGATTTTTGATTAAAACGCACGAACAACGCCTTAGGAGAATCGTGTATAAAATATATCTTTGTTTCCGCTGCGTTCATTTCGTTAATTTATCTTATACATGATTCATGAAATTCCAACAAAATCAACTCAAAGTGAAATGACCATAGATGCATCGACGAAATGCCAATTTCATAAATTCGAGATGGAGTCGAATCTCATAATGTGACGGATGGTCAGCTCGATTTCATACTTGCACTGGCGTAATAGCCCCAATTGACATTCCTCTTCATTTTCGGAACCAAATTATAAAAATGAAAAGTTAAATCCCATCGCAATGTCGCCGGGAGAACACAGTCGCTGTCGTCGCCTTCCCAAGGAATTGGTGGTGAGTCGCTGGTGATGGTGGCGCTCTGGCGGGTCAGGCTATGGCAATGGTGGTTAGTCATGGGGAAATGGATAGAGAGAGTTGAGATGGGAATTGAATGCACGCACTTTGACCTTTTTTCTTTAATTCAAAGCATCTAAAATTTTCACAACACACGTGAATGTCACGAGAAAGGGTAGATTCGTGAATAACTTTTTTTTTTCCAATTACTAATTGAGATATGAACGATATTATAGTTTGTGGGGAGGTAAAAAGTTGTTTATTTACTTTTATTAAGAAAATACAAACACTTATTGACGAAAAATAGTTTACTCCAAGGAAATTACTGAAAAATCAGGAAAACTACGGATGGACAAAGAAAAAGTCGATAAATATCGTTTGCCGCAAAATCATGGAGCCTCATTAAGTCGTGCACGAGAAAATGCACGATCTCGCCAGTGTAGCTCGCAGACGTCGCACAACCACATGATTGGCATTCCTCTTGTTAAAGTTCCTCTGCAGATCAGTAATTTCCTCGATCGTCAACCCAACTTCCAGTGTAAGAGATTACAAAGATCATGCTGCTGGGAAGGCACGTCGCCGTCCTCACCTTCCCGTTCGGTAGCCACCCTTGGCCTCTCACCAACCTCATGCTCAAGCTTGCTACGGCCACCCTGGACGTCCGCTTTTCTTTCTTGAACACGGCCAAGTCCAACCGTGTCGTTTTCCCTCCGCAGTTGAGAGCCGAGCTACCCCCAACGTCCGAGTCTATGACATCAGCGATGGCTTGCCAGATGACCACCACGGGCCAATGAAGCGTCCAGGAGAACTCATAGGGTGGTTCCTCAAAGCCGTGCCGGAGAGCTTTGGAGCGGTTGTTGACACCGTGAAGCAAGATGCGGGGATGAATGTGAGTTGTTTATTGGCGGACTCTTTCTTGATTTCCGCATGCGAAATGGCAGAGAAAATGCAGGTTCCCTGGGTGACCCTCTGATTCCTGTTCCGTACACGTTGGCGGCCCACGTTTACATTGATGTCATCAGTGAGCTCTGCCGTGAATCCTCCAGCGGTGACACCTCCACTGACGACGACAACGACAAGAACCTCGAAGTAATTCCAGGATTATCTATGATGCACATTTCAGATTTACCTAATGAAATAACAATGATCGGGACGCTTCAGTGATTGCGTGTATGCTGCGCGAGATGGGGCGTGTGCTCCCGCGTCGCTGCTGCCCTCGTCCTGAACTCCTATGCGGAAGCGAACCTGACACCTCTTATAGCGGAGCTGAAGTCCAAGTTCAAGATCCTCCTCCAGGTGGGGTGCCTCACAGTGTCGTTCCCGCTGCCGCCACAGAGCTCTGCTTCTGACGCTACCAATTGCTTGACGTGGCTCGATGCTAGAGAACCTCAGTCTGTGGCGTACATATGCTTCGGGACAGTAGCAATGCCGTTGCCAAGCGAGGTATCGACTCTCGGCGAAGCCTTGGAATCCACCAGGACCCCATTTCTATGGTCCCTCAAGGAACATGTGATGGCGCAGTTGCCCGAGGGGATCCAGGAGCGGACGAGAGCGTACGGGAAATTCGTCCTGTGGGCTCCGCAGGGCCAGGTGCTGAGCCACCCAGCGTGCAGGGTCTACGTGACACACTGCGGGTACAACTCAGTGTTCGAGAGCGTGGCAGGTGGCGTACTGATGGTATGCAAGCCATTCTGGGCGGACAACATGATGAACGGGAGGATGATAGAGGAAGTGTGGGGGATTGGAGTAAAAGTAGAAGGTGGGATCATAACGTAGGATGGAATGGAGAAGGCATTGGAGGTGACGTTGAGGGGCGAGGAAGGGAAGGAAATGAGGAAGAAAGTTGGCGAGTTGAGGGAGAGATTGGTGGAGGTCACTGGGCCTAATGGGGGTGCTGAGGCTGATTTCAAGGCCCTCGTGGATCTTATCTCTACTTCATGAAGTGCGCTTGCTCCAATTTGCAGCAAAAGTTGGATCGGTGTATTGAGAGATGTGTGTAAGCACGGACTAATTGCTTTGAAGGTCCCAGTCGTATCTGGTAAATTGAGGTCATGAACTCATAGTTAAATCTTTAAATGATCTGGCCATGATATGAACTCTCCATTTTAATTTTGGCATGGCCTCCGATGAGTTTTAATTTCTTTTCGCATCGCGTATGCTTCTGCCCCTAATTAGAGAAAAGCATAATCTTATCTTTTCGGCAGTTGTGATTGAATATAGTACATGAAAGAATTTATTCCAAAAGTAATGTTTTTTGCTCGTAACGATAACGTAGCTTGCCACAATGCCAAACTCTTGGAGATCATAATTATCTATTTGTGAATTTGATAGGAAAGAGTGATAGTACCATAATTAGCTTGCTACATGCCAAATTCTGCACTCTCGGGCGATTAGATTTTATATTCCGTTTTGGAAATGCTTTGTTGTTGGACAAGAGAAACATGTGCTTTTACATTTGTTGCTGGGAGTAAAACATTTTTCTTTTGTTATATGTAGGTACTCGGACATTTTGAGAGCTCTATTAGTCCTCTTCTAACTTGGTGGGAAAAAGTGCTAAAAAAGTCCAAAACCTTTTGTATTTACGCCAATTTAGTCCTAAACCTTTTTTTTTTGTGCCAATTTAGTCCTAAACATTTTTACTTAGTGCCGATTCAGTCCTTTCCGGCCAATTTTGGCTGGATTTTGCTGACGGACGTCAACCAACTAACGTGGCCTAATTGGTGTGCCGATGTTGACAAATTTTAATAATATTTTAATTTTTAAAATTTTCTTTTCTTTTTCTTTTATTTTTTATTTTTATTTTTTCCCTCCCCTCCTCCAACCGGTCGCCGGATCTCAGCGACCGGCCAAAGGCGACGGTCGGCGAGGTCAACCTCACCGGACCTCGCCGGCCACCTCGCCCTCACCGGATTTGGTGAGGGTCGAGCCTCGCCCATGGCTGGCGAGGCTCGACCTCGCCAGATCCGGCAAGGACAAGCCTCGCCGACGCCGCCCAGGCCGCGATTCGACGAGGTACCTCACCAGCCCGGTGCTATGTCGCCCTTGCGGCCTGGGAGGCGCTGGCGAGGCCGCCCTCGTGGCCACTGTCGCGCTGGGCAGCAAGGGCAAGGTGGCCAGCAAGGTCGACCTCGACGGCCGTTGCCTCTGGCCGATCGCCGAGGTCCGGCGACCAGCTAGAAGAGGAGGGGAGGGAAAAAAGAAAATGAAAATAAAAAATTCAAAAATATTTAAATATTATTAAATTTTGTCAACATCAACACCGATTAGGCCACGTCAGCCGACCGGCGTCCAGTCAGCAAAATCTGGCCAAAATTGTCCGAAAATGACTGAATCGGCACTAAGTAAAAATGTTTAGAACTGAATTGGAACCAAAAAAAATGTTTAGGACTAAATTGACACAAATACAAAAGGTTTAGGACTATTTAAGCACTTTTCCCTAACTTGGTGTATAGTCTAATATCACGCACCCTGAATAAATGCAGGAGATACACATGTTTGTGGTCTTGAGATTGGCCTAAAAAGATATGTAAGTGTAATGATTCAATTATAAATTTTGAACGAGAAAGATGAACACTTATTGTTTGAGCAGTACCTTGATTTTGCCACGATCATTAAAATTATATGCACATGAAAATTTCAAATTAGAGACAAAGAATATTAGTCGCTGTTTCCACTTCTGGGCGATCCGTTTATGGGATTAGAAGAATGTGCAATATTGGCGGAAATAATAATGCTTCCTCTTTTCTATTAATGTTGACACCAAAAAATAGCTCACTCATTAGAATCGACAAGAAGTCGATTTGGCCAAAGAGTTATTCTCGATAAACCTGAAATACATCTATCAGTGTACGGTGGCGCATGGTCGACTAACATCGTGTTTCGATAACAACCGAGATATGGTCAATATTTTTTGTTAATTTGGTCAAGTGATAAACTCCAAAAAAAAAGAAGGGATAAAGTGAGGATGTGGGTTAATGGCATGGCTATCTACACGAGACACCGTTCCATCGACAGGCAGTCAAGGGGCAATTAATAAGACTTGTCAACAAAGAGAATAACAGGGTGACCACCTGGATCTAGCTAAGTGTTGGATAGACAGGGGAACAAGGAGACTGCGATGTTGATTGAAGACATATATATTGATCGACGATCGAGTAATAGCGGCCAGAGAAGTTGTAACCATTTATGGTTGAAGTTCGGGTGCAAATAAGAGGCCTGGAATCTTTAAAGTGTAGATATGTCTGAGCAGCATAATAACTGCAAATAGACGGTTGTAGGGCACTTAAAATTAGGGATTATGTGTGTGTAATTATAAAATCATTAACATCATCAAGCACACGAATTCTCTATGTACTTTTTCAGTTTAATAATGTCTTTCCAATTTGCAGTCCTTTCGTTATAAATTTATTGTTGTACATCCTTGTTATGCAAATTCAATTCACGTTCGAAATCACCACTGAATCCATCAAATATAAAACCGGAGATCAACTTTTGAAGAAATGTTTTCGACTAATGGGGTCAAATCTCATTTTCTAGTGAAAAATATTTCAATAACTACTATTAGGCGGTTATAGGGCGGTTACAATTATGGATTATTTATGTGTGTGTAATTATAGGATCTCATCCATCATCAAAATCTATTGTCGTATATCTACTATCCTCATTTTATCAAATAATAAAATATGAAGCAATAGGAGGTAGTAGTAGTAATAATAATAATAATAATAATAATAATAATAATAATAATAATAATAATAATAATAATAATAATAATAATAATAATAATAATAATAATAATAAATTATTATCCAAGCATTTGTTGATTTCAAGATTAACAAGCTAGTCAGCAGAGCGATTTTCTCTTTGAAAGTTATGTTGCACCTTGAACTCAAAGTGAAAGTGCAACTGCAACTGTTTTATAATATCTTCAAGCAAAGTAAGGCCATCATTATCAGTCATATGCTTTGGACTAAGAAGATCAGTGATGGCTTTAGAGTCAATCTCAATAATAATCTTATGAAAATCCAAGTTGTTTTGCGAAGTTGAGTCCCAATCATAAAGCCCAACGTTCTGCTGGTGTTGACGAACATATTCCTATGAATGTGGCAAAATCACAAATTCAATTACCCCTTTCATTTCTAAATAGACCCCATACACTAGCAAGTCTGGGTTGCCTTTAGAGGTCTCATTAGTATTCAGTTTTATCCACCTGGAAGATAGATGGTCCCATCTTATCAAAATTAGAGAAATGCATGATCCACTTAACATTGAGTTATTCATAGACAAAGCTTTAACGATTTGGTTTGTGTATGATTGAATTACTTGTATTGAAATTGAAGCGAAAACAAAGTTGTCCTAGAAAAGTGACTTGTTTCTACATTGCCAAGAAAGGTGCACATCTACTCCAAAAATTATGCTTTAATCATGATGAATATTCAATCACACCTTATTAGCGAGATTCGAATTCAATTATTGTGAAGAATTCATTGAGAAGAATTCTCTCATATTATTGTGGGACATACTCAAGCCATATCCTATGGACAATAAACAATTCCTTAGAATATGTAAAGTTGTTTTCACATGAGACTCACATCTTGAGCGATATGGATTTCCTCTTAGTGGTGAGACATCTTCAATTAATTAGTCAAAAATTGCTTAGGAGTGAATAGCTAAAGAAAAGTTCTAATACATTGAGGTCCCTTCCACGTCTAAATTGTGGCCATATACTATCAGATTCTTGATTGTCTGCCCCAATTGATTACCTCACATGCTGACTTAACAAAGAAATACTTGCTTTCTAGTATCCTCCCACAAAAGAGTATCTATTTGAAGTCACTACTGAATCTATCTAATAAAGCAAAGATTCAACCTTTGGTGAAAGGTTTTTTTACTATTTTGGTCAAATTCCATTCTGTAAAGGAACATCTTTTAAGTACGCCTGGTGAGATCACTGTGGGCCAATTTGAGAAACTATGATGGCAAGGACTAATAATCAACTAGAGTATGGTAATGCAATTGGCAACAATCAGTTCCCCATCATGGCAATAGAGGGCTGTGCATTTGGAGTCATCGCCCGCTCAAGCAGTGGTAGAGCAAAACTAAGATGGAGTGCCAACATTCCACGACATCTCAAGGAGGACCAAAGGAGAGAAGTGAAGCCAAATTCAACTATGGTGGTTACTATGCATAAGTTGTTCTAAGGACAACAAGGGGATTTGGCCAACCATGTCGTGAGTTGCATTTCTAACGTTATCAGGCCTATGATCATTAATCCTGTCAACGACGTCATCTCTAGGCCAAGGTCATCCAACCAGCCATTTCTTGTAAAAGGAAATTCGGAAGTTCTTAGATATGTTCCTTAACTTTTGCTCAGTCTAATAATGTTGATAGTTTAGGCCAAGTAATTCCACCCCGTGAGAATTTTGAAAAGGCGCGAAACTTCTGGTCAAGGTCAACATAATACAGATGTGGTCCATTGATGGAAATGATCTCGTTAATTTTACTCTGGCTAACCCAAATGATGATGATAATTTGACAAATTAAAATGTTCAACATAACATGCCTTTGCCAAATGTAAAAATATTAGGGTAGTTGGACCAATACTAAATATTGATAATGTAATGCCAATTTGGATAATCAGGCTAGACCGCCATTTCTGCTTAAGGGCTAGGATGGCTAATTGTATCAACGATGGATTGAACAAGCAGCCGATGTGGTACTACAACACGTAGGAGCTGATGGATGGGCTGTCATGCTCACTTAGCGAAAATTCGGATTATGTTGATGATGTTCCCTATTCTAGGAGATTTAAAATGCTTGACTTTGCCATTTTTATCAGCAAACACGATCAACCATTTGGTCAGTTTTGGCTCAATATGGTGAGGCATGTACAAACGAATGTCAAAGATTTAGATTATTTTGACATAAGAGCAATAGGAGTGCCAAAACTTTCGTATGACACTCACTTGAGTACAAATTTTTTTTTCTCACTTGAGTGCCACATCAGAGAAAAATTAATCACTTGAGTGACAATTTTGTCCAAATGTCATACATGGAATTTTTTTTTTTTAAATTTTGAATTTTTTTATTTGTATTTTGCTTCTTTTTTTCCCTTTAGGGCCAACGAGTGTCACCGGCTGTAGCCACCTTGCCTTAAGTTGTGAGGGCCTTAGGTGAGGGCCCTCGCTAACTACCGAGCAGTCGTGGGTGACATTGCCCATAGTGAGCGAGGGTTGTCATGGCCTCATTCATGGTTGATGAGGCCTCGACAGCCTTACCTAGAGCCTTTACGACTAGATTTGGGCAAGGGCCACCTCACCCTCACTGCGAAGGCCCTAAGCAAGGCCATTAGGGCCTTACTAACCACTGGCGAGGTCACGACAACCCTCATTGAGATGCCTAGGGCCTTCAGGGATGATGGCAAGGCAGCCCTCACCTAATCTAGGCTAGGAGGCCACAACTAGCGAGGGTCACCGGTGACCCTCATCAACCCTAAGAAGAAAAGAAAAATTGAAAAAATTTTAAAAAAATTTTTAAAATATAATGATAAAAATATTAAGAAATATTTTTTAAATTTTTTTTCAATAGCCATCTCAAATGACTAGCAGCAATGTCAACTTTTCCGGCAGGGCAAATTGGAAGAGGCACTCAAGTGATCGATTTTTCAAATTTGTGGCATTTAATTGAGTGAGAAAAGTTTCGACACTCAAGTGAGCATTACACAAAAGCATCGACACTTGTACTATTCTTATCCCAATTATTTCCTTTGTCTTTATTTAAGACAACTTTTACTTGGTAAATAAATTTGTTAGCGCATTCGATTTATAATTAGGTTGAGATGGAAATGCAGTTTCGTTCTTAATACCTGAAGTAATAGTGATAGACTTGGTTTGAGGTGAAACACCGAGGGAAAGGGAAAGTTAATGAATTATTAAGTGGGCATGAACGATTACTTTTAAGGAGATAGTGCTTACACTTAACGCTGGCTCCCAAACTCATGCCAATTGCAATTTGCAATCTCAATTCAATTTCATAATTAACCTTATATTTTGGATCCGTCACTAATCAATTATGGGCCAATTAGACACTTAAGTAAGACCTAGGAGTATGCCTTAATTTTGTGACCCAAGTATTCAAGGACTTTGTTATGATATATTAAGCTCTCAAATGAAGGCGTTGTTTAATATTTATTTACTCTTATACTCCCCCTCACGTATCGACTTCTTTCAAATAATCTTGAGTTGAGGGGGATGTTAGAGATATATTTAGGATATTCTATGATTCCGCGATTCTATATATTCTCCTTGATCTATTCTTATCTGTTATTTTAGATATTCGTTATGTAAAGTCTATAAATAGGCACGTGTACTATTCATTAGTTAATGAATAGACTATTATTTTTCTCTTCATTCACAAATCTCAACATGGTATCGAAGTAGAAAATCCTGAGTTCCAGTCTTTCCAAATCTCTATTTGCCTCCTCAATTATATATTTCCACACTTTAAGCTTAGGCCAAAGTCCAGCCTACACATGAGGGAGAGTGTTAAAGTAAATAAATGTTAAACCACACATTCATTTAACAACTTAAGCTTTTTAAAGAGTTGGTGGCCATCCCATCAACATTGTGGTTTGAACATGGATCAAACAAACTAGTGAGCATGATGGTCAATTGTTGACACTTAAATTTTGATTAAATATTTGAATATTTATTGCATAGAAAATTAAGGATGAGATTGGCCCTAACAAAAATGATTTTCATATCACCCCATCATTAATGTTATTTACTTCTACTAAGATTTGTTTTTATTTTATTTTATTTCCCCTTTATTTTACCTTATTTTCAGATAATTATTTTAAAAAATGGAGACCGTGGAGGCTGGGCCCAAAGGCCTAATTCTCCCTTTCTTCCCTTCTCTTTTTTACCCCATGCAAGTCTAAGGCCCATTCCCCTTTTGTACTTCTTTGGCTTGGCCCCCCTCCTCCTTTCTTCTTCTTCCTTCCTCCTTCCCCCTTGGCCTCTGCAACTCACGTGTGGTGAGACGATGTGCGTGAAGACGGCCTACGATGGAGAAAGAGAGGTAGGCCGATGATGTATGGGACATCTCACAGGCGTCATCAATGCCATCGAGTTATAGAGCAGAGCAAGGCTAAGTTTGCTGCAGAGTGGATGATCGAGGGCACGCTGGTTTGGTCGAGAGGAGGCTCAGCTGATGCGCCAAGGACCAGCGGTCGAAGCCTCTGTCGACTGGCCTCCTCAGCCTATAAATAGCGCATTCGAAAGCCAAGAAAAAAAAAAGCACAAAGAGGGCCACGAGCTTAGAGGACTTCTACAAAGAGACATTTAGGGAGGCTTGAGAGTGGATGAGATCGGAGGAGCAAGCTTAAAGGACTTCCTCGGAAAGACATCCAGGGAGCCCTAATGTCGGGGAGAACCCGAGGACATAATTCACCACAAAATTAAACGCAATTCAAGATCAATTTATCCCCCAAAACTAAATCAACTGAAATTCTCTAAATTCCTGGCAACAATCAGCAATATATAGGCTCACAATATGTGAAATGATAAGTAGACAAAGTATATAACGATACCAAGGATTTAACATGGAAGACCACTTATGGGAAAAACCACAACCATCCAAAAATATTTACTAATTATCAAGAATAGTAAGATACACAAAGTATTCTTCTCTAACTACACACTAAATACTCAACATCAACATTACAATATCATTTCATCACCATATCGGTGAATAAATAAATTCGAAATAAGAAAATCCTAACCATAAATGGAGAATTTAGAGGTAGTTCTAGACAAATGAAAATCATTAACTCGTAGCCCTCAATCTCATAAACAAAATACTCAAATTTGAGCCGATTCCATCAATATTTGGCCTTCGAATTGAGACTACAAAGTTGCAGCCCTTTTCTTTCATTCTCTTCTCCCTTGTTTTAGTGCTCTCTTTCTCTCTCTCTCTCTCTCTCTCTCCCTCTCTCTCCTCACTTTTGGGCACCCCCATTGCATGAAGCCACCCTTCTTTCTTTTTGTTATTTTCTTTTCTTTTTCTTTTTCTTTTTATATTTATTTAATGCTAGCTGGGCTCCACATGAAGGTGGACTCAACCAACAAATCTCCCCCTCCACCTCACATAGGAAGATCCATGATGCTCATTTTTCTTCTACAAGTGTCAAGCTTCACCACAGGCAACGCCTTGGTCAGCATGTCAGATCTATTATTGTTGGAATAAACTTTCTCAAGTAGGAGGAGTTTCTCTTCTAACTTGTCTCAGATCCAATAATACTTCACATCAACATGCTTCAATCTTGAATGCAACACCGGATTTTTGCTAAGATAGATAGCACTAATATTATCACAATATAAAACAAACTTCTTTTGCTTCATTGTAGGAATTTTTTCATCAACAAGAGTTCTTTATTTCCTTCAATAATAGCGATATACTCTGCTTAAATTGTAGACAGAGCAATACATTTTTGTAATCTTGATTGCCATGAAACAACTCCTCCTGCAAAGATTATTATGTAACCTAATGTAGATTTTCGAGAATCAACATCACCAGTATAGTCCACATCCGAGTAGCCACTCAACTCAGGCTTCGCATTTCCATAACACAAGCAAAGTATATAAGTGCCTTTAAAATGTCTCAAAATCCATTTAACAGTGGTCCAATACTCCTTACCTAAATTAGAGAGAAATCTACTCACAATACCAACTGCATAAGCAATATCAAGTCTTGTACAAACCATGACATACATCAAACTACCGACGACCGATACATAAGGAATTTTCATCATCTCTTCATTCTCTTCTCACTCGAATGACATTTATTTCTACTCAACTTGAAATAGTATACAAGTGAAGTACTTATTGGTTCACATATGCTCATGTTGAATCTTTTAAGCACCTTTTCAATCTACATCTCTTGAAATAACCAAAGTTTCTTCTTTTTCCTATCATGAGTAATTCTCGTCCCTAGGATTTGCTTAACCTTGCTTATGTTCTTCATTACAAAAGCTTTACTCAACTCATTTTTCAAACTCTTGAGTTTCTTAACATCATGCCTAACAATCAACATGTCATCCATATAAAGTGGGAGAATAAGAAAATTATTATCTGAGAATCTTTTCATAAAAACATAAGAATCGAAATTTGTCTTATCATATCATTGTTCTTCCATGACTGATTCAAACTTCACATACCATTGTCTTGGCGCTTGCTTGAGACCATATAAGTTTTTCCTCAATCTACAAACAATGTGCTCCTTGCCTTCAACTTCAAAACCCTTTGGTTGCTCCATATATATTTCTTTTTCTAGGTCTTCATGAAGAAAACCCGTCTACATCAAGCTATTCAATTTCTAAATTCAAATTGGTGGCCAACCTAGGAACAACTTAAATAAAAGACATCTTTACAATCGGTGAAAAAATCTCTTCAACGTTTATGCCCTTCTTTTTAACAAAAGCCCTTCACAACAAGTCTAGCCTTGTATCATAGTCGCAAACTATTTTCTTCCGTCTTCAACTTGTACACCCACTTACCCTTAGCCAACTTCACCAATTCAAATGTATGGTTCTCATGCATGGATTTAAGCTATTCTTGCATTGCTTCATGCCATTCATTCCTTCGTTCACATGACATAGTTTCTTCATAAATTTTTGCTCTCCCGCATCAGTGAGTAATACATACTCATGCGGCAAATACTTTTAAGAAGGTCTATGCTTTCTTTTAGATATTCTAATTTGAGGTAGGATAGGTTGCTTTTACTAAATTATTTCACCTATCTTAGCTAGAGAGTCAATATTATGTGAGGATTCACCATCTTCATGATTTCCATGCACTTCTCCCTCATGATTTCTATCCACGATAGGAGGATTTGAGCTGAAGCTAACTGAACATTGAGTTTGGTCTCTCAGCATTGTCGATGTTTTCAATAATTTGATGTTCACAATACACCACATCTCAGCTTCTAATGACTTTCTTTGCAACTGGATCCCATAACCTATAGCCAAACTCTTTATATCCATAACTCAAGAAAATACATTATTAAGACTTGTCGTTACGCTTGGATATTTCATCTTTTGGAATATGCACAAATGCCTAACAATTGAACACTTTTAGATGATTATAGGGAACATCTTTGCCACTCCAAACTCTTTGTTGAACATCCCCCTTAAGAGGAACCGATGGAGAAAGATTTATCGAGTCTACTTCTGTTCTCATCGCTTCTTCTCAAAATAGCTTAAGCAACCTCGCATGAGAGAGCATACACTAAATCCGATCATTTATTGTTCAGTTCATTCTCTTTGCTACTCCATTTTGAAACGGTGCCTTTGGACAGTCTTCTCAAGCTTGATATCATAATCCCTGCAATAATGTTCAAATGAGCTTCTATATTTACCACTGTTGTTAGCTCGAACACATTTAAGTTTCTTTCCGGTTTCTCTTTCTACGTTGACATGAAATTGCTTGAAAGCTACAAGCGCCTGATCTTTAGATTTCAAAGCAATAGCCCACACTTTTCTAGAACAATCATCAATAAATGTCACAAAATATAATGTACCTTCAAGGTATTCTAGCATCTATGCAACAAACATCAATGTGAACCAAATCAAGTACATTTGATTTTGTATGAGAAGAGGAATTATGAAATGAGAATCTATTTTGTTTATCTGTAAGGCAATGAGTGCATTTCTTTAGATTTTTCTTCTTCAAATGTAAAAGGTTCTTTCTAGCAAGAATTTCAAGCCTTTTATCGCTAAGATGACCCAGCCTCATATGCCATAAATTAACCAAAGAAATCTCCATTGCATTTACCTCTTCTTTAATCAAATTAGCATGTATGGTGTAGAAAGAGCCTATCTTCTTACCATTTGCCAATACCATGGAACTTTTAATCAACTTCCATTTGTCATCAAAAAAGGAATTGCAATAACCATCATCTAAGGCACCTGTAGAGATCAAGTGAAGTCGAATATCTGGATCGTGTCTCACATTTTTCAAAGGCAAATTACATTCAACATCAGTTTCCAAATAAATATCTCCCATGCCAATAACCTTGAAACACCATTATCTCTCATCCTAATACAACCAAAGTCACTACCACGATAAGAAGCAAAGTAGTCACGCCGTGAGGTGACATGAAAAGAAGTCACGGAATCAACAATCCACGTAGAATCTTGGCATATAAGGTTCACATATCCATCATCACATACGCACACAATATTGCCATCAGATGCAACTGTCGTTGTAGCTTGTTTCTCTCTTTTCTTTTTCTTTTTTCTTTTTTCTTTTTCTTTTGATTTTCATGTCTATCATGGGATTTGTCTCTCTTTGGCAACCAACTCTCTTTTGCATAATGTCCCATCTTGCCGCAATTATAACACTTCACACTTTTCCTTGGTCTTGATTTCGATCTTCCTCTTAATTTGCCCCGTTATCATTTTTTTGAAACCTTCTTAGTTGACTTCTTGTCCTGTTTTCTATAACAAGAGCATCCAATATAGAAGCATAATTCAATTATTTTCTTCTTGTTTCTTCATTGAACAAGCTTTCTTTAACCATGCTTATAGAAAGCACACCAAAAGGAGCCGAGTTGTTTAACACTACAATCAATATGTCCTAACTATCGGGAAGAGTATCAAGTTGTAAGCATGCTTGCAATTCATCACCAAGATCAATCTCAAAATTTGTTAATTAATTTACATCTTGAAATTCACTCAAGTGTTTAGCCATGTTACTCCCCTCCTTGTATCTCAAATTCACAAGTCGCTTAGCTAGAAGAGCTTTATTTTGTGAAGTTTTCCTCTCATAGAGATCTTGTAATTTATTCCACAAAGTGTTTGCATTTGTTTTTTTAGCAACATGATGAAACACACTATCATCAATCCATTTTCGGATAAATCCAACCATTTTCAAATTCATTCTCTCTCATTCTTTGTTTTCTTTATCTCCTCTAGCTTCATTACCCTCAATCGAATCAAATAAGTGTTTGCAATATAACACATCTTCCATTTGAGGCTTTCAAATAGAATAATTCGAGGCATTTAACTTAAACATTGTGCCACTAGTTTCTTTCATTTAACTATAATTTCAACTTGGCTCTGATACCACTTTGTTGGGGAGAACCCGGGGACACACTTCACCACAAAATTAAATGCAATGCAGGATCAATTTCTCTCCCGAAACTAAATCAATCGAATTTGTCTTAATTTCTAGCAACAACTAGTAATATATAACCTCACAATATGCAAAATGATAAGTAGACAAAACAAGTAACAGCACCAAGGATTTAACGTGGAAAACCCATTATGGGAAAAACAACAAACTGCCCAAAAACATCCATTAATCACCAAAAATAGCAAGATACATAAAGTATTATTATCTAGCCACACACTGGAGGCTCATCATCTACATTACAATCTCATTCCATCATCACATAGGTGAATAAGCAAATTCAAAGAAAAAATACTCTTAATTGCAACTAAAGAATTTGAAAGCGGTTCTCAACGAACATTTTGCCTTCGAATTGGGTCCACAAATTGTTTAGGTGGTTTCTTTCTCTCTCTCTCTCTCTCTCTCTCTCTCTCTCTCTCTCTCTCTCTCTCTCTTTCCTTACTTTTGGGCACCTCCACTAAATGAAGCCACCCCACTTTCTTTTTGTTCTTTTCATTTCTTTTTGTTTTTTTTTATTTATTAATGCTAGCTAGGCCCTATATAAAGGTGGACCCAGCCAAAACACCTAAGAGTGAGCGAATCCAATAGGGGAGGAAGAGAGTAGGGGTGAGCAGTAGTCTAAGGTCGACCCTGGACCAACCCTAGACCGGCCCAACCCTGTCGATCCTAGTCCAGTTCTCAAGGGGACTGGGTCGGTCCTTGGTCCTGAAATTCCAGGACCAACATTGTGCGGGTTGGTCTTCGGTCCTAAGAGTTTTGGGTCAGTCCAACCCTGGACCAACCCTATATATTATATTATATTATTTATAATTATCTTATATATTCAAACCTAAGTAAAATGTCTGTTATATTATATTATATTGAGATGTTCTATCAATAGCATTAATAGTAATTTCAATTTAAAACTTTTGTTGAGTATTTATTATGTGTCGTTTGTTTTGTTTTTAGGTGTTTAGAAGTTCAAGTGAATTAACAAGATGTGAAGTTATATATTCATGGTTTATATTGAGTATTTTAAACTTGTTATGGTTCAATTGTATTTTACTAATGAATTCAGCTGCACTTTGCTTTTCAATTTGTGTTAAATGGTAGAAGTTTTTGAAGAGTTGAGTAGTACTGCAGTTGCTACAGTGATTTGCTAGTCAAGTAGTGTGAAGCACATTTTTTGGTTAAGTGGACTCTACATGATCAAATGCAGGAAAACGCTTTTGCATATGATGTTATGAATATTAAAGATAGATAATTACAAGAACTTTTCATCTTGTCCCATATCTCGATGAGCGGTTAGTAGGTACGAAATTTTTATTATCATGTCATCTTAAATTTGCTAAATATGCATTGTTATTTATAGTTTAATTGCACAATGATGCATTGTCGATGAATGTGTAATTTGAATTTGTAGGTTTGCTTTTTTAGGGAGTATAAAAAATAAGACGAAAAAAATTATCGAACGGTCCTAGGTTGACCCTGGAACCGAACCAAACCCATTGGGTCGGTCCGGTCCTTGGTCCCAAGCTCAATAGGGTCGGTCCTTGGTTCTAAAAATTGAGGACCAATACTATACGAGTTGGTCCTAGGGTTAGGGGGTGGCTCGAACCAACCCGAACCATGCTCACCCCTAGAAGAGAGTGAGATCTGAGTCAAAACCACAAGGAGAGACAAGAGAGCTTATTCAAGAGAGAGGTGTTGATCCAGAAGGCGGAGAGAGAGTGACTGAGATCTGGGGAGAGCAAGAGTTGTGAGAACCAGATCCAAGGGAGAGAGATCCGTGGGATTAGGCTCCGTCACCACACACATCGCCTGGCTTGATGCCGCCGTTGTTCAGCCATTGACGCCACCACCGCAAGCCCGAGTCACTACCATTTACGATCCTCTATCGAGTCAATGACGACTGAGCTTGCTACTCTTATCATCACCGCGACACACCTATTTGCCGCACGTAACGCCCTCTGCTCTTCCACCTCAATTCCTTGGCTTGACGCCACCGCTACTCAACCACCGATGATGCCACGTGCTCGCGTCGCTCCTGTTGCGGCCTGGACCCATGGACATCGTTGTTCTAACTTGTGACAACCTAGTCGTTCTCTGATCTCAGCTAAGCCTCACGCCGTCAAGCCCGCCGCCAACCCTGCTGCTACCCACCAAATTGCCATCGCGTCTATTGGTCTGACAATGAACGACACTACTTGTTGCGGCCAGGCCCGGTCATGATGAGCTTGGCCAACCCCGTTGGAATCACAAAGAGGTGAAGAAGGGGAGAGGCATGAGTAGGGTCAGAGCCGAGTCGGTCGGGTTGGACACAAGGATCCAATCAAGCCTTTAGGATTTGGCTTTTTGGGCTGAGATGAATCAAGCCTATTGGGCTTGTTCTGTTCTCTTGGGCCGAACTTGGTTTTTGTTTAGCATATGGGCTTGACTAATTCTTCTTTTCATTTTTAGGTACTTCCCTTAGGCCGAGTGAATTGGGCCCATTAGCCGGACTCTGCCCAACTGAGGAGTCCAAGGCCCTGGAGTCTAGGCCTCGTTCTAGGCTGGTCCCGACTTGCATCCAATTGATTATAATATAATATTATAAAAATGTTTTAATAAAAAAATAAAAATATAGAAAAACCTTTATATTTTCCAAAAAAAAAAATCAGGAAAAGCCTAAAAGATGGTTTTTATTCTCCACAAATGTATGTAAAATACTTGAAAATCCAAAAAGCTCAAGGTTTTAAAAAATTTAGGTACTAGAAGGGCATTGGTAATTAATTAATGTAATTAAATTCCCAATCCTAGTTTCTTTCATTGTGCAGGGGTAAAATACTTCTTACAATATTTTACTTGAATTTCTAATTGATCCACTCCAAATCGATTTGTGGCAACTCCTATTTAAAATTAACAGCCGATAGAAAAAAAAATCCAAACATAAAGTTGTAAATTGATGGATTTGGAACAGCCTAGACCAAGCCTAAAACTTAGCAAGCGTTAACCTCCGCAAGCTCACCCGTTCGAGTGCCAAAAGGAAGGTCGCAACATCAATGTTGCCTAGGGCTTAGGGATTAGATCAATGTCCATGTGGTCACATAAGTACGTCAACTACAATGATGGCTGTGTGCTAACCAAAGCTAAACTCTAGGCACATGTGTGTATAAGAGAAAGAGATGGCACAGGCGATGGTCGTCGAAAATTCGATTCGTTCTTTTATTTCGAAGTACCTAAATTTTTTTAATTAATAGATATTTTTTTATATAATGAGTAATAGCTCATCCAAAATTTGATTGATTTATTAGCTTTATCGTGAGAAGGTAAAAGCTTATTTATTTACTTTTATTAAGCAAAGACAAATACGCAGGTGAACACAAATAGTTTACGGTAAGGAAATTACTACAAAAATTTAGAAAATTAAGGATGGAAAATCAGAGAGCCTCATTACTCATGCACGATCCCGACGATGAAGCTAGAAGAAATCGTCCGACCATGCCAACTTCATGACTACCATATGGTCCCCAAAAAAAAATAATTCATTACCACCAAATTTTTTTTTATATTTTTTATTGAGCTACAAAAAGTTGGTACGAGGAATTGCAAGGTCTGTGGACCCAATATTCATTCGATATTTATCACGGTCCCAATTACTCTGATGTTATTAATAAATGACACAAGATCTATTCCTCATCTTCTCGTAAAAGTATCAAAAGTTTTGATAATTACACTATTACCCGGATTCTCAATTTCATTCCCTAAATAAATAAATAAATATGACTGCCTTCCTATTACTTTTCTACCTTTCTTATTTTTATAAATATCATGATTGTTCCATTTAAGTATATTGTAATCTATAATCTATATAATAATAATAGTTGAAATCTCATTTAAGTATATTCTCTCAGGTAAAATGACAATCGACCTCTATGTTCTTCATTCTCTCATGTACTATGGGATTCACCACAAATTTGAGTGCGGAATCATTATCACAAAACATTAAAGTCGATCGCTTGACCTGTACTTCGAGATATGGAAGCAAGCCTTATAACCAAACTACTTCACAAACAATCTTAGCCATGGATCGATACTGAGCTTGGGCTGATGATAGGGACACAGTGGACTATTTCTTTGTCTTCCACGAAAGTAACGATTCTCCAAATTTAATGCAGAAACTAGTGATAGGCTTTCGACTCATAGGACAAGTTGCATAATCTGCATCATAGTAATCTAGCATATCCATATTGCAATTGCAAGAAAGAAGAATCCCTAGTCCTGGACATTTCTTCAGATATTTCACAACTTTCAAGGCAGCATTTATATGAGATTGTTTTGGGCTATGCATGAATTGACTCAGTGTTTGAATCACATAACATATGTTTGGTTTGGTCATAGTAAGATATATGAGTTTCCTAACTAGTCTCTCATAGCTTGATAGATGTTTGAGTAGTAGATCATTATCTATAGATTATAGACTTGCATCATAATCAACAGTGGTCAGCTTGACATTCTGCTCAATGGGAATAGCCATTGGTTTGCATCCCGATAAACCTGCTTCTAGTATAATCTCCAGCACAAATGTTCGTTGGCTAAGTGAGATCGTTTGGTCTGAACAGGCTATCTCAATTCTAAGGAAATATTTTTGTGGTCCCAAATCTTTAATATGGAAAGTGGAATGTAAATATTCTTTGAGACTCATCACAACAGATTCATTATTTCTCATAATAAGTATGTCATCGATATATATCATTAAGTAGATGCATGACATACCTTTCATCCATGTGAACAAGGCATAATCATGTTTGGACTACTTAAATCCTGCCCCTGTGAGTACATTAGTGAATGTGGCGTACTACTGTTGGGAAGCTTGCTTGAGACCATAAAGGGATTGGCGAATACAACATAACCTAGACTCCTCCTATCTTCATAAACCTAATGGAAGATCCATATAAATCTTCTCATCCAAATCTCCATGGAGGAAGGCATTGTGGACATCCATTTGGTGTAATGACCAATCACTAAAGGCAGCAATCGACAAGAAAGTACGAACTACAACATCTTTCGAAACTGGAAAAAAAGTTTCATGGTAATCAAAACCTTCTCATTGAGTGAAACCTTTGGTCATTAATCGAGTCTTGTATCTTTTAACTAAACCATTTGCTCTATACTTAATTTGGCATACACACTTGCAACCAATCGATTTTCAATGAGGGGGTAATGGGATAATGTCCCTTGTCTGATTTCTCTATTAAGTCGTGCAATATGTTTCCATAGCCTTTTGCCATCGTGGGTCATTTACTGCCTCGTCATAATTCAACGGTTCTTGTTCCTTAGATACACAACTAATGCAGCACATATGGTTTGACGATAATCCGATGAAAAGATACATATAAGAAAATAGGATAACGACTACCCGATGAATTCGAGGTAGTACAAACATAATATTTTGTCCAGGTGGGTGGACACGTAACACGCCTAGATCACCATGGTGGATCATTATGTTGTATAAGGGAAATAGGTGCTGAAGAGGCTGACAATTCTTCAGTAGGTGCGGAAGGGTACCATCGGAGAAAAAAATAGCGTTCTCCTCACTTGCCATGGAAAAATGCATATTTGAATGATCCATAGTTGTCATGGATGTAGAATTCCCATTAGATATTGGAGATGAAATTGTAACTTGTGGCGGATGTTCTAGAGGGGCAATGATATATGATGGTCCAGAAGATAAGTCTTTGTTAGATAAAAAAACAATAAGAAGTTATGCCCCCATTAGAGTCATCGGATGAAGATAATTTAGCGCTAAAAGGAAATATATCCTTATGAAAAATGGCATCCTTGCTTATAAACAAATCTCTAGTGGATGGTTGAAAACCCGATATCTCTTTTGGAGATTCAAATATCCCATAAATATGCATCGACGAGCCCATGAACTCATTTTATCCCCAGGCCCCACCATGGTCACATAGCACAAACAACCGAAAACTCTCAAATGTTGAAGTTTCGGTTTCTTTCCATAAAGCATCTCAAATGGTGTTTTCCAGTTAAGAACATGACTTGGCATTGGATTGACCAGGTAAGCTATCGTGACCACACAATCTCCTCAAAAAATTTCAGGAATAAAAACTTGATATTTAAGAGCACATACTACTTCTAAGAGATGATAGTGTTTATGCTTGACAATTCCATTCTGCTGTGGAGTGTAGGTGTAAGAGCTCTCATGCAAAATTCCGTTTGAAGAGAAAAAAGATGCACACCCACTATTGAAGAATTTATTTTCATTATCGGTACAAATGCACTAGATTGATTTTCCAAAGTGATTTACGGATAAGGAAAGAATGTTTTTATGTGAGAAAGAACTTGACTTGTTGATTGCATGAGAAATACCTATGTAGCCCAGGAAAAAATCATCCACGATTATAAGGAAAAATCAAGAACCATCACGATGAGGTGTATGATAAGGCCGCTAAATATCAGCATGAATTAAAAAAAAAAAAAGACTTTTTGCACGATAATTGCTATTTGTAAAAGGTGCATGAGTTTGTTTTACCAAAGGGCAAATGGAACACCGAGGATAATGAAAAGAAGCAGAATGACCCAATCTTTGATGTATTAAGAAAATTCTTATCAGTGGCAGTAGTGTTACACAATTATTGATTATGCAATTCAATACAAGATAAACTTGAATCACTGGAAAAAAATTTCCAAAAATATAGCCTTTGTGAGATACTACCTAAGCCCATTAGTTTGTCAATCAAAAGGGCCTGAAGAAATAGTCATCATAATTAAATAGAACATGACAAGAATTTTCTTCACAAGTGTGAGAGATTGATATGAGATTGAAATAGAATTTTGGAACATAAGGCAAGTTCCGAAGAATGATAAGAGGGTTAAGATTCACCGTGCCAATTATCATGACACATGTGATATTTCCATCTGGAAGTTATACTGAGACAGGAAAAACTAATTTTTTGGGTTCTAAAAAGAAAGTTTTATCACAAATAATGGCCATTAGCACCCGAATCAATTATCCATGCATTCTTAGAAATTAAATTCATCAGGCAATAAGAAGTACATGTAAAACTCTAGGCTCTATAAGAGACATCCAATTTCCTTAAGGCCTTAATAATTTCTTGATATTGATCATGGGTGATTGACTGACTCAATTTGTCAACACGTTGACCTATGACTTGTAAAGCCGTCGGAAAATCCCTCTTTCCTTTTCTTTTTTGAGTTTGCCACGCAATTTCCAGCAATTATCAATTTTATGATATGGGTGTTTGCAATAATCACAACATAATTTATCTTTCCCTTTAAAATTCTATCCATTGTGCTTTGATGACGTGGCAAAATGTGGCCCATTCGATGGTTTAAAAATAGAAGCCGTCACAGCCTCACTTGAGCCGTCGGATCCAAGGGTAGGGAAGATGTTGCGCGAATCGTCCAATCCTGCTAAGGAGAGAGATCACGGACCGTCGGATTCAAATACTAGATAGAAACCCCGTGAGCTGTCGGATCGCACGATCACATCCTGAGCATCCATCCTTTTCTTGAAGCTTCTAAGCTCTTCTCCAGGAAACCCTAACCGTAGCCCTCGCCTTCCCTTTTGTCCTATGGCTGTGGCTCCTCTCTGTGAGGTGTTTGCATGGGTTGCAGACACCACTCTGTCGCCAGTCTTGGGCAAATCAAAAGGGAAACTCCATACAAAGTGGAATAGTCGTCGGGACTGGTCAATTGCTAGGTGATGAGCCGCAGCTTCAGCCTGTTGGCCATCGAGGCGTACAACGAGTCGCCGGGCTCCAATCGATTGTTGGTGGCAAGAAATTAGTATGTCAAGAACTTGGGTTGGGTAACTGGGTAGGGATTCAATGGCGAAACCGAAGTACCCGATTCAAGCTTATGACCTACATGTGTGAAATTCGGCCTAGTGGCTGGGCTTGTATTGAACATGGTTAGTGGGCCTTCATTGGGCTAGATTGGTTCTCCGAGGCCTTGACTCATCAGCCATGGGCTTGTTTGTGTGAGCCCCCAGATCTATGGGTCGGGCATCATCTGAACAGGAAGCCACTGAATGGATTGCTTGGAAATAGGTTGGCCTGAAATTGGTTGCCTCGCAGTGGGCTAGCCAACATGTGTTATTGGATCAGCGTGTTTTGTTGCATAGTTGACTCCTCTGGAGTTCTCTCTTTAGAAGTTGACGAATGCTCTTTAGGCATGGTGTTGGTAAGGAAGAAAACGGTAAGAGAAAAACTTGTTTTTGGTTTTGGGAATTTTTAGGAACTGATTCCTACATCGGAGTGCTAACCTTATTTTGTAGGTTTAGTGTTCCCATAGCAATGAAGGTATGATACTGTCCGGAGGGCAATCAGAAAATGCAGAAGCTAGCCCAAGAACGCTTGCTCTGATATCATGTCATAAATCGAGATGGAAGTAAGAAGAGAAGAGAAAATATCATGAACAGAAGAAAATGTATTCTGTGCACTTCATTGATTGTATTCAATGTACAAGAGGATCAATAAATAATACAGAGGATGTTCAATAAAGAAGGAAAGAATACATACTTCTAATCTAGGTAAATCAAATCTAATCCTAGATTGACACAAACATCTTGAACATATCGACCATAATCTGGGTAAATCTTTTATATTTCGAGCATATCTTCCAACAAATTTCATGTGCCTCGACTTCATTGGATCGTTGTATCTTAGCCGTTGTTTCCACTTTTGGATGCTTCGTTTATAGGACTAGAATAATGTGTGATGCTGGTGGAAATAATAAGATTTCCTCTTTCCTATTAATGTTTACATAAAACCAATTGATAAGGAGTTGATTTGGCCAAACTGATGTACGGTGGCGTGTGGTCAACTAACATACTGTTTCGAGGGAAAAGTATTAAAAAAAATCATAAAATTATTGCACTTGTGTCAATTTAGTCATAAACCTTTTAATTTGGCCAATCGAGTCAAGATCTTCTAACAATTTACCAATATTTATCAACATAGATGATCAATTAATCATGGATCACAGTGGTCTATTTTTGGCTCAATATGGTGCAGGTACAAATGAATGTCGAAGACAAAGATTATTCCCTTTATCTTTATCTAAGACTGCTTTCACTTGATTTATGAATCTATTAGCCCATTTGGCATATGTTTATGCTAAGATGGAAATGCAATTTCATTCTCAATTCTATCGGTCGATACCTAAAGTAATAAGGAACACTTGGATTGAGGTGAAATATCAAGGGAAAACTAATGAACTATTAAGTGAGCATAAACGACTACTCTCAAAGAGGTGGTGCTTATACCTAACACAAACTCTCTCAAACCCATAATAATCGCAACTTGTAGTCTCAATTTAATTTCATAATTAACCTTACCTTTTGGATCTGCCACTAATTAACAATGGGTCGATTAGTTACCTAAGTAAGACATGGGATTATGTCTTAATTTTGCGAAACAAAGATTCTTAATTGGGAACTTGATTATACTAGATTATTCTAATACTTTTTCTATAACTTCTATCTTTATTTTGAAAATGTTTTGCATGTAATCTTTATCGAATTTAGTCCTAAATCCGTAACGCGTAAGAGATTATCATGTGGGTGTGCAAATAACAATACATAACTCAATAATCAAAACTGTAAATAAATTATGCATAAGCAAGAATCTAAAATTTTAAAAAAATCATCATTTTTTTTTTAAATTACAAAAATTGTCTATGTTAGTGCTCGTTGTCCATGTAAAGCGGCAAATGTTCACATCAGCTATTTCCAACCAAAATTGGCTTGAGGAACAATATTGGTGGATTACCAAAATATTTAGAACTTGACCAAATTGAAAGGTATTGGACTAAATTGGCATCCTTACAATAAGTTTACGATTTTTTTTTTTTTTTTGTAATTATCTCGAAATAAATGATCATCGTGTGAATGTACAATTTTCAGGTTCATTTGAATTGATGATCATTTCTTCAGGTTCCCTCTTCCACATATGTTGATTCTTCTCATAATTCTGTTTAATTTAATTAGACCAAGTTGTGGACTGAACATGAACCAAACAAACTACTTAGTATGACGGTTGCTGTTGCCTAGGGGTGTAACCAATGTTGAATAGTCAAGTAAGTAGAAGGACCATAGTGGTGGTTGTATGCTAGCCAAAGCTGAGCAACGAAAGCGAAGCGTGTGTACAAAGAAAGAGAGGGCCTAGGCGATGGTCATGGAGAGTGGACAATTAACGTTTACGTTAACAATTTTGGACAAGTGGCTTGAAGAACTTTATTGACAAATTATCAAAATATTTATAACTAAATTTGTCAAATTAAAAAGTTTAAGACGAAATTAGCATATGTTTAAGACTCTTTTTTGGTAATTATCCCAAAATAAATAGTCACCACATCAATGTACAATTTTCTGGTTTAAATTGATGATCATTTCTTCAAGTTCCCTCCTTTGTATATTCTGATTATTCACATAAATAAATTAATTAAATTGCATCAAGTTGTGGTTTGGACACGAACCAAATAAACTAGTGAGTACGATGATTGTTGTTGCCTAGGGGTGCGACCAATGTGGGATAATCATGTAAGTACGACAACCACAATGGTGGTTGTGTGCTAGACATGGATGACCTACGGGTCCATGTGTGTACGAGAGAGAAAAAAAGGTCACGGCCAAGTGGGGGAGCATATGCACTTTGATCTTTCTTTTCTTTCAAAGAACCTGAAAAATCCTAATTAATGGAATTTTTTTATGCAGTGAGTAATAGCTCATCCGAAATTTGATTAATATCTTAGGTTTTTTTTTTTTTTTTTGTGAGAAGGTAAAAAGTTGTTTATTTACTTTTATGAGGCAGAGACAAACACGCTAGTGAACAAAAAATGGTTTACGGTAAGGAAATTACACCGAAAATCAGGAAAATGAAGGATGGACAAAGCAAAGAGTCATTGAATATTTTCTGCTGGAAAATCAGAGAGCCTCATTACTCATGCACGATCCCGACGACGAAGCTAGGAGACATCGACCGACCATGTCGACTTCATGACTACCATATAGGAAACCCCCCCAAAAAAAAAAAAAACCCTTCATTACCACTGATTTTTTTATTTTTATTTTATGAAAACTTGGTACAGCGAGGAATTGCAAAGTTTATGGACCCAATATTTATTCGATATTTATCATGGTCCCAATTAGTATGGTAGCATTAATAAATGACACGAGATCTATTCATCTTCTCATAAAAGAGTCAAAAAAATTGTATACTTGCACTATTACCCGAATTTTCAATTCATTCCCTAAATAAATAAAAAGTATGACTGCCTTCCTATTACTTTGCTACCTTTCTTATGTTTATAAATACCATGATAGTTCCATTTAAGTATATTGTAATTTATGATCTATATAATAATAATAGTTGAAATCTCATTTAAAGTTGTATCGAGCTGATATTCTTGCAATTTTAATCTCTTAGTTTACAAATTTAACTAGATTCAAATAAGAAAACATAAAAATTGAAAATTTTGTCAATCTAAAAGATTTGGAACAACATTTAGATTAAGTTAATATTGTAATCAAACATTGTTATGAAAACACTTATTTTTAAAATAAATATGAATTTGATATGACTTGAAATGAGGTTATAATTTTACGGTTGTCGAGATTATAAATTGAAATGAACTTAATTGGAGTTATAGTAAAATTTAAAATACCAAAAAGATAATAAAAACACAGGACTTATTTTTATTTAGCAATTAAATTGAAATGAAAAGATATTCTAAACTCTATAGTGTAATAATGAATACTTGTGAATAGTACTAAAGTGCTAATTTGACTTTATATTATGGGTATATGAGAAACTACATTGTGTGGCAACATTCTTAAAGATGAATAACAAAAGGAAATGAAATGGATTACTAAGCCGAAAGATTTAGCATGAACTCTATCAAGCCCGTACCAACTGCAACTTTTGGGTTTTTAATTTAAGTAGTTTAACATGCAAATTGATTTATTCAAAAGTCACTATTAATCAGTTATTGGTAGGTCGACTAGAAGACTAAGTTAAGTGTGGGAGAGTACTTTACTTCCGCGAACCAAAGATTTATGGATATGGAGACTTGATTATGCTAAATAAATTTAACGCCTTTTTGCTACATGTTCTCTTTATTTCAAAAATATTTTGCAGGTGGTGATTGTCAATTTTAATTTACACCACCAATATGTGGGAGGTGACCATCCATGTGTGTCGACAACAATTTAACAATCAATAATCAAAGCAACATATAAATTGCTAGAGATAAGGGCCTAAACATAAATACCTCAAGTAAGCAAAAGCCCATTAATTGCAATGCATTGAATTTTCTGTAAGATATTAATTAGAAAATGCAGGTTTGTCCTAAACATGATTTTCACATGTAATGACATCTAACCTTTTGTTTTTTTTTTTTTTTTTGGTTTTTCTTATTCTTTTACAAAAGTTAAACTATATGCAAAACATGAGATGTAATTTTCAATCACTCTATGTGATCCTCGTATAACTAATGACACATGACATGCAATTTATATGCAACCTAATTCAAATGACAGGAAAAAATTAAGAACTAATCTAATATGACGTGCAATATAGTTTATATGAGCCTAAATATGCAATAACTAAATGTATGTGATAACGTGGGAATGATGACATGGCATTGACGACATGGCAATGATGCAGTTTATTTGGCCCATGGGTGATAGAGCTAGACTTTGCCTTCGGGTGGGAGGACATCAAGAGGTGGGAGTAGCAACATCAGAGATTATGAACATCATAAGGGGATCTATGGATCCTTGATGCTTGATTCCTTTGGCGAGGCTAAAGAACAAGGTGCCACGGAGGTCTTCTCAAAATTTCATTATATTTCAACTTAGAATGAACAAAAGCTCACTATTTTCATGAGACTGCCCGTTGAACTCTCCCGGCTTGATCCACAAGTCCACTTGGTTTGATTTTCTCCATCAAGAATATTGTTACATGTATTTTCTCATTAATCTGACTAGACAAACTGAAGAGAAACATCTTACGTACTCTCCACAAAATTTGAGTGCGATCCAACTGTTAACAAATGTGAATTCAATGATATCGTGCAATGGCCTGTTGGAATTTTTCTAAGGGCCGTAGGAGAGAGGGCTCATGTGTGTTTTTTTCTTCTTTTCTTGTTTTTTTTTTTTTTGCTCTATTGTGTCCTTTATCTTTTCTATTTTACGTCACCGACCCCCTCTTTGAACTCCAAAGCACATACTCATAAGCGACGTGAGATGATTAAGCTCAAAATGTGATGCTAAATCAAAAAACAAAAATTACCTGAAAGAGTTTTTTTTTGCCATGAAAGACTCCTTTTGATGTTTTGTCCTATAAAACTTGTTGCAGCAGCAAAACTATCGGGACAGGTGGAGTTGACCATGATAAGGATTTGTGCTTGGCCTTATCTATTTTCTTTATCCTAGTTTGATGGTGAAAAGTTTCTACCTTATCCTGAGGAACGGGGCTCTGATTGTGAAAAGGGCCTTTTGGCCATATAGACCATGCTTAGAAGGATAGATGAGGATGTTAGACGCAAATTGCGTAACCCCAAGATCTCCATAACTAGAACAAGAACATGCATGATCGAGTAGAAAGATTAACGCACCTGATTTGGGATCCATTGTTCTTGAAGCGGAAGCGGAAACACAATGTTCCACGCGCAAGTCATTCTCCTCTATTGCCCTCTGTATCACTGGCTCAATGAGGCGGCCCCCTCACGTGTAGCGTTAGGTAAACGCCCCTTATGTGAGGATAATGTGAGAATTAGGCTAGAGGAGAGACTTGAGCACTATTTATAGAGTTTTCAGCCAGTCCCTCTCATTACGGGCCAGGCTCAACTCGGCCCACACTAGCCAGCCCATATTAGACTAATTAAGAAATCTTCTATCTCACCTTAGACCAAACCCCGTAAAACGGTAAACGTTAAACGGTAAATTACAATATCAATTAATATAGTCCATAATTAGAAAAACTCTTACATTCTCCCACTTGGACCATATTAATTGAAATCGTACTGTATGTGCGCACATTGGTCCAGAGATAATTCTTAATAGTCAATCATATTCCATAAAGTCTTAAACACCGAATCATGGCGGTAACTGCATGTATACACACAGAGCCTTCCATGGTCACAAATGCTCTCAACTTTATTAATATGGATTCAATATGGTAGTGTGTCAACTGGATAACATCTCTCATAGAGAGACCCCATTTGTCAGTCACCATTCTCTTAACTTTAGGTGTCACAAAAACTTGTGCCACTAGAGAATGCTTTATGGTTCTAATGAACCCACATATGTCTTGTCCTTACGGTTAACCTTTCTTTATATATCACAAGACATATGCACAAGGCTAATAACCGGATACCCGGATGCCCCTAGCCTTCACTCAAAGTTTAAGTAATACCTTGAGACTTTTAACAATATATATATATATATATTCAACATGATAACAATCCATTCAAAATATTTTATTGAATGCAAAAGTTGACATATATATCAAAGTGTTACTAAATTGTAACAAAACAGATGTAAACTATATTCAAAGAAAAATAAAAAACACAGCTCCCACTAAATAACAGCATCCCAAGATGCTCCTAGGCCCATACTAATGACATGTCGATCAAAAACACACGGGCGTAGGCCTTTAGTTAGTGGATCTGCAATCATATCATCTGTAGGAATATAATCTACTGCAACGTCACCATTCTGCACTGATTCCTTTATGGTCAAAAACTTGACCTCCATGTGTTTAGACCCTTTGAGACTTCTGTTGTTATTAATAAACAACACTGCAGAGTTATTGTCACAATGCAGCTGTATGGGCCTATCCACAAAATCATAAACTGATAACTCCCTAATGAGGTTCCGGAGCCAAATAGCTTGAGTAGCAGCTGAAAAACATGCTACAAACTCCGCTTGCATGGTTGAAGAAGATATAGATTTCTGTTTCTCACTCTTCCATGATACTGCACCTCCTGCCAACATAAATATGTATCCTGTCGTTGATTTCTTATCATCTTGACAACCAGCAAAATCTGCACTTCTGCTGGACATCCCCAAACTCTAAGATGATTCGTGCCTACCAAAATACTCACCACCACGATCAGATCTGATAATCTTAATAACTTTTCCCAACTGTTTCTCCACTTCAGTCCGAAAAATCTTGAATTTATCAAGAGACTCTGACTTTTCTTTAATCAAGTATAAGTATCCATATCGGGAATAGTCGTCAATAAATGTGATGAAATAAAAATTTCTGCACAAAGTAGCCGTGTATGGTCCACTAATATCAGTGTGAATAACCTCCAACAAGTCTGAACTTCGTACAGCAGATTTCTTCTTTATCTTAGTCATCTTACCTCTGCAACAGTCTACGCAAGTCTCTTGATCATCTTTAAGAGTAGGCAAGATATAAGCCTTTATAAGCCTTTTTACTCTGTCTTTAGAGATGTGACCAAGACGTTTATGCCACAATGCATAAGACTGTTCCTTAGGTAGAGGTCTTTTGGAAACAACATTTTCAGCGGAATAAGCAACGTATATGTCATTAGGAGATAAGCTCAATCGATATAATCCATCGGATAAATTGCAACACCCAATCTTATTTGAATCAAAAAACATAGAAATAATATTACTCTTTATTTCAAAAGAGTATCCACACATGTCCAAACAAGACACAGAAACTAAATTCCGCCTAAAAGAAGGTATGTAAAAAGTGTTTCTTAACACCATCCGAAAACCAGAATCTAAAATCAAAATAACATCTCCCACGAACTCAACGTCAACTCCAACGCTGTTTCCAACAGTGAGCTTTGATTCATCCTGAGTTGGTGTCCTTCGGTTTATGAACCCCTTTAGGCTCTCTCTTATTTCTCTTAGACAACCAAGCCTTAAACTTGCTACAACATTTCTTTACGTGTCCTCTCTCCCCACAAAAGTAGCAAAGAACACCATCCTTCTTGGTGATTGCCTTCTTAGGACCCAGAGTGTTAGAAGGACCTGCTCCTTCAGAATTTCCTTTGTTGTTGGAAGGACCAGCAACTTCTGAATTGCTTTTATGGGTATAAGTTTTCACCTTCTTACCCTTGTTACTAGCATAACTAGAAGCATAAAGAGCAATATGTCCTTTATCTTTCTTTAATTTCTCTTCCTCTGCAACCAACCTTGCAATCAGGTCATTAACAGACCATGTTTCATCTTGGGAATTATAATTGGTCTTAATAATCCCAAAATCAGGAGGAAGAGTATTTAGAGCTTGATGGACAATGCAAGCAGTAGGAATTTCAACATTGAGAACCTGAAGCTTTGTTTGCAAATCAACCATCCTCAGAACATAATCTCTAACTCCACCAGAACCATCATACTTCATAGTAAAAAGTGTTTGCATATGTGTCCCTATCTCAGCATTAGGTGACACACGATTTCTAGCCATTAAAGCTTCCATCATCTGCCTAGCATTGCAGTCTGCAGGCAAACCACTTTTCAAGTGTTCCTGAATGGAACGCTTCATGGACAGCAAGCAAATTCTATTGCTCTTTTCCCATGCAGCAAAATTTGCTTTTTGAGCCGCTGTACTCTCAGCAATCAAATCTGTCGGCCGATCAGCAGTAAGAGCCATATGAACGTCTGCCATCTCCATAGCAAACAGAAAATCCTCTCTCCATCTCTTAAAATTCGAACCAGCAAGAACCTCAATGGTGACGGAGTTACCATTTACAGAAAAAATGACTGAAAAACAAGCAATGTATATAATTAGCATCATGTGAGCAATGTGTAACTTGACGTACAAGTACACCTCTTGAGAGTTACATGCAAAATCACATAATCACCTTTGGGCAGAATACATGATATGCAATTGTACACTCCCCACATGATAAGGGTTATGAGAATATATTCCAATTTTCGTGAATTCATCACCTTTGGGCATATGAACCATTAGGATCAGTCACTCCTCCACCACACTATCATGTATCCCTCCATGAACTAATACACAATCACCTCCTTTGGGAGTATAACTATGCATTAGATCAAGAGACATCCCAATAAATATACGAGATCGAAATTTCTCAAACCCAATTAAGTGTGCCACTTTGGCAGTCAACACTCAATTGAATTGCTGAAACTCTCTCATACCAGGGATATAAAATTTACATCTCACATCAACCATACATATGTGATTTTAACTTTAGTGATAGGGGCAGTAAATCACTAAAATCACATATCATACTAATTACATTGCTTTATTCATTAATAAAATACAATCAAGTTTAATTTTTATTAATGAATCAAACTTTTATAATGTTTATGTGATAACATACCTGTATCCCGGCACCTGTATTTTCTAAATCACAGAAAAATACAAGAAAAATACGCAAAAAATACACTAAAAAGCACGTATTTAGGGCTTTGCATGTATTTTCACATACATAAAATCAATAAAAATATAAAATAAATACACCATGACGTAGAAAATAAGCATACGAGTCTGACGCCACCAACCACGCGCGAATTGGAGTCTCCACGCGCCCATACGCGCCGCCTGAGTGCGAGGCGCGTGTTCGACGCGCAGGAGGCTTGTGGCCGCGCGTGGGGGCGCGTGCGGACTCCTCCGGCGACGCGCCGCCCACGGTTTTCTTCGTCTCGTCGATCCCAATCCGAATATATAATTTAATTTAATTTTTATTGAACGAAAGGTCTCGAAAATCGCAAATTATGGCAAGATCCGCACTAATTAGGGTTAATCCGTACAAATTAGGGCAAAATCAATAGGGTTCGTGTTCTAGGGTTATGGAGGCTCTGATACCACATGTTAGACGCAAATTGTGTAACCCCAAGAACTCCATAACTAGAACAAGAACATGCATGATCGAGTAGAAAGATTAACGCACCTGATTTGGGATCCATTGTTCTTGAGCGGAGCTAAACACAATGTTCCACGCGCAAGTCCTTCTCCTCTATTGCCCTCGTATCACCGGCTGTTGAGGCGGCCCCTCACGTGTAGCGTTAGGTAAACGCCTTATGTGAGGATAATGTGAGAATTAGGCTAGAGGAGAGACTTGAGCACTATTTATAGAGTTTTCCAGTCCTCTCATTACGGTAGAGCTCAACTCTACCACACTAATGACCCATATTAGACTAATTAAGAAATCTTCTATCTCACCTTAGACCAAACCCCGTAAAACGGTAAACGTTAAACGGTAAATTACAATATCAATTAATATAGTCCATAATTAGAAAAACTCTTACAGAGGACTTAGTTCGGGGGCTTCTTCTTGGGCTAAGGTTGAGCAACCAAGAGAGAGATGGAGAGAGTGAGAGGGTGAGCTAGAGAGATAGTGAGTTTGAAAGACTGATCCACCGTCACCAGAGTCTGTCCATTGCTCGCCATCCACTGTTGGGCCATATTTGAGCCAGGGAGGACTTTCCCTCGAGCCCACGTCTCAAGATCTTTGTCTAGAAGTGAGGTTCTCTTTGGGTGTTTTCCTTAAGTATTAAGGTTGAAATAAAAATAAAAATAAAAAAGGAGAGAAAGAAGAGAGCTTGATGTTCGGGAATGATTCTGTGAAGAGGTCGAAATTCTGGGGAAAAAAAAATGCCGACATATGGGAGAGGACAAGTAGGCGTTGGAGTGGCCGTGGGTGGTGAGTTGTTTGCGCTTAAATGACTTTGGGTCTGATTCGCTTTGATAGGGCTGGGTTAATGTAGGTTTATTGGACTTTGGGTTTTTTTTTTTTTTTTGTTAAGATGGGCTGGCTGAAAATTGGGCTTATCTGGCTTAAGTTTATAATAGGCTTTGAGCTGGGCTTCTTTCTTTTTATCCTTTTGTTTTTGGGGGTTGCGGGACCGGGCTCAATTGATGAGCCCAGTCCAGTGGTGGACCCGGTCGGTCCTGACCCGGTTCGAACCGACTCTGGTTCGTTTTTTTTTTTGGGTAAGAGACTCTGGTCCGTTTTATATTATACTAATATTAAAAAAATTAATTAAAAAATATGAAATAAATATTTTTATTTAATCAGAAAATTCATGAAAAAATTAAGAAAAGTGCGGCAAATCTAAAAATTCCAAAAAAAATATCTTTAAAAACTAAAATTCCTCGAAATGCTTAAAATAAGTTTTTTTGGGTAGCATTCTCTAAATATAATGGGGAAATCATGGAGAAAAATTGTGCTAGAAAATTGAATAAGCCCTCAGGGTTTTACCTTAGACTTTTGATTGTCCTTAAAGACAATTTCCCTTTATTGTGCAATATTGATACATTGATTTTGGCTTCCCTTTAGTCTACTTAAAATTGGCATTGATCTTTTCCTTAGTGTTAGGTCTTTGCTATCCCATGCAATATATCTAATGATTTCCTTGATTGCTAATTGCTATGTTAATGACTGTGCACATGTATAATCACCTCACATATTAATAGATAAAAAAAAATCAATCCAAATTGCTTAACAAAAATATTTCTAAAATGAATAAGATTATGTATTGAAATGGCACTAATTGATTATTTAGTGTAATAAAGTCCTCGACTCAGGTCAATGTGTAAGCTAGTGATGCTTTTGGTTTCTCGAATGCGTTGACATTCCTTTTTTTTTTTCTTTTTTTCATCCTAGTTATTGACATGGGAAGGGGTGAAGAAGATTAGAGATAGAATCGGACCTCCCCCTCTTTTTTTTAAAAAAAAAAGAAAAAAGAAAAAATTGAATTCAATACAATATATTAAGTAGAGGTATAATCAAGAAATGAGAAAATAGAAATAAAAACATTAGATTCTCTAGTAGTGTAGAATGTGAAGTGCGTTCTCACACTTCACTTGGTTTCTAGCTGACTTTAATATACTAATGGCGACTCTTTTTTCTATAAAATTGTCATAGTGTCAATTTGAAAACCTAACGTTGCGCAAGATATAGGCATGGGAGAGCCCACATCTAAATGATACATTGTTAGGCTTGTCTTTTAAACAGTATCCCTAAATCTATTTCCCTTTGTACCAAGGAGTAGGTCACAATAAGCATATTTATGATTCAAGTAAAAGTTTGTGGTTTTTCTTGAACTTTAAAGGATTTAGGTTAAAATTGGAATTGGGCCAGAAAATTGGGACAATATATAAAGTTGAGGAATTTTCATAGGGCAAGAAAAGGGAAAATTACCAAAATAGTCATAAACCTATTGCAATTTTTCCAATTTAGTCCTAACTCTTTTTTGGTCAATTCAATCCTAAATCTTTTGCAATTATGTTAATTTAGTCTATCGACTAAATTTGGTCTGCCAGCACTAACGTGGATGTTAGTCGACAACGGTTGTCTGATCAACACTAACATTGCAATATTTAATAATATTTTATTTTTTCAATTTTTGTTTTTTTTCTTTCTTTCTTTTTCTTCTTCTTACGGCCAGTCACCGGATCGGCCAAAATCTACAACGGATGAGGCCTCACCAATGTGAAGCTAGGCGAGCTCGCCCTCGTCATTGTAACGTTAGGCGAGGTCTCGCCTAACGATGGCGAGGCTCGCCCTCGACAGCGAGGTCTTGCCCTTCGTTAGATCTGGCAAGGGTGAGCTCGCCTAGCATTGTGACTAAGAGGCCTTGCTAAATCTAAGTAAGGGACCTCGCTGTCAAGGGCAAGCCTTGCTAGTTGTAGCCTCTAGCTGGTTTGGCGATCGATAGAGAGAAGAAGAATAAAAAAAAATAAAGATAAAAAAATTATTAAAAAATTGAATAAAAAAATTATTAAAAAATTGTCACATCCAAACGGCTAGAGCCGGCTTGTATCCACATTAGCGTTGGCTGGCAAATTTGGCTGGATGAACTGAATTAGCACAATTACGAAAAAACTATGACTTAATTAGCAAAGAAAAAAAAAGGTTTAGGACTAAATTATAGGTTTATGACTGCTATGGTAATTTTCCCAGCAAAAAAATGACTTAACGTTGAAGGTTTTTGTGGAGCAAAATAAATTTTTGGTAGAATTGAGATTAAATTGAAAATTGGAGATTTTTTATGAGATAAAAAGTGAAATTAGGGCAAAGTTAAAATTGAAGATTTTTGAAGGTACCAGACCAAAAAGAACCCCACATTTGTAACTGACGACAATCATAAGAGTAGTACCCTTCCTTTTAATTTATTGGGATATGTGCACTATAAGTTTTAAAACTTGTCGTGAAAGTACAATTGAATCTTAAAATTTTCAAAAAGTGCAATTGAGTCATAAAATTTGTCAAATCGGTGTAATCAAGTCCTTCCATTAATACCATCAATTTGTATAATAAAAAATGTTAATGTGGCACTTTTAAATTTATTAATTTATCCTACGTAGCATTTTTTTATTTAAATCTTATTTAAATAATAGTAAAAACTTTTTAAAAAGCTAAAAAAAAATTAAAAAATTGTAAAAAAAAAAAAACGGGTAGGGTCATGGCTAGGCATGCCACTACCGCCCATTGTCAGAGGGGATCATCAATGGAGGGGGCTAGCCCTCATTGGCCCAAGTGAGGCTAGGCCAGATTTGGGTGACGCCTTAATTGGGGCCAATGCGGTTCACTCAGATATGGGCAACACCGACCCTTGCCTATGGCTAACAAACCTCTCTAACCTTAGACAAGGCCTTGCCGGCCTTAGGTGAGGGTCGATGACCCTCGCTAGGCCCAAGTGAGGGCCGATGTCACCTGGATCTAGGCAAGCCTCGCCCAAGCCTAAGTGGAGGCATCGCCCAAATTTGGGCAAGCCTCGTTGAACCTTGACTAAGCCAACGATGGTGTGACATCCTGAATTTCAAGTTCTGTTTTCAATTGACTAAATAGACTTTTCATCGACACGTCTATAGTTATTTTTTTCTTTTTCTTTTTTTTGAGTTGGCCACTTATAGGATAACTAACCTATCAGGTGAAGCCATTAAGGAATCTAAATGCAATAAACTTGAGAATTCGATCAGGAATCGACTGCTCGACCATGTTAACCTGTAAGGATCATTACGACACGGTCAAAATCGATCAGAGACCGGAGATAGGTCGATTTGACAGAGATATGTGATTAAGTGTGGGTGATTTCATCTAATTACAAAATTCTCGTCGAATGGCACTAGACCGATTTTTCTGTCTTTTCTGTACTCTGTGTTCATATTTGAAATCTCAAGATTTCCACAACCGAGTCACCAATGTATCGATGATGCACTTTGTGGCTCGAAAATGATCGACCATAGGTCAAAAGTGTTCAAAGTTCCAAAAAGTTACCCGGTAGGTTAGGTCACACTAAAATCGCATCAGATTGAAATTAACCGTGAATTTGAACCCGATTTCAAAAATTGAAAATTATGTTATATCATGATTTATTTTAAGAACGTCGTCTCATCCCCCAAAGAATTTTCGGCGAGCCCGAGATTTTTTCAGAAAATTGATTTAGACAAGCTAAATTGAAGGGATTTTTGACTTCCAAACCAAGCTATTTGGTGAAAGGAAAGTGTGGAAATTGTATGGGCTTTTTCTTCAATGAAATTGGACCTCAATTTGGGGAATTTGGAGATAAATTTGAAGCTCATTTGGTTAAATTCGGAGCTAGGCTTAGGGGGTGCAACATTTGGCATCAAAATTGATTAATTGTGGCATTATCTTATTAGAAAGAAATAGGGACAAGCTTTTAATTGAAGGGATTAGGGTTGTTTGACTTTCTGCCCCCACCCGTGGCTTCTTCGACACGCTTGACCAGCTGCCCTCCATCTTCGTAGCCGACTTCCTCTTATCCCTTCGATTTTACTTCGCTTTCAATTTCTTCCTTCGAAGAGACATGCAACTCCTTCATTCTCCATCTCTCCGCCAACATCTGCTTTCATTATCCCTTGAAGCTCGGATTCCCCTGCAGTTCACGCTCGCCCCACCATCCGCTGTCTCCTCTACCACCGAAGCCTTCGATCCTCTTCACACTGCCACGTCCAATTCAAACTCTAGTAGAATTCTCCATCGAAGCTGCTCCATCCCCTTGCCGAGCGTCCTCCACCATCCGGTGTCTTCACTCGGTTAACAATTCCACCGAATTAGCTGCTTCTTCAACTAGTTTTTGACCACCAGCAGTGACGTGATCCCCTGTTAGCCCCCTCTTGCATGTCTTTCTCTCCACCGAAGCATCTTCCCCAAGCTTCTGCCTGTGTCTTTTGCTCATGAAGCCAGCGAAGCCAACTCCTATCGTCAGCAAATCCCGCGAGGCCAGCATCACCATTGAAGCTGCTTCTTCGCAGCTCAGCCTCCGCATGGCCCAGCCCACTCGAAGCCGTAAACTTCAGCCGCATCAAGCTCAATCCAGCCCGTTAACTTTAGCTACAGTTCAACCCGGTTCGACCAAGATCAGCCATGACTAGCAGCCCCTACAAAAGATAAAGCTGAAGCTCAGCCTTAGCTGAGTTGTGTTGGGCCTTGTGTTGGGCCGGTTTTAGCCCGGTCCGAGCCCCTGTTGGCGTCGCCACTTTTGAGTTTACCGGCCGCCGTCGCACCGCCATCATGGTGAACTAGTTTTCGTACTAAACCGGTGAGTTTATGCACTAAACTCTACTTAATAGGCTAATGACATTTAAAGAGTGATTAAGTTAATTTAAGTGTGATTAGTTTAATTATTAGTTTATTTAGTTAAATTAGGTTAGTTAGATTAGTTAATTAGGTGGTTAGAGATTGTAGTTAGTTAGGTTAGTATACTGTTACATAGCTAGGATGGTTAGAATAATTTAATTAGCTCAATAGGTGGATAGATTAGCATTATTTAGTCTAATTTTGTATTTAATGAATTAATATGTATTTATTTAATTAATTTGGGAAATTATTTAATTATTTAATATTTTTCGAAAATTAGACCAGGATAGCCGGTGACCGGACTGATTGCAATGGTATGGTTAATTTCTACAATTGAGTATTAATTTATGCAAATTGAGTGCTTATTGGAATTTTAGTTGTTTATTCCAAAAATTATGAGTTTCGATATTTATTCAGAAAATCCTGGGTGTTGGATTTTGACATCGAAAATGATTTTATATATTGTATAAAATAGTGAGATTTTAAAAGGAAAGATACCTATTTTTAAGGTTCAATTTGACTATATACCCACACACGATGTTTTCACCGGATGTTTTTAATAAGAAGAAAACATGCTAATGTCGTTATCTTAATTGAGGCATGTGTGTGCAAAACACAATGTCCTTGGCCAGAATTGAATGATCGTGTGCTGGTTAAGAGAATCCATCCCTGGTGTGTGTCGGTGGATGTTACCTATCCTCGATGTGTGTCGATGGATATTAGCCGTCCCCGGTATGTGTCGGTGGACACCGATCGCGGTAGATTCTGGACCGAAACTCCTTCAGAAAGGCCATAAGAAATGCCGTTCCCGGTGTGTGTCGGAGGATGTAGCCGTGCTCAAAGGAGTGAGACGGAACCTGGCTATGCCAGAGGACCAATGTGTGTAAGGTAAAACTACATGTGCAGGTAGTAATAATCAATTAGAACACATGATTGATTGAGATAGATGGGTCAAATTATGGGACAAAATTGTGTGGCATGGTATAAGACGTGTCATAACGATTTATCCCTATAATTAGGACCCATGTTCTTATTTGGAAATCGAGTGTGGCGTTCCAGTTGATGAGCTTGGTTGCTGCTCATGCTTTCGTGCTGTTTATGATATAAATTTTACTGACCTGCAGAGAGAATCTGAGACGAGGTAAGTCTCTGTGGTTGTGTGATGGTGTGGTTAGGATCCTTTTAGGCGTATTACCCTCATAATTGGGGTTTAGAGCGTGAATTCGCTAAGATTTATATCTCACCCCATCGTGGGCTCAATTTTCAAGTCCGTAGAGTGAAGAATCTAGAGCCAAATTGAGGGGATCTGAAGTGTAGGTTAGATAGGACAGCTTATTTTGAGAGTCGATCTTTTGAAGTCTTTTGATTGTAGACTTTTGTACATGACTCATTGTGTATATAAAAGCATGTTTTACTTGTGAATCTGTTGTCCTGCTTTTCTATCCCGAGATAGTTACTATCGTGGATTTGTTATTCACTTCCGCATGTGCAATAAAAAGAAAGGGTTAGCAACTCATCTTGAAAAGTCGCAAAATTTATATTGATCACATAGGGATGTGCACGCGCTTGAAGATCGGAGCATGACAGATGAACTTGCCTGGGCTGACGAGGGTCACCCCCCTCCTTAGCCTAGGCTTGGTGTGGTCATTGGCTGCTCCGACGATGGTAGTAGTGGCAATGCTTAGCCATGATCGCTACTGTTTTTTTTTTTTTTTCCTTTTTTTTTCCAGTTTTTAAAAATTATTTTATCTTTTTTTTTTTTTGTTTTTTACTATTATTTAAATAATATTTAAAGCAAAAAAGTAATAAAAAAAATGCCACATAGGAAAAATAAATTATTTAAAAATCCCACATTGACATTTTCCATTTTACAAATTGACAATGTTAACAAAAGAACTTCGATTGAATCAATTTAAAAGTTGTAGAACTCAATTGTACTTTTTAAAAGTTATAAGACTTAATTGCACATTCTCAATAAAATTTTGGACTTATAGTACACATCTCTATTCGACACTAACCCCCAAACTTAACCTTTTGCTAGTTCTTAAGCAAAATCAAGACATAACACATACTCAAGGTAACAACCTCCTCCATGTCATCTTTCCATAATTGCTCAAATTCACAATTCAAAGAAAAACAAATTTCATCCAAACATTGAAATTGATTTATAAGTTAAGACCAATTCTAACTATGTGACCCAAGTGTGTGTGTGTGTGAGTCCTCATCTTTTCGAATTATATGCAATCCAAATAAATTCACATTGACATGCAACCTCTAAAAACTTCTCAATAATTATGACCAAATCTCATAGTTTTGCTTTTCATTCCTCTGTCCACTAATATAAGCTAATTATCCAACCAAAAATCAATAGGACTCTTCTCGATTTGTAATGTAAGGCTGGGCTAAAGGTGATATAATGGTAATTATAAGCTCAAATCACCCATCAACACGTTGATTTCTAGGATCTAATTAGAGTCAATGTCATTGTCCGATTTCACTCTTTCAATATAATTTTTCTGCTACCATATATAATCATTCTTTTTTTTTTTTCCTTTTTTTTTCTAATTGCTTTATGGTGGAGTTTCTCCCAAAGTTCCTTCTAATATAACATGAAAATTTCTAACCCATTAAGTATCCAAAAGGCTCACTCAATTAAAAGTTGGATAGAGAATCATAAAAGTAATTTTTTTAATACACCCCAAACAACTATGACAATCACTTTTTTTTTTTCATACTCCATCATTCTTCCCAAATTTCTATTAAGCTCAAATAATTTTTTATCAAAAAAAAAAAAAATAACATGTTCATAGGGCATGGAACAATGATATAATTTAATAACGGCTAGGCTAAACATATATGAGTGTCAATGAAAAATTTGGTAATAATTAAGGCTCAACGGGGTGACTAGGGATAAATAAACAGGGCTAGCTTGAAAAGCTCAATCGATCCAAAAATTGCCTAAATCATTTTCTCAATTAGATTTAGCTTAGGATTTCGCCTCAAGAGAAAATTAAACAAATTCTAAGATTTTGGTGAAATCTAAGAAAATACTTACTCACATGAATGTCCTCTAAATTTACAAACAATTAAAAAATTAAAGACTTTTAGTGCTTAGTAAGTGGATCAACATAATCAAAATTAAAATTAACTCACACATCAATTGCAAGTTTAAATAAAATTTAAAATTTCCTAAGAATAGCAAAAATTCACAACAAGGAATGCAATCATGATAGATAAAAAAAAAAAAAAAAATTATCCAAAAAATTTGTCTCCCCCCTCCCCCAAAAAACTTGAATGAAGGAGTGTCCTTAATTTGAAAAATAGAAATAGGAAGAAGAAAACTCCCTAGTAGTAGGATAAGTTCATAGATGACCTTGATGATTAAATTTTTGAAAGGTGATCCCTAAAAAATTAACCTAGATAAAACAAAGAAAAGTTAAACTTTTCTTTTTTTGCAAAACATAAACTTAAAAAATAAATGAAAAATAAAACCTAATTAAAATGCTTGGTTTGCCTCCCAAGAAGCGCTTGCTTTATAGTTTTCAGCCAAACTATTTCAGATGTCGTTATTTTTGGAGGATGAAATTCAATGGCGGTCTTTTGCTTGTTGTAATCACCTTCAAAGTAGGCCTTCAAACGTTGACTGTTTACTATGAATGTGCTCTTGATGCCATGCGCAACTTCAACTGTTTTGTATGGGAATACCTATGTAACCGTGACAGTACCAAACCATCGAGACCGCAACTTTCCTGGAAAAAGTTTAAGACGAGAGTTATAAAGTAAGACTTTTTGACTAATTTTGAACTCTCTTTTAAATATGTGCTTGTCATGCCATCTTTTTGTACGCTTATTGTACAATTTGGAATTTTCATAGGCTTTATTGCGAAATTCCTTCAATTCATTCAATTGCAATAATCTTTCTTCACCTACAGACTGCATGTCAAAATTCAAAAATTTCAATGCCTAATATGCTTTATGCTCTAATTCCACTAGTAAGTGACAAGCCTTCCCAAACACTAACCTAAAAGGTGACATCCCAATTGGAGTTTTGAACGATGTCCTATAAGCCCAAATTGCATCATCAAGTTTTGTTGACCAAAGCCCAAAGCCCAATGAGACATCACTGTTTTTTTCTAAAATTCTCTTGATTTCCCTATTTGAAACCTCTACTTGACCACTAGCTTGAGGATGATAAGGGGTTGCAACCTTATGCGTAACTCTATACTTACTCAAAAGTGCTTCAAATTGTTTATTGTAAAAATATGTCCCTCTATCACTTATGATTGCCTTAGGAGTACCGAATCGAGTAAAAATATTTTTCTTCAAGAATTTGAACATAATCTTAGTATTATTTGTTGGCAATGCTACAACTTCTACCCACTTAGACACATACTTCACAGCCACTAAAATGTATAAATTTCCATAAGAATGTGTAAAAAGGTCCCATGAAATCAATACCCTAAATATCAAATATTTCACACACAATAATGTTGTTTAAGGAGTCTCATTTTTTCTTGAAATATTTCTAGTTCTTTGACACCTATCACATGAAGCTACATAAGAATATGCATCTTTAAAAAGTATGGGCAATCAAATCCAAATTGTAAAATCTTAACTGCAGTTTTGGTAGCAATAAAATTGCCACCTACCTCTCCATCATGACAATGATGTAGGATGTTTGCCTTCTCTTCGCTTGGAACACATCTCTTTATGATCTGGTCTGCACATACTTTAAACAAGAAAGGTTCTTCCCAAAAATAATTTTTAACATCAAAAAATAATTTTTTTCTTTTGTTGATATGATAATTCAGGAGGAAGAACATTACTTATCAAATAATTTACAAAGTTGACGTATCAGGGAATTTTTGTGGACTTGATGGAAAAAAATTTCTCATCAGAGAACTCTTCCAAAATTGGTATTACCTCTTCCTTTGAATTTAGAATTTTTGAGAAGTGATCAGTAATTAGATTCGAAGCTATGTGAAATTCAAGCCACGAAGTCTAATTTTTGAGTTGTTGAGTTTTGGGATTTTATGGAAATGGTGGATTATGACATTGTAAAATCGTGGATTTTGAGGGGAGTTGTTTTAGTGCAATGATTTGGTTGGAGCTAAATTTTCAGGTTTTGCATGCGAGTTTTGGATTGCATTTGGATGTAAATAATCAATTTGGATGAACGATTTGTTAGTACATAGAAGTTATTTTGTTACCATTTATACATAATTTAGCTAATTCATCATTATTGTAGTATTTTCCTTAATGTTAACGTTGATTCTCTTTTAATTGATAGGATTACGAGACTATTGGCCCGTTTAGCTATGCGTTGTTTGGTTTGACATTCTTAAGTGAGTGGTACTATCTCTTTTATGAAATTCTAAAGTGATGTCTTGAAAGCGATAAAGATTTGATATATTGCGAGTTATGAATAAGCATGTTTATTGTGTAAAATCTGGTCGCCAATTCCAAGTCATCTCTGTATAATCAACCAAACTCAAACGTTCTCATCCAGAATGTGCATGGTTTTGGGAGTTTCCGTCTAATATGCGTCTGCGTTGATAGTTGAGTTTACTTTCCTCTTGTAGGACGTTATCATCAGAGATGATGACAAGAGAACTGGAACAAACAAGTGCCGATGTCAAGCCTCTATCCCAACGCGCTAAGACCCTTTCCTTGTCAATATTATTCGCATAGAACACTAGTGTCGCTATCATACCCAAATTAACTGGTATCCATACCAACCAGTTGAGGGTCGACGGCTCGTTTGTAATGAGCCAATTCATACCATTTACACTTGAATCGAAATACTCAACCACCCCAACCATCGAAAAAGTTCATCGCGATACCACCATGCCCACCCTCTATGCTTATAACACCATTTTGTGTGGCACGATCTTTTGCGGGGCGTGATTACAATCACGATTCTGTGTTAAATATCTAATGCCATTAACAATGCATAAAACTAATCCGATTATGGAACCCGGTTGGGAACTCTTTCTTGTGTTATGTAGCCGCCAGCCGAGGATTTTTGCTCAAAAGTATGTTCTCGTGCTCATGGTTTGATGTTGTGATAGTGTTATGAATAATATATGACACAAATATTTTTCACCACCTTAATTGAAACAATCCAATCTGACAAGAGCGGAAGTGACTGCCAGGGTCAGAGAGGACTTGAACAAGGTATGGCTCTAACTCTAGGATGGCGTGAGGGTGGGAATGAACCGAATCCCATAACACTTGAGTATAGCGAGATGAAGCGCCATATATGTGATAGCACTTATCCTAATTTTTAACAAACTCTTTTTGGGCGAAGCCTAGAAGGACAAAATTGTGCGGGCTTTGGACAGGAAAAGTGTTAAAAAAGTCATAATTTTTTTACATTTGTTCCAATTTATTCATAAACCTTTTATTGGTGCCAATTTAATCTTAAACTTTTTCACTTGGTACCGATTCAGTCCTTTCCGGCTAATTTTGGTCGGATTTTGTTGACTGGGCATCGATCAGCTTATGTGACATGATCGGCACTGACATTGATAATAATATTTTAATATTTTTGAATTTTTTATTTTTATTTTTCCTTTTATTTTTCTTTTTTCTTTTTCCATTTTCCTCCTCCTTCCTCCAGTTAGTCGTTGGACCTCAGCAACCAACCAGAGGCGATGGCCAGTGAGGTTGAGGTCAACCTCGCCGACCTCCGGCAACCTCGCTGGCCACTGGCGAGATCAACCTTGACCTTGTCGGCCATCGTCTCTAACCGGTCACCGAGCTAGAGGAAGGAAGAGGAGAAGGAAAAGAGAAAAAGAAAAAGAAAAAGAAAATTCAAAATTCAAAATTCAAAAATATCAAAATATTATAAAAAGTTATCTATGCCAACGCCGATCGTGCCACGTCAACCGGCTGAAGTCCAATCAACAAAAAGAGGCTAAAATTAGCTGGAAATGACTGAATTTGCACCAAATGAAATTGTTTATGACTAAATTTACACCAATAAAAGGTTCAAGACTATATTGGCACAAAATTAAAAATTTAGGACTTTTTAACACTTCTCCCGGCTTTGGACCAAAGCGGATAATATCATTGAGAGCGAAACCTAGGCTTAGCATTGTGGTATTGGAGCTAATAGCCTTGCCGGAAGTGTGAGGTTTGGGGAGAACCACGCAAAGTGATGTTGGGGTTAGAGAGAGCCTAGATAAGGTATGTCTCCAACTTTAGGATGGCATGGGGACAAACCATGCGGGAGTGATCGCCAGATCTAGGAAGGGGCTAGATAAAGTGTGGCCTCAACTCTAGGATGGCGTGGGAGCAGGAATGAACCAAATTTCACATTTGCTTAATTGTGCTGAGATAAAGTGCAATATATGTGATGGCATTTGTCCTAACTTGTAACAAGATCTTTTTCGGGCAAAGTCCAAAAGGACAAAATTATGCAGGCTTTGACCCAAGGTAGACAATACGTTTCGAGCGGGATTTGGGCTTAACGTTAATATATCCACTATTTCCAATTATGTGCATCTGACGTGAAATGTTAAAAGCATCGATATCCGTATAAAATACAAATTCCAGCTAAAGCTACTAAACTGGAGAACAGTGTTAATCCCAGCTTTCTCCCAGATAAGTGGTATCCTGGCATCAGCCTTCGTCCACAAAAATCATTTGTAAAAGTGAATTTCGAAAGATCGAGGATCTTTGAATCGTGAAGGCTCGGTGGTCCAAACGTCTACAATAGAGGATCTTTGAACAGGGAGCAACTCTCCACTTTTCCAAGGAAAACAGGATCTAACGGATGCGGGACTGCGGAAGTGTCTTTTAAGGCAAAGACCGAGGATCGCAAAAGCGGGTACTTATCGATCACATTCAGAGATCGAAGGCAACAATTGTCATGGTACTTGTCCTCTAGCAATCTATCGAATTCAGAAGGTGGCAATTTGAAAGATATGATCAAGCAGAATTGGCCGAGGCAACGTGTCAGGATATTATGAACTATTCGACTATATGCGGAATATGAAGCGTTAGAGAAGCAATACGCATCCCAGTGCCCCCTTACAAAGAGGATGGGCACGTTGAAGGTATTTTTCTGAACAATTAAAGCTTCTTTTAGTTCTTTTAAAATGATGCATGTGTTTACACTAAAATTGACTAGACCGTTGACACGGGCAAGCACGTGAGCATAAATAATTATGTGACTTGGTATGTGAGAATTATTGTGCACGTGACATCTTGTGTGACATTCTTGAATTAATTCACTAAAGTATTATTTGTTTAAGCCCATCCCATATCAAGTCTCACGGTTTTGTTCTTTATTGTAGAGGTAGATACCTTCTTAGGAGGTTATTTATCCTAAGAGTGCTTCCATCTAAGCACGCTTAATTGTGGAGTTCCAAAGTTAGGCCTTATATTTTTATTAAAAGGTGTCTTCATGAGTTAATTTCAATTTTCACAAATATATTTTAAAATCGCTCTCCCCTTATTTGGTGCATAGTTGGTTCATTTCTATGCCCTTCGCCATCCAAGAAGTCTACTAGGAGCCACTTTTTGTACAAGCCCTCTGGCTCCGGTGACTATTCATTGTCATCATTGAACCGAGTCATTATAGGTCCACCAGCTTCCGCATGATTCGTCCTCAAACCACACAACTATTGGAGGGGGTATCGCTATGATATTATATTGTCTCTTAGATTAACTCATTGAGGTATTGTTCGTTTTGGCCCATCTTATACCGAGTCTCATGGTTTTGACTTTAGCATACAAGTCGGTACATTCCCAGGAGGTTACCCATCCTAGAAGTGCTAAAACCTAAGCATGCTCAACTTTGGCGTTCCAATGCTAACGCTAAGTATTGTCGTAAAATCAAAAGGCATTTCCATGAGTTAATTTCAATTATATATATTAAAATAGCTCTCCCACTATTCGGTGCATAATTCGGTTCATTCATACTTCCTTCGCCATCTTAAAAGCTTGCCAAGAGCTATTTCTTGTCCAAATCCTCAGACACGGTCGGACACACGGTCAATGCATGTCGGATTTTCTGACACGTGGTCAAACATGTTTTGACACGGATGTCCGGAAGATGGAGGGTGGAGGCGAGGGCGAGGGAGCAAACATGAGGCTACGAGCGACAGCGAGCCCGCGACGGCAAGAGATGGCGAGAGATGGAAGAGGAGAGGAAGGTGGTCGTGCGACGAGGAAGAGGAGAGGAAGGGGGTCATGCAGTGAAGAGGAGAAGGAGAAGGATCAAGAGGAAGAGAAGAGGAAGATGGTCGATCGAGAGGAGGAGGAGAAGGATCAAGAGGAAGAGGAGAGGAAGGGGGTTGTGCGGCAAGCAGCGAGGCGGAGGAGGAAAAGGAGGGCTGGCTAGGGTTTTTGATAAGAAAACTCAAAAATATTAATAAAAAATGGGGATTTAATGGCGTGATTTTTAATTTTGGGGGAGGGGAAGTGACAACCTCTCTGTCACAATTAGGTGGTGGGGGAAGAAAATGGGGAAATGGATGAGAAAAAGAAGGGAGTGGGGGTATGGGTAATTTTAGGGGGAGGGGAAGTGACAGCCTATCTGTCACTCTCAGGTGGTGGGGAGGGAAATAAAAGTGTGATAATTTTTTTTTTAGAGGGGGGGGGGGGGTGGGAGGAGGATGGGCGAGGAAAAGAAGGTTGTGGGGATGTGGGGACTTTTTTTTTTTTTTTTAAACAAAAAATAAATAAATGAGATTCAAAGATAATTTTGAAAAATAAAAGTACGGAATTTTGAATAATGATAAATTTTGGTCATTTGTAGAAGGTCATGGATTTATTTAAATAAATCGATTCTAATTTCTTATTAATCATTAGTTTCATCAATAACTTTTGTTAAAGTTAAAAACATGTTTCCAAACATAAATACACATTAACTATGGACGAGAGAAAGAAGGGAGTGGGGGTGTGGGTAATTTTGGGGGAGGGAAGTGACTGCCTATCTATCACTCTCAAGTGGTGGGGGAGGGAAATAAAAGTGTAATAATTTTTTTTGGGGGAGGGGGTGTGGGGACTTTTTTTAGACAAAAAAATAAATAAATGAGATTAAAAAATAATTTTGAAAAATAAAAGTACTGAATTTTGAATAATGATAAATTTTGATCATTTGTAGAAAATCATGGATTTATTTAAATAAATTGATTCTAAAATTTCTTATTAATCATTGGTTTCATCAATAACTTTTGTTAAAGTTAAAAACATGTTTCCAAACATGGATATACATTAACTATGGACGAGGGAAAGAAGGGAGTGGGGTGGTGGGTAATTTTGGGGGGAGGGGAAGTGACAGCCTATCTGTCACTCTCAGGTGGTGGGGAGGGAAATACAAGTGTAATAAATTTGGAGGGGAGGGGAATGGACGAGGGAAAGAAGGTTGTGGGGGTGTGGGGACTTCTTTTTTAAACAATAAATAAATGAGATTAAAAAGTAATTTTGAAAAATAAAAGTACTGAATTTTGAATAATGATAAATTTTGGTCATTTGTACAAGATCATGGATTTATTTAAATAAATTGATTCTAATTTCTTATTAATCATTAGTTTCATCAATAACTTTTGTTAAAGTTAAAAACATGTTTCCATACATGGATACACATTAACTATGAATATGTTTTTTTCGAATTTTCAATGAATTAATTTATTAATATTATTAATGTAAATTCATTATAGGCTTTTTTTAAATTATTTATTTATTTATGAATTTGAAACAAATTAATTAAAAATAAAATTATTCATTTGATATACAACGTATCCCAACATATCGGAATTCTCTATTTTTGCTAAATGACGTATTAACGGGTCGTGTTGTGTTCTATCGCGTGTCCGTGCTACTTGGGTTAAGACAATCAATCTACAGTAAACTTTGATTGTCCCAATGGTCATTGGACACAGTGGTTGATTAAACAGAAGCTGACAATGTAAATCTGTCTAGGCGATCTTAGTTACCAAGTTCGGCGTGACCATCCCCAAATATTCTAGTCATTTTTTTTAGCAAAAGGTAGAATATTTTGGGAATAATAACTTATCATGAGTCATGTATTGTGAAGAAATAGATTTCATAATAATTTATATATATATATATATATATATTTATCTTTTATAATAAAAAACTGACTGTTATTTTTTACTAGTTTAAACAATTGTTACCTAATTTATATTACAAAGGAATGATGAATGATATGCGGTTGCGATTATGATGCGCAACCTAATTTGAATTTTGGGAAAATGTCACAAATGGTCCCTATACTATTATCTAATGTGCAATTTGGTCCCTAAACTTTCGATTGGCTCAATTTGGTCCTTAAACTATTGATAAATATCCGATTTTTCCACTGAACTTTCAATCGGCTCAATTTGGTCCCGAACTATTTGATAAATGTCGATTTGGTCCCCGAACTTTTGATCGGCTTAATTTGGTCCCTAAATTATTGATAAATATTCGATTTAGTCCTTAGTTACTGTTTTCCTATTTTATTTTTTACTTTTATTTTTTTAATAATTTTTTAATAATTTTTTAATTTTTTTTTGCTTATTCTCTCTTCCCTCCGCCGGAGTGAAGCCGGCTCCGGCGAGGCTCGCCCTCGCCGGACGCAGGCAAGGGCGGCCCTCGCCGGCGTCAGCGAGGGCTCCCTCGCAGATCTGGCGAGGAGCCCCTCCCGGCGTCGGGCGAGGGAGCTCCTCGGCGTCGGGCGAGGGGCTCCCTCGCAGATCCGGCGAGGAGCCTCCCCGGCGTCGGGCGAGGGGCTCCCTCGCAGATCCGGTGAGCGAGCCCCTTGCTCGATGCCAGCCGCGAGGGAGCCCCTCGCCCGGCGCCGGCTGCGAGGAGCCCCTCGTCGGCGTTGGGCGAGGAGCACCCGGCGTCGGGCGAGGGGCTCCCTTGCCGGATCTGCGAGGGAGCCTCTCGCCCGACGCCGGCGAGGGGCTCCTCGCAAATTGCGGGGCTCCCTCGCCCCGACTCGGGGGGGGCTCCCTCGCCAGATCTGCGAGGGAGCCTCTCACTTGACGCCGGAGGGCCGCCCTCGCAGATCTAGCGAGGGTGCTCCTCGCCCGACGCCGACGAGGGGGCTCCCTCGCGGCTCGGCGTCGGGAGAGGGGCTCGCTCTCCAGATCTGCGATGGAGCCCCTCGCCCGACGCCGGTGAGGGGCTCCCTCGCTCGACGCCGGCGAGGGCCGCCCTCGCCCGCGTCCGACAGGCGACCCTCGCCGGAGCCGCGAGAGGGAAGAGAGAATAAGCAAAAAAAAATTAAAAATTAAAAATTAAAAAATTAAAAAATAAATAAAAAAAGGAAAAACAATAACTAAGGACTAAATCGAATATTTATTAATAATTAAGGGATCAAATTAAGCCGATTGAAAGTTTAGGGACCAAATCAGACATTTATCAAATAGTTCAGGGATCAAATTGAGCCGATTGAAAGTTCAGGGACCAAATTGGATATTTATCAATAGTTCAAGGACCAAATTGAGCCGATTGAAAGTTCATGGACCAAATTGCACATTAGGTAATAATATAGGGACCATTTGTGACATTTTCCCTTGAATTTTCTTGCACATCATTTCCTGTGTCGACAGACGAGAACAGAACACACCATGGCTTGTGGCCTCCAGGACACCACGCGGTGCTTATTTCAGTAATAAATCTCAATCATCCATGGAGAACTCTATTTTCTTGACTAGATAGTCGGAGCAGAGACTCCGGCACGTCCTCTCTTACTGAAACTTTTCTCTATAAATCAATGATAGAACGCAACGTAGGTTTCTGAAGCAATCTCTCTCTCTCTCTCTCTCTCTCTCTCTCTCTCTCTCTCTCTCTTTCTCCCCACTTCTAAGTTCTTCATGAAAAATACACAACCAAATCCAACCATCATGCAGTCAGAGAAACACGTTGCAGTCTGCAATTTCCCGTTCAGCAGCCACCCAAGGACTCTCGCCAAACTGGTCTGCAAGCTTGCGGCCGTCGCCCCGAACGTCCGCTTTTCTTTCCTGAGCACGGCCAAGTCCAACGATTCTGTTTTCCCTCCTCCGTCCAGAGCCGCTTTATTGCCGTCGAACCTCAGTGTACGATGTCGGAGATGGGTTGCCAGCTGGCCACGACAAGGTGGCTGACGACCCACGAGTGGAAGCCGAGCTGTTCCTTAGAGCAGCGCCAGTGAAATTTCCGGCCTGTGTCGATACTGCCGTACGAGATGCGGGAAGAAAAGTGAGTCTCTTGCTAACCGATCGTTTGGCATCGTTGGTCGTATGCGAAGTGGCGGACAAATTGCACGTCCCGTGGGTCGCGTTCTGGGCTGGCGCTCCGTATTCTCTATCCATGCACGTCCACGCTGACCTTATCCTCCAGCTGAGGCAAAACGCCGCCGACGAAGAAAAGACCCTGGACATGATCCCAGGACTCTCCATGATGCGCATTGCGGATTTGCCTGAGGAACTAGTGAAGGCCCCAGACACGTCAACGATATACCGCATGTTCCGCGAGGTGGGGAATGTGCTCCAACGTGCAGCTGCCGTTGCCCTTATCTCCTACTCGGAGTTTGATCCCGAGCCCCTCACGGCTGACCTGAAGTCCAAGTTCAGCATTTTGCTCCACTTGGGCTGTTTGACGCCAAGCCCCCCTGCCTCAAACAAGACCGGCTGCTTGACCTGGCTAGACTTGCAAGGCCCTCAAACAGTGGTGTACATATCCTTCAGGTCCGGAAGCTTGACGAACCCGACGCCTGACGAGATAATGGCCCTTGCCGAAGCCCTAGAGTCCACTCGGACCCCATTCTTGTGGTCTATAAACGACCAGCTGAAGGCCCGATGCCTCCCCGGAGGGTTCGAGGAGCGGACAAGCACATACGGGAGGATTGTCCCGTGGGCCCCTCGGAGGGAGGTGCTCAGCCACCCGGCCTGTGGGGCCTTTGTGATGCAATGTGGTTACAACTCGGTGTTCGAGAGTGTTGCGGGGGGCGTGCCGATGATATGCCGGCCCGTGGCAGTGTACCAGATGATGACCGCAAGGGCCGTGGAGGAAGTGTGGGCGATCGGAATTGGAGTGGAGAGGCGGGTCATAACAAAGAGTGGGATGGTTAAGGCGCTGGAGGTGGTGCTGAGGAGTGAGGAAGGGAAGGAGAGGAGGAAGAAGATTGGTGAGTTTAGGCAGAGGCTACTGGTGGCTGCTGGGCCTGAAGGGCGAGCTGAAGCTGATTTCAAGACTCTCGCGGAGCTCATCTCTACCTTGTGAAGCCAAGTGATAAATTGGAAGATTATTACTGAAAAGCTCTTCTCTAAGCGTGTTTGATTTTTCCAACTTCAATAATTGCATTACTATGGAAAAATGTGATAGATATCCTTGAAACCTTAGGAGCTGCCGATGACGGGATGGAGTCCTGATGGCTACGTATTCGAACGATTCTGGTCACGTTCAAGCTTCCGGCGACGGTCTGTTACGTCAGCTCCTAGATAAATTCTATAAAATAAGAACTTTTGTATTTCTCATATTAATCATCTCCAAATCAGACACTGTTGTCATTTGTAGTGACCCTATGAGCTACAGTGCACTGCTTGAGGTCTATGCATGGCCTACTACTAATAAGGAGAAGGATTTCAGAATGCACGCTGTGGTTTAGTTCGACGTCTTAAATTCATGATTTAACATACATTCGATGCATCCAATGACTACTCTTGGTGAATTTTTAATCTAGAATTTGTCGCCAACCAGAAACTTACTTTGGGACTAGCTTTTAATATGTTTGAGAGTGAATGTATGCATGACACATCCTACTGACTTTTGGGCTGGAGGGGGCGAAAGAGATGGGGGATATAGCAATTATTGTCAAAATCATTCTATTGGTTTCGTAGGTAGTCCTAATTCTAGGAAGTCTTGCTTGGTGGAATTACTTCCACGTGATTTGTTCGTCCTCTCCTCAACTGTTTATCTTTAAATTCCTCGACGCTAGTACTTGTGATCTATGTAGCACCGACACGGACACGTGACACGTGACACGACACGACACGACACGTCGACACGTCATTTCTTAAAAATAGAGAATTTCGACACGTTTCGACACGTTATATATTAAATATATTTTTATATATAAATACATAAATAAATAATAATAAAAATAGCCTAGAATTAATTTACACAAAAAATATTAAATAATATCATTCATTATTTTAATTTGTTACAATAATAAACAAAACTTAGAGGAAAAAAACATTGTTTAAAGAAAAATGCTGAAATGATATTTTTAAATTTATTTATTTATCATATATAGCATTTTTATTACTGCTTTCAGAGTAAAAGACTTTTTAAAAAATAAAACAATTCTAAAAAATAAAAATGAAAAAAAAATTGACCCCGTGTGTGTATATTTATAGTAATTTTATTACTTCTTTTATTACTTCTTTTGTGTATATTTATATTTTGACCCTTCAAGTATTAGAAATTTTTAAAATTGACCCCGTGCGTGTCGGAATCGCGTGTCGGAATTCTGGACTCGCGTGTCGGAGCGTGTCGGAAAGAGTTGACCACGTGTCGGATTTTTCGACACTCGTTGACCGCGTGTCGGGACGTGTCGGAGCGTGTCGGACACGTGTCGGAGTGTCGGACACGACACGAAGGCTTCCGGAGAGTGTCCGTGCTACATAGCTTGTGATTGGGTTTCAGCTGGTGGTCCCTAGCACATTAATCACCAATCCTCAGTTCTTTGTCCATGGCAATTCAATCTTCAAGCTGAGAAGATGAGTTCTGTTCCGGCTTGTATCAAATTTCGTGTTAACTTCACATCTCAAGTTTAAACAGATTATAGAGATAGATGGGTTTCTTAAAGAAAATGAAAATTCTTGAAAAATATGCAAGGTTTGACCAATTAAGAAGTGGGTTCTTTTAACTCAGCCACGGGTAACACGGTTGGTGTGAGTTCTCTCTCTCATCACGGAGGTCGAGGGTTCGAACCCTCTTGTTGCTAAAGTATCTAAAGTGGGGGTCTTGGTATTGGGGTCCTGAGCTAACCTCCCCCCGATGTTTACGTCTAAATAACGGCTTGCACGCAGGCCCGACGGTGCCACCGAGTACTAGAGGATTGTGTGATTCCCGAAAGGTGATATCCGACAATTCCTCTGTCAACCAAAAAGAAGAAGAAAGAAGTGGGTTCTTTAAATGTCGTGCAATATTGGACATTACAGGACAAAATAAGGGGCACATGTTATAACTGGGAAGGGCACAAAAATAAAAGCTCCTCAAGAAAGCAACTACAGGACAATTTATGTTATATATTTATTTATTTATTTATTTATGGGGTTGAAAAGAACTTTGTCCAAGGAAGAAACAAAGAGCAGGAGTTTTTGTTTTTGTTCTAATCGAGCCGCGGACTCATATAGAGCCACCGTACAAAGCAGGGAAAATAAGTAACGCCCAACATTCTTGATTTTCGACTGTAAGCGGAAAGCTTTTACTTTTGCATTCAATTGAGTTAATTACTTACACAAACTTTGAATTTGGATTTAAATTTAAGTTTGGAAAACACCCAAGTATGTGAACGATTGTAACTTGAATTCTCTAATTATTAGTGAATTATTTGCTACTAACTATCATTTTCATGTTAATATTTATTTACAGCACTTTGTTTACAAAATACAACGACAAAATAAGCTCTAAACTATATTGGTGCTCCAATAGATATTATTTTGTATATGGATAACGTAATTCATGTAGACATAAATATTATTTTGTATATGGATAACGTAATTCATGTAGACACGGGATTTTGTTAGAATATGTGTGGAGGTTCCTCTTGATTCCCAGTTGGTTCAGTTCCTGTTATTCTTGAGGATGACACTTCCTTGGAGTGAAACCCGAGTTCTTTCGGAGGTCTATCACTTGTAAGAGATGCAATGAGATTGGGCATGATGTTGATGTGTGTAGAAAGAATAGATTTGACATTGATTAAGAAAATGCAAAGGCTCGGAATGCTATTTGGTGACCTAGATACACATATTTCTCAATCAGTTGAAACTAGGTAAGCACTAAGCAGGGCGAGACATGTATGAGAACTGCCTTCTCTTGTTTGGATTCAAGTAATGATGCTGAGATGGTAAATATGGTAGATCAGACATAGCTTAGACCTTCGAACAATAGGGTGTCATCTCCTGTTACCTTTGCCAACGTAACTGATCCTCTTCTAACTTTTGTCACTTTTAAATTGGTGTGTTCTGTTACATCTGTGGTGGGTTAATGGATCAACAAAAGTGAGCAAAACAAGATACGTTGTTTTCGTTCATGTATCCCATTAATTTGTGTATCTACTTAGTTCACGATTTATATATCTCTTGGATTCTTGTATTTATTTAATTCATGTAACTTCTATATTCTTATGTCTATTTAATTAATGGTTCATATATTGCTTTTGTACATGAATTCCAAAACTCTATAAAAAGACTTTAAAATTTTCATTCCAAGAAGTGAAAAACCTACATCTTCTCTCTTCAAGTTTCTCTAAGTGTGCTAGTTTTAAGAAGTGTTTAACAAAGTCTTGTTCATGTAGTGCCAATACTAACAGATTCAAGGTGTTATATATTGGAAGGTGAAATTCGTGAAACTCCTTAGCACCATTAGTAGGAACTAATCGTCTTAAGGAGATTTGATTAGCCATTCCTCTCTTTCAATTCTTATTTATTTTGTTATCACTTTCTCGAATTAATTTTCTAGTTGTAACAAACAGTGTCACATATTCTTTCCCCAATATTTTTTTCTTCTTTTACTCCTTTCTAATTTCCAATAATCTTAAGACGATTAATGTTCCCACTATTTGTTGGGTTTATCACAATATTAAGGTAGCTGATAACATTGACGTCTAAAATATTCATGAAGGCATTCCTATGGTCGTTTCGACCGATGAGTGATAACTCTATAATAATAGTTATTTTACCCATTTTAGGCAACAAATAATGCAATATCTATGAGAAAATATTTGAATTTCCTTCTAATTATTTGAATTGTCCTTATTATGCAACATAATGAGATATGAAGAAGATAAGGAAAAGATTGGCAAAAGTCAAGCATTCAAATTAGAAAGTGTTGGAAGGTGGATATCAAATCAGGGAATTCTCGATTTTATTCCCTACTTTTATCTACAAGCGTCGGATGATGGATATCAAATCAAAGATTCTCTTATTTACTCCCTAATTGCATGTGAAAAATAAGTAATCGCTTGGAGATAACGGTCTTGTATGTATCCTATAAATAGGAAAACATTAAGAGCCTGAGGGGATAGCCACATTTTCATTTTTAGATCATTTTTTTTTTATTGTTTTGAGAGTTTCTCAAGCATTTTGGAGAGAAGACAAAAGTAGCGATTAGAATTCTTGTTCTTTGATTCAAGATATTGGATTTAATTCATATTTTCATGTCTTCTTTATTATGTTCTAATTCATTTTTGTTAGGGCTACAATGTAGTCTGACCATGATGATATGCATTTCATGACTTTTATGTTTTGCAAGTAAATTCACTCATGTGAATTATATATTATTGTGCTTATTACTTTTAAGTGACTGACCACCACTTAAATAATCCGATGTACATATTTGAGATTCATAAGTGATAATATATAATTATTCATTATAATATATAGCCATGAATTAAACGTGGATAAAGATATTCCACATTATTTGTGTAACTTTCGATAATAAAGTGATATGAAAGACTCATTGTAAGCCAAGAGTATTAATAGATTTTAATGCACTTATGTTTATTTAAATTTATATAGAGATGTAGTAGATTAATAAACTGAGTGGGTTTGTTGTACCTAAAAATTATGCTATCATATGTTTGATATTATTATTGTATACATAACAATCTGAAATTCATATCTAGTGGTTATGGTGAAATCGAATATTCTAACATATTTATTTGATCGATTTATTGTATTTAGTTTCCAAATTTTGCTCTTAAGATTTTTAGTTTTAATTTATTATCAATTATATTTTGATCCGTTAGATATTTAGGATTAATCTATTTTTAGTATTTAATTAGTTTATTAATCATCAATCTCTATGGGAAGATACCCTTTTTTCATCATTATATTATTTATTTGACTCGCTCACTTGCATTTAGAATTTTATGAACAGTGAGGTTCAAACCTCATGGCCTGATATTATGGCAGAAAATGTTATGAGCCTTCATAGGTACAAGTTGCATAACTAATATACCTTGGACTATTTTTCAAAACAGTACAAACTGAATGGCTTATGGTCCAAATTTCTGGAGAAATGGTTCAACAGGCTTTGCCTAGTTGATGGTACCACCTCCAATAACACCAAATGAGAAACTCAAGAATTTCAGTAGTGTGGGGCTTAAGCAATGGCAATAGAAAGATAATAAGAGACCGACTACTATGGTGATGTTTGATGTATCCTTGATGTTGAATAATATCAATTGGTGGTTGGGCATAATTACCACAAAACACGTTTGTGTGGATAATCACAGGTTCTTGTCTTGTGACAAGGCCGAGGATGAAGAGAAGTTCTACATGACTAACTCTACATTAGCAAATATTGCCAAGAGATGAAAGGTGATCCTGAAGTTCATCTATGGCAAGGAAATCATGTTGCTAAATGTGCCGCATGTACCGGAGATCTAGAGAAACCTTATTTCTAGCCCTATACTTGTCATGAAGGTTTCAAAATTGTATTTGACAAGTTTGTACTTTCCAAATAGGAGATGTATGTGGGGAAATTGTACCTATACAATGACACATTCAAAACCAATGTGGTTGTCATTGATATAAACTCGAAATTCTTGTACCCAAATACTAGTAATAAACAAAAGTGTTCAATCTACACTGTTGCATCTCCTTATTTATGGCATGGTAGATTATCACATGTAAACTATGGTACAATGAAGAAGGTAGCAAACTTGGAGCTAATTCCAAAGTTTGAATTCGATGCTCATTACTAGTGTCAAATTTGTGTTAAAGCTAAGTTTGCTAAGAAATCTTTCAAATCCGTTGAAAGAACAAGTAAGCCTCTACAACCAATCCTTAGTGATGTATGTGATTTAAAGTTTGTAGAAAATA
>CM024528.1:10913377-10958670 GCA_014182385.1 Eucalyptus viminalis | reverse complement strand
CAATCAATCTACCTTCTTTCAAGCAAAGCATTTTAATTCTGAAAGTATAAACAAATCCAGCAGTATAACACGACAATCCAGAAATGAGATGAAATCAAGTTTGATAAGTTGATGACAGAAGACCACAACAAGATTACCGGATCGTTTTCACCTTGATTTGTAATACAAGGGCATAGAACAGTCTATGCAACATCATGATAACAATAGAGATGAAGTAGGCTTTGTTTGGTAGCACAGAAATTAAGGGCCCAAAATTTAAGTAATGGTGACCTCTTTTTTTTTTTTGGGGGTCGAACAAGTACTGGTGACATTGAGTGCTGAAGATTGAAATGAATTTGATAATGCCTGACAGGTGAGCGCTGAAAACTGTTAGTTTATAATCAAAAATGGAATCTGAACATTATTGGTAGGCAATAGCAACATATTGGGAAGATTTGGACATTTATTGATAAATTTTTTCTTCATTGAACTCATTCCTTACTTAATATATCATGTGAAGTTTGGACTTAACTAAACCTATTAGTTTGTTGGTTACTGTTATCGCATGAGCCTAATCTCATAAACAGTTGAAATGATCTTCGTGCCAACGGTTGAAAGACTTAAGGAGGAAAAGAACTTACCATTTCTCCTGATTTTGGCAGAGGACCATGCCACTTGGGAATGGCATGTATCCGCTCAACGTAAGCAGCATTTGTTCCGGTACCCAATATGACAGCAGCAACAACATCCGGATCATTATATCTACCTCCAGCCATTGTTCCAATTGTATCATTAACCTACATCAACTAAGCAATCTAAGGAATCCTGACTAGAAATCACATTCAAAAACAGTTGACAGAAAATGCTAAGCACGCGTTAGTAACACCTAATTCTTCTTCCTTTTTTTTTCAAATAAATGGTGCCCAGTCCATATTGATGCTGAAGAAATTCAACAGGTAGAATATATAAAAATCTTTAAAAGATCTCTTTGGGTTTCAGCAACAATAAAGAAGAAACTACACTTACCAAAGCAGCCACTGCATGTCAAGGCCCACTCTCTCCATAGCTTTACTCAATTCACTGACAACATCTCCTCCAACCTACTCAGTAATCCATAAAGGAAAGAGAATACCATGGGTCAGATGACAGACATCAGAGTTTGTAAAGGTGTGCACATAAGTGATCTCGGAAAATCAGATGATAAGACAGACTTATTCTTCCATTCATGCTTCTCAGTTAATAGATCACTTCTATAGATGAACTTGTACAAATCCTTATTATGCTTGCTTTACTAAAAAAAATTTCGTCATAGTCAGGGGCATGTTTAGAGTTGAACTGTACAAAAACGACAATGGTACAGAGCGCTCCCAGTCATTTCTCTACTACTCCAGTTGGCTCACCTATTTGGTGATATAAGCAAGATCTAACAGAGACAAATATATAGCTCATAAAAAGAAATTTCATATCTCACTGTAATGCAGATTGAAGACTTGAATTTTATTGAGAGCAACTGGACAATTAACAACTGAACTTCAAGTGGCATATTCTCTTGTGTCTCAAACTTGTTTAACTAAGATTAGAATGGCATGTTTTAGCTACTATCTGGCATGATTCCTTTTTCTGTCCTATTGAACAGTCTCTACTATAAACGAGGGCAAACTGTCCCTCTCGAAAGAGAGAAATTTGAAAACAAGCTCAAAATGAGTTTCATTTGAAGGTGGACCCACATGCATAAGTGGCTGGAGGCGGATGGATCTGCCAGCATGCATCCATTTCGGATACCAGGATGTAAGAAACAGGCATAGCAGCAGTTAATCAAAAGACAAAGTAATGGAATGAATGTAACAGGCTGTAAAAGACAAGTTAAGATAGTTATTATCACCGCATCTTCTATTGAGAATCCTTTCGTCCATTTAATTAGAGTCCCGGACGCGATCGATGACTGCCTAACTGGAAACGAGAAGGTAAAACCGAGCTCCCTCTGTCTACCAGGGTAAAGATGCGAATCTTCACCTTCTGTAGCAACAAATTTTGCTAATGCCATGGCGATGAAATCAAACAATTCCTGTAAACAATTGGAAATAAAAGAAAAGCCTCAGGGCATAGAACTAACACTAGTACAGGAAAACTAATTAGCAATTATACAGATGGACAGAGACTCACATTCGAACTTCCGGTCATCAAATGAGGTGGTATCGACACTTCTTCAAATTCTCGTTTGATGATGCCTTTCTCCTTTCCACCCAGATGTACACGGAGTATGCGGGAAATTTGTGCCACCAAGATCCAAGGCATAATATAGCCCTTTCTCATCCCTTAGAAAGACAAGGATTGGTTTTGGATTCATCATCATGGGAAAATAAGAAAAAAAAAACAGCAAGCTAAATAGTATGGACTGTCTCTAGGTTCTTGGCAATCGTGCTTCAAGACCCAACCTTTATTCCAAAATATACAAATGACCCTCGACCCTGAATGCTGTTTCCAATACCATATATGTTTTACATAATTTTTGCAGGAGAAGCATCAAACACTTGAAGCAGATAATAGCTTCTTTCATCAAGTATCATCAGTAAACCAAAATGAGTCTAGACAGCCCAGAATGCCCCGTTGCTTCTCAGAATCAAGCACAAACTGGGTTTCAGTGACAAATGCACAAAACTGCCTTGACAACTAATCTTCTCATCCCATGTAAGGACTAAGAATCATCTGAACCAAAAGAAAGAAAATCATACTGACTGAATGCGGCAATTCTTCTCTATGCTTTTGGCTCCATCACCACTACAAATTCAAATGGAACCAGAGACTATAGAGACAGCAAACCGTAATTCAAGTTCGTCCCTTTCGAATTTTTGTGTCTAAATGATCCCAAAAAAGCAAGGCCTCTCCACCACTTAGATATAATCTCTTTGTCAATCAAACACCTTTAGTCAATCAAATCCAAACAAGTCAAACGAAGAACACACTAGCATGGGACTTTCTACAAACAGTCACATTCAATAAAAACGGTTAGAAGCAAAGACACGACCGAAACTCACCAAAACTATCTTACTAGCTCATTCAAAATTTCTAGGCACAAGGTAATATAATAATTTTCAAAAAAATTTAATCATAATTCGTGACATGCACGATTATTGTTATTATTATTTTTTGAAATTTAATGTTCGTTGAACAACAAGACCTGGGAAAAATTTGCTGTCGCTCTTGAAGTAAATCGTCGGCTCTGCCGCTAAAACCAAATGATGGGCAGAGATGGAAAGAAGAAGGAAACGTGGTTACCCCGTGGGGAGGCTATCGACGTAGCTGATGAGCATCTTGAGCTTGCTGCCGCCGTCGGAGGCGAGGCCGGCGTGCATCTCGACGACCATCGCTTCCGCCACCTGCCTCAGCTTCCAGACGGGGTCCCGCACTTCTCCTCCAGCTCCTTCACCATCTCCGCCGCCCTCTCCCACTTCCCATCCGGCTCCGACCACCCCTCCTCCGCCGCTCCTGTTCTCCTCCTCCTGGTGCACCTCGCCGCGGCCGCCGCCCCCGCCGCGGCCGCCGCCGCCACGGTGGCGCACGCAACAATCGCCGCCTTCTTACCCATCTCCCACCTCCACCGCCACCGCCGCAGCACACAGACCCCAAGCGAGTTGACGGTTCTCTTCCTCGCAAGTTTCGTCCTTCACGATACAGCACATGCAAGGCTGGTATCGGTCTCTCTGGGCGGCCCTAGATGACTCGACTTTCCGATACAGCACATGCAAGTAGATGGTTTTATAATCGCAAATTATCCACTTGGCGTTCCGGGTTTTTGACTTTGTCGTGAATGTGATCATTTTGAATAAGGTGGGAATGAAGGACGGCTGAGGTTGGAGAAGACTTTGGCATTTTGCATTCAAGGATTCGGTTCTTTTCAGGACTCCGATGATGACTTGTCGGATCACGGCATTCTTGTTCAAGATAATTCATTTTAGATTTTAATGCAAACTTACGAGAGTCAACTGCTCGATGGAGCTCGCCTCGTAAGAGATGATGACAATAAGAGTCAAGATGTTATCACGTTCGATGGTGATTTGATTGGATGGACAGATGCATTGCTCGACCTTGCCTCTCTTGTTCCGAGAGCAATTTGGGTGTGATCGAATATCTAGTAGTTTCGTAGCTAAGTTGTCTCATTAATATTCCTGTCAATCCTATAAGTCTAGCCGAATACGAAGATAAAGACGCTTTATGTCGGGGGACCGGATTGCGGACAGCAACGTGGGTGGTACAAATTTCGGTCGCCGAGCCCGCAGAAATAGAAAGCTGAAGGGATAGATAGCGTTTGCGCTTTCCTTTACGTGTAATTAGCCCAATTCGTGGCGGGGACCCAGGATTAGCCCACTTCCACGACATTCCTCGTCATCAATATTATCATCTAGACGGATGACGTACCAATTCGTTTTGTCCTTAAAGAATAATAATAATAGAGTTAATCGGGACTTGGATTGTAATATGGGCCATCAGTGGGACCCAGTAAAAACACAGAGAGAAAACAAAACAAAGGAAGGTTGAAAAGTCAAAAAGAGAGAAGAATAAAAGGAAAAGAGATAAAAAAAAAAAAAAAAAAAAAAAAAAGGAAGAAAAAGCACAGGTTCGGGCAAAAGTTGGGCAGAAGAAAACAGGAGAAAAGAAGAAAGAAGGAATAAGAAGAAAAGAAAGACGAGATAGGGCTGTGGGCGTCGCCTCACCAAGCTTATTCACAACACCCCATAAGAGCTAAGCCCATTGTTCGTTCAATCAAAGTATTTTTCAAATTTAAGGCTAAAATTTGAAATTTTAGGAAAATCGAGTAGTGGAGTCCAATTTTTGAATCGTTGAGCTGCGTTTTTTTTTTTTTTTTTTTTTTTTTTTTTTTTTTTTTTTTTTGTAACAATGATAGCTTAGGGCATTATGGAGTTATAATATTTTATGGATCGTGATTTGAGCTTATAGTTTACCCTAAACAAAATTTCGAAATTTTAAGCACGCGATGAACAGTACGTCCAGCAGCTTCGCGGCCATATTTTGTTGTTTTTCGGCTTGATTTTAGGACAGTCAAATTGGGATTCTTATAGTATGTTTGAATGGTTTTCTATTGACTATAAGTACGTTCGGAACAGGATCAAGAAGAGAAAGCTATGGCATGACCAAATTTTGGGCTCAAATTCAACACTACGAATGACTTGAATAATCGTTCAAGATATGTGATTTATTAGTGCATAGAGTCGTTTTTTATTAGCATTAAGGCATAATTTAGTCATTTTGTAATTGAGGTAGAGTTTTATTTGATTTTAATATTATTCCTCAGTTATTTGATTGGACTGCGAGTTCAACGATATGAGTATTGTTTATGGTTTGATTATAAATAACGAGGGGAGTGGTACTATGTCTTCTTTGGATTTGTAAAACCATGCCTTAATATATGTGTCTATATATATATATATACACATATTGAATTGAGGAGCATTTTTATTAAATAAAAGCCGGATCTAACAATTGTTACTCTTTGATTAATTATGAATGTTTCAAAAGAATGTTATACATAGTGCATGAAGTAATATATATGAAAATTACTTTGCGATTAATTTATGGAAAGATTTATGATGATTGGAGAAATGGATATGAAATGGCAAATGGCCTTGTTGTAAAAAATTATTTGCTTGATTTATGATATTGATTTATAGATTGGATTTCTAGTATTGGAGGATAAATGTTTATGCTCAATAGAACTTTGAACCTAGTGAGAGGTTATGAGGTATGCACACTAAGTTTAGGATATCTTTCTAGGCCAAGCCATCAGCTTTGTAGGTGAAGATCTTGCCAAGAGAGGAATGTTGGTCGCCTTGTCACAAGGCATCGTGTCGTGACCATAGTTTGATCTTGAGTGAAAGAGTAATCAATAGATGGATCGTCAACAAGTGTTTCAATATGAGATGGATCAATGGATAGACCATTAACGTGGTTTTTGATAGAGATTATCCAATGGACTTGACAGCTTTAATGATGAGGATGACTTAAATGAGTAATTTATGAATTGTATAAAGTTTGTTTAAATGAAACAACTCTTATATGATTTGATATGTATATTAAAGAGTTGAATTATGAATTTCTAATAGTGCTCTATATTTATAAATGAGCATAGTGACTATTCAATTTGCTTAGAAGAGATATATTACTTACTGAACTTGTGGTTGCTCTTCTCTTTATTTCCCAATCTTTTCAGATTCTTTAGTTAAGAAATAATAGAGTGAGAGCGCTATCAATGGGGACTTTTAGAGATGGAATTTGGATATGGTTTGAGACTACGTCATTCGGGTGGAATGATGGTTGTGTCACCCCCATCCTATGGTTTTCAAGATATGACATGGATCTTCAGGTCCCAAAAGGTACAAACCGGGGTAGATTTAGACAAATTGGTATGTTTCCCACTTTTTTGGGTACTTTTGAGATATAATAACTCATTTCTAATGAGCCCTCACATCATGTGGATCTCATGTGATCTAATTGCTCATTTGGAGTGTGGGTTAGCATAAATAGGAGATGCTTAATGGTTTTCCATTTTCTTCTAACTCCAATCCACCCAATTAGGCCGATTTAGTCTTAAAATTAGTTATGTAAATAATTCAACGTTTTCTAAATATTACGCTTGCTATGATAAGGTTCCCAAGGTGTGCCATCTGACCTCAACTACCGCTTAATTTGTCAAGGACCCATCATTCTTTGATGAAAGCTTATTATTTTCAAAGGATAATGATATAAATGGTCCTTAAATTTCGGCCTAAGGATAATGTGGTCATTATATTTATTCAATGTAATCCCTAAACTTTAATTTAATGTGTAATGTTATTTTTGAACTTTACTTTCTTTAATGCGATCCTTATACTTTTATTAGAAGTTCGATTTAGTATCCAAACTGTACGAAAATATTCAATAAAATGACAAAACATCGAGTTAATCGTGACCTAGACCTTTAGGTCCCAAAAAAGTACAAATCGGTAAGACTTGGATGAATTGTTTCCTTTCATTCTTTTTTGGGTACTGTTTGTTTATAATAACGAATTTCCAATGAATGGTTAGATAACATTGGTCTCATGTGAATATTATTTGGTCTAACTGTTCATGTGAAGTGTGAGTTAATGTAGATCATGGCATTTCTCATGATTTTCATTTTCTTCATGCTCTCGTCCGCCCCAACTAGGCCGAGACAGCAGAAGCACCCGCGGCTGGCGATTTGTTTGGTTTCGAAACTGTCTCCCGGCGAGTCGGACAATCCCACAATTCGCATTAACCAAAACAAAAACGAGTACATTTTCCTACGTTGCAACTTGGGAGCTGTTCTTTAGCCTATTTAGGATTCTGTCCTGGGTCCACTTTCTGTCCCGAGCGAACACTGGAAAATTTTACCAGGTTCTATTCAATCGGGGATGATTTGTGTGCGGTGCGAAAAGGTCGCTTTCGGTCCACCGTTCAAGGAAACAATCCATGTCCTCTGTCGAGCCTGCAGCCGAACAGGCTTTATCTCCTCGTCAGTCCGTGTGCCGCCACTCCTCTCTGTGGGCTTAGGGAAAAGCCCTCACCAGTTCTAAATATTAAACTTTGATTTGAGAATATGTGCAGGGTCCGCGAGCGAGAGAGGTGAGATGATTCAACTTGGAAAAGATCTAGCCGAGTCTCAGTCATCATCAAACTAAATGGAATTTATGACTGAGCATTTCTTCATTATTTGGAGGAAAGAAGAAAATGAAATTACCTTCTCACATCAAATAACGAATCATACAACCTTTTGATCCACGATTTTTTTAGAAGAAATTACGAGAGGTTCATGCTGATGCAGCTCGTTTGGGATGCATGCGAGCAAGCGGGTTGGGCAACCGGATGCTGAGGAGGGCGTACGTAGCGAAACATCAGGCTGAGACTTGAAATCGAACTCAATAGAAATTAGTGGAACGGGCCGAAGGGAGCCGCTTCAATAGAAAGAAAAAAAAAAAGAACGGCTCAACAACTCATCAATCGGGCCTTCAACTGATTAGAAGAAGAGGACTTAATGGGACGGGTCGGGCCTCCGGGATACATTGGCTCATGATTTTTTAGGATCTTTCTCTGTAGAAATGGCTGGGCCTATCAAGCACACTACCAGTTACAAGTGAAATTCCACCTATTGATGATGACGGCCCAACATTTAAGCATAATAATTTTCTCTTTGCTTAACACCGGACGTAATCTACTTTTTCGTTTTAATGAAAAGCATGACATTTAAAGGGACTCAGAGATTTTTCCAGGAGCATTTTCCTTGGTGGCCTCACCCGACGTAGATTGCGTGATGCCGAGAATCAAATTTGAGACCTCATATTCTTAGAGACTTTAATTTGTCGACCACTGGTTTGCTTGTTGATCTTCCTTGAAGCAATACGGTGAAATCATCGGTGTGTGGTTCAGTCAAGTTTAGGAAATCATCATGGCAAATCACCTAGAAAGAAAATGCAAAAATAGTATGAACTGTTTCCACTATTAAATCCTTCCAAGCCTTTGTAACCATGGGTCTCTTAAGGATCATTGGTTGTTGATTACAAGATGTAACCTCACCAAAGAGAAGCCAAAGCTCCCAAAGGGGCTTTTGCAGCCTGTCCGTTTGTTATACAGGGATGGTAAGCTCTATGGATACATTTCTTATTTTAACATGCCAGTATCCCTATTTGATACATTATATTTTTCTTACATATACCTTCTTGATGTTTTATGTTAGAATATTTAAATAATAAAACACGCTTTTTTCTAATAATTTAAATTTTTAGAACAATTGAGAATATTTTCTGAAAAGCTACATGATATTAGAGCTAGTCGATCTTGAGCGTACTAAGTGCACACACAAGTGTGTTTCTGGATCTCATCTTGTAGCCAACAAACTTTTCTCACAGTTTGTAGAGCCCTCTCATATGAGGAAGCACATAGTCAAATCCATCCCATGATGGTTGTACTTTGATGCCAATCGCACTGGGTGCGTCACCTAGTTGAGCTTTTGCGTAGGTGGCTTTTCTTTTGATGCCAAACACAGAAGCTGCATCGCTTAGTAATTATTTTCCTAAACCAACCGCATAGGTTATGTTCGCTTAGTTACTGTTTTGCAAGCCAATCGCATCGCCCGTTTGCTATTTCCCTCTAATTTTAACATTTTACGTGTTGTTTTGAAAAGCAACACCACCACTGGACTCATCCCTTTCAAACAAGTTAGATTTGGAAGTTTTGCCATGAACAACTGTTGGACGGCACCTCAGCCGCCACTTCTAAGCCATTGGAGACTATTCAAACTTGTTTTCAAACTCAAGTTAACATCTTCAAAGCACCTTGGGTTTGAGGGAGATGTCAGAGATATTTAGGATGATTTTGATGGTTTTTTTTTTTTTTTTTTTGCATCAGCTCAAGATGATGTGAATATTTCTCTTTGATTGTATGTGTCTTGATTGATATTTATCTTATTCAGTTATTCATAAAGTGTTTAATTAGGTTGATGTAATTTTGTTACGATACATTGAAATATATAGAAAATTCTCTTTTCCACTCTTCCATAGTGTTCTTAACTTAGGCTCCATTCGTTTCGTGGAAAATAATTTATGGGAAAATGTTTTCCGGGTTTTCCTAGCGTTCGTTTCACGAAAATGAATTCCTTGGGGAAAAGTTTTCCATCAAAGGAAAAGTCTTCAAAAGTAGGGAAAATGTTTTCCACTTTTCAAAAGTGGAAAACATTTTCCTTACTTGATCTTTCTTATCTCACACCTCTACAAATCCCCACTTCCTCCTCTCCTTTCTTCTTCTTCTTTTTTTTTTTATTAGAATTATTTTTCAATTTTAATTTTCTTTTCTAATTTGAATTATTTTTAATTTATTTTTTCTTTTAATTTATTTTTCTTTTCTTTTCTTTTTCTTTCTTTTTTTCTTTTTTTTTCTTTCCCATCTTCTTCTTTCTTGGCCAGTCGTCGACTAGGTGAACCTCAAGCTTGTCGATCTCAAACTCGCACTTGTTGATTTAGCGAGCTTCGATTGATGCTCGCACTCCCTTAATCCGGCGAGCGGAAACTATTTTCCTTACCGAACACCAGAAAATGTTTTCCAAAATATTTTCAGGGTTTAATCGAACACCAGAAAATATTGACATTTTCCTAAAAAATGACTTATGGGAAAATATTTTTCAGAAATGGCCAATTTCCGTGAAACGAATGGACTGTATTAGAAAATAAGGTCTTGAGTTTAAATATTTTCATATCTTATTCAATTCTCCATTAAATATGGCTACATTTAATGCTAGGTAAAAAAAAAACCCCAATAAACGTAAGGGAAAATGTCATAATCAATAACATTTTAATTTAACAGTTTAAAATTTTAAAATAATTAGTACTAATCTCACAAAAATTTCACATTTTATATTTATGTGATCTCGAGATTTGGATGAAAATACCGATAAAAGGATTTATTTAGGTTCAAATCCTTTCAAGCTCTTGACTCTTTCTGTTTTTTTTTTCTTCTTTCTTTTTTTTTTTTTCGAGAGAAGAGGATATGATGATTCATGATAGGACAACGAACAATCGAAGTCAATTTCCTGAAAAGAGTCCACTGGAGATTCGTAAAAGCTTGATTTTCTATCATTGTCGCTGTCATTGATAGTTTGACTACGTATTGATTTAACATCATGAGACTCTCCTCAATAATTATTGATCCAGCGTTTATATGGACAACCCCACACCGAGAGCCGTTGTCTTTTCAACACATGATATTCTGAAACTTCATTAATTAATCGCCATATATGTTCGAATGGGGTCTCACTTTTCATAAATTATCTTTCTCTTTCTGAAAGCCCAAAATGTATCTCTCTCCGCTCGCTCTCTGCAACAACAGCGACATCTCTCTTCTCCTCTTCCTCTGGCTCCTCTCTCTCGCCTGCACATCCTAGAGGTTCACCAAAAAGCTCTACGCCAACTGCACTCGCTTCTCCCAGCTCGAGGCCTACATCCCTGCAGGGACAAAACCTCCAATTCCTCTATCCCTCCATCACATACATCGCAGCCCTAACGGCTGATGACGACTAGGTCTCCCGAGCCATCAACCCTGTTGACACTGGCATGATCATCTCACAGGCCTTGATGGTGCTTAACATTGACGGCTTCATTGTTGCCCTCGGGCTGCTAACGCCGGTTGTTATTGTTGGTAAAATATGGCTACCAATTTGGTAGAACAATGAAGACGGATATTTAGAGTACTCAAATCGAATTTTGATGTGTGATATCATTTTTTTTAAGGATTTATTTGCCCCACAACATTGTTAATGGTCACCGGAAAAAATCCTCAAGGATACAACAAAGTCTCGGATGAGAATACTAGATAGCAATTCTAGTATTTCTCTAGGGTCTCTCTTAGAAATAATTGAAAAAATGGCCATAGTTTTTTTCAGACAGAAAGCTCGAAAAGATGAAAAATGATCACTCTTTTTCTTCCAAAAAATGACGAGTATATATATAAAACAGTCTCAAAACACATGCAACTCTTCGTGAAAAATTGCGAAAATTGAACAAATGTGTCCTTTCGGAAATTGTCCAATTGAACAAATGCGTCCATTCAGAAGAAGTTGAAAAAAAAAAAAAAAAAAACGAACAATTGCAATCATTCGAAAAATTGCAAACTGAATAAGTAATATTTCCAAAGGTTGTCTTGAAAATACACAAACAAAATTTGGAATAATAATAATAATAATATTTTTAAATAAATAAAATTTCGAATTTTCATTTTTATATTTTATTTCCGAAAATTCTCAAAAATAAAAGGCAACCTTTGAATTGATTAAAAAATTAAGAACATAATCAAAAATAAAATAAAATAACAAAATGGGTCAGCGCTAATTAAACCGCGGGTGCACTAAGTGCGCCAAATAATCACGCATCCGCATGCGGATATGGTGGGATCTAGCCTCATCCAATCATTCCTTTAAATACACAAAGAAAATCCCACACTTTTAAATTGGCCCACTTCCTCCCACTTTTCCTACGTGGGACAAGGAAAAACACTAAGTTTGTTTTGACAAACAAACCTCCAACAGTTATTCCTTTCAATGGCCATAGAGAAGTTGTCCAACTTGACGCTATGTTCTCCAATGTTAGCATCAAGTTCTTTTCTTAAAAAACCCATCTGCCATCTCCATCCGTCCGAGCTCAAACTCTGCACATCCCTATCGGCTCCACCAGCTAAGAGGGTCACATGCCCAACTCTTACAAGTACAAGGAAATGACACAACCATTCTCCTACTCAAAGGATGTAATCTCAAATAGAAACCAACATAAACGTGCTATCAAAATATATATTATAATAAAGTGGCATGTTATTACAACATCATAGTTTCTATAATTCACAAAAGAATTATACATTTCATAACTCAACTAAACTTAACAATTATCATCAAACATATATAAAACTATTTCAAACCATATCCAAAATCCAACAACAAAAAATTCTCGTCAATCTTGTTCTATTTTCCGCTAACTAAGGGCATGCATGATAACTATTATGTTTCTCTATTTTTGTATTTCTCTATTATCGAGAATAAGTTTGGAACACAAATTCGTTTGGCAATGCAATTTCATTTTTCTATTTCCAGAATAAAATTTTTCCTCTAGAAAGAGGCTTTGAATAAAAATCAGAAATTAAAATTTTTAGCTTTTCTATTTTTAGAATAAAAGTGAGAAATAAAAAATCTTTTCATCGTTCACTCTCTTCACTGCATGATGCCCACTTGCCACCCATCACCGAATGCCCATCCTCTAGACACCCACCGTCAACTGCTAGATGTTAGGCGCTTGCTGCCGGCCGTTGAACGCCATCTGTCAACCATCGACTGTCAAATGCCCACCGTTGGATGCTAGTCGCCACCAGTCTCTCACTATCACTCAAAAAAGAGAAATTTTGTATCGTTATCAAATAAATTTCTATTCTAAGAATAAAAATTTTGTATGGTTTTCAAACACATTTTTTGTTCAGAAACTCTTTCAGAGAATAGAAACAAAAAAAGAAAAAAAAATCAATTTCTAGTCAGAAATTGACTTCTTGGATAGAATGATTATCATTCACATCCTAAGAAACTTGAAAAATATGTAAGATAAATTGCATGAGTGACCACATCTCAACAAGTAGTACAAAACTCTTCTAAAAAGATCGAATAACTATTATGCACATTTATGAAACAATATAAGGACTCATGTATTCCAAATCCAGCATACAATACATGTACATGATCAAAATGAGTTACATCACTTTAACATAACCACATACATATGTAAAATATTTCCTTAATCGATAATATCATAACAAACATTAATGGTCCAATTCATTGATTAATCTCATACTCACTGTTAAACTGTGGTTTCACTTAACACCTTGTGACAAAAGTGATCAAGATTCCCCTTAATAAGGTCTCCACTCATATTAGTTGATGACTAAAAGGATAACCAACAAGGAGTATGGATAGCCAAACACCTCTAATTTGGTCCACAACGATAATGAGAATCATACCATCATCCTCCAATAATTCACAAACCAAATCCAAAATCCATATTATAAATCGGAATACATTTTACCATCATTTCAAAATACATTTCATAAATCAAGTTTACAAATATATATATGTGCGCGCGTGTCGAATTTTTATTACTTTTAAGGCATAAGTTTATAAATTCAAAGGAGAGATAAACAATGCTCTCAGTTAACCAAAGGCTCAAATTAGAAGTTATGTGTAGGGGTGAGCGTGGTTCCCGGTTCTAAGGGGCCCGGTTCTGGTTCCCGGCTCTCTTTTTTTTGGGAATTGCAGGAACCAGAACCAGCTAAGTTTAAAAAAAAAAAAAAAAAACCCTAATCCCCTCTACGTCATTTCCCCCCCTTCTATTCAATCTTCCCCATTTCCCCCTTTTTTTACTCTCTCTCTCTCTCTCTCTCTCTCTCTCTCTCTCTCTCTTTTCTCCCATTTTTCCTCCTCACGTCACTTCCCTGCTCCCCAACTTTTTTCTTTTTCCCTCTCTCTCTCTCTCTCCTCTTTTCCCCTCTCTCGGCCAGCCGAATCCTTCCCTTCTTCTTTCTTCTCCTTCTCCTTCTTCTTCTTCTCCTTCTTCTCCTCCTTCTCCTTCTTCTCCTTCTTCTCCTTCTCCTTCTCCTTCTCCTTCTCCTTCTCCTTCTTCTGCTTCTACTTCTTCTCTTTCTTCTTCTTCTGCTTCTTCTTCTTCTTCTTCTTCTTCTTCTTCTTCCCTCTCACCAGTTGCTGCTTCACCCACCACCACACCGCTGCCCACCACCACACCGCTGCCCCACGCCCTACTCACCACCACCTCTTGGCCATCGAACCCCCACCACCCACTGCTCATCCGATGAGCCGTCTCGCCGTTGAGCTCGATGAGCTGTCTCGCCGTCCACGCCGCCGTCCCCAAGCCACTGTCACCACCTCTTGCCACCGCTCGCTCGGCCGTCCAGGTCGTCGTTGCTTCGAACCGTCACCACCTCCGCTCGAACCAAGCTCTTCCCCCCTTGGCCGTGGGTTGAGCCGCGATCGCCGCTGCTCTGCCTTCGCCATGCCCTAAATTACTCTCACAACACTTAGTCTCACTGTCTCACGACACTCTGCCCTATGTTCTCTCTTCACCCTCTGCTTGACGCCACCAAGTAGCATCCCTGTCGCGCCTCACTTCGCCTGCAGCTCACATTGATGTCGCTCCTGCTCCGCCCGCTGCTGCCTTCGCCGCGCCTCACTTGCAGCCCGTGACGCCGCTGCTCTGCCTTCGTCGTGCCTTGAAGCCCGCGACACCGTAGCTCTGCCTTCGCCGTGCCCCGAAGCCCGCGACGCCGCTGCTCTGCCTTCGCCATGCCCCGAAGCCCTCGACGCCACTGCTCTGCCTTCGTCGTGCCCCGAAGCCCGCAACGCCGTAGCTCTGCCTTCGCCGTTCCCTGAAGCCCGTGACGCTGTTGCTCTGCCTTCGTTGTGCCTCGAAGCTTGCGACGCCGCTGCTTTTCCTTCACCGTGCCCCGAAGCTCGCGACGCCGCAGCTTTGCCTTCGTCGTGCCCCGAAGCCCAATACTGAAGCTAGAGAAGGTGAAGATGGACGCATGAAGTCTGCAATTGGCATTAGAACCCTTCTTCAGGTCTCATTTACACCTACTGGCTCAGTGCAACTGTCCTGAACATGATTAGAACCCTTGTTGATCTAGATGTATCACACTGCAATTCAGTGAATGGGTGGTTTAAAATGCTTTGCAAAATTCTGTTTTCATTTATATTTTTGAATGATTGGAGTCATTTTGTTTTTGGTGGACTGCGCATAACAGGCCATTGTTGGTGATATTTGAAATGCTCCTTATACCCTAATTAGACCTTGAAGTTCATGGAACATTTTAATTTTTAATGCAGGATGGTTTAGGTGATACAATCAGAGTCTCTCTTACTGAACCACCTGAAGAAGAGATAGATCCCTATAGAAGGCTAGCAAATCTCGGTATGAGAGCAGTTGAGCTTCAGAACCAGAAGGGGGTGATAGGTTTTTAATTTAGTTTATTGTATCATTCTGCATTAGTCAACCATTTTGGGATTCTTATTCGCCCCGTTTTTATTTCTAATTACCATCTGGCACCATTTGAGAAAAGCATGTACATTATTTTGACTTCCAGCAATGATCGGGTTAATTGCCAATGCAAAAGGAGGTTGGTCATCAACTTGAAAATGACATTGGCCATAAAATTTTAGATAGTTCCATTTTCTAACAACCATACTTAACATGAGAGTAGGGCGAGGAGGTGGATTACAGAGGTGTCCTCCACCGTGATGGTTCCGTTCTCATGTCTGTCTCCTTGAATAAGTTGAAGGTATTGTTTCAACTTTCACAAAACAGAAAATATTTGAGATCTCTCTCTCTCTCTCTCTCTCTCTCTCTCTCTCTCTCTCTCTGTGGGTGGGGTAAGGATGCAAGTATGTTGTAAGTTTTGGTGAAGTGGTCTTCATCAAGAATTTGTTAGTGCAGGCCCCAGAAAATTTCTACCATTCTCTTGCTACAAAGCTTGTTCTGGGAATACCATTTGAGGTCTATCCCTTTCTCAGATTTATCTAGTCATTTACTCTTTTGCTAAAATAAGTATATAATGGTATATGGATTTTGATCATAAATTTAGTGCCTTTCTCTCTTAATTTTAGGATTTGGCAATAGTAGACTCAATTTTACTGAGAGAGCTTCCACCAGTTGATGATGCTGATGCTATAAGAACCAGATTTCTCTTGCTTATTTTTCTATCACGACATTTATCCCACCGCACATTCCCTGGATGCACTCACATACCTGCAAAACATCACTTGTTATGCCATTAATTATAAAGTGTGAATGAAATCACATTGCCAAGTAAGTTCACATATTGCTCTTTCAGAGGCTAAAATCTCTGTTTTCTGAATTATTTTTATGCCAAGATGATCTGAAGCTTGCTGATAATGGCGCAAAGACAAGTACAAGCTTATTGACTTTGGCGAAAATCTTTGGGAACTTGAAGACGCTTTATCAAAAGCTGCATCAAAGCATGAGCTATGAGTCTTTTGCTGATTTAAACAAGTTTTCCCAGGTATGCCACCTGCATAAAGTTAGCAGGATAGCAAGGAATGCACAATTTTTCCCACGACATCATTTGATAGAAACGTGCGGGTGATGAATGACAAGTTTGTTTATTATTATTGCATTCATTTTGATTTTTTAAACTAAAAATGAAAAGAAGAAGAAGAAGAAGAAGAACTTGTTGGAACCTGTTGGAACTTGGAACCAACCCCGAACTCGTGACAGGGTAGGTTCCGTGTTCCAAAAATGAGGAACCCGTACTCCGAGGGTAGGTTTTAGGTTCCAAGCGGAATCTATAAGGAACCGGAACCACTCACCCTGGTTATGCGGCTTGGAAAGCTTCAAAATCCGAGTGTTCCCAAAGAGTGTTAACCAACTTGTTGAGACATTTGAACGTGCATGACCAAAAGCCCTCTCTTAGTTTATTTTATTTATATCCTTTACCTCTTTGCCACGATGTTCTCTCTCAATTTCAAGGACAATTCTCCTCTATTTGCTGACGGCTGTACTTTGAAAAGGATGTTTTCAGGTCGGTTAAAGTAATTACTAGGTTTGTCCCGATGGCCACCCTTCTCATATGGGAATGGGGAGGTGGAGAGTTCGAATTTCATCTTTTTAGGAAGTTAGGTAAAGACAATTTAATTTTAGGTATGAGTTTCGACTCTCATGCTTTGTAAAGAGGTAGGACAAATTTTTGTAAGTGAGAATTAGAGTAAGAGAAGAATAGAACCAATAAAAAAAAAGTTTCAAAGTAAGCTGATGTGCCACGACTCTAATAGATCATTAGTCAACTTTCTCCTTTTGTTTTAGCATGCAAATAGGACACGTGTCCTATTCCATGTACTAAGTTAACTTTCCATTATCGTTTTCTCTTTTGTAGAATCTAATTGTTGCAGCGGTGTTGACCAGACTGACGCTGGCCATGGATAAGGTTTGGCGTCGCTCGCGAGCTGCTCACCCAGATTTGGATCTAGAGAACTCTAGATTTGGCCTCTCCCATCTCAGTTTCCAAGCACTGACCAGATCTCGCCAAATGACGCCATTGATCGTTGAATGGTCATCGAGATAATCAATTTAACTGTCGTAAATAGCAATAAAATCATTAGAGATCCATACGCCCATACAAACGTGTGTTGTTGGGATCAGATATTATGTATTTGCGCCCAATTCTTCAATACATGTAAATGCTGATAGCTGAACTTTGCTACAGAGAGTCATGTCCATGTGATTAAAGTACCAAACCCGATACCTTTACCTAGAGAGAATGACAAGTTTAAACACGTCATGTATAAATGTCAATATCTTCAATAGACATGTGTGGCGGATTAGATTCATGTATTTGCCCAATTCTTTTATACATGTAAATGCCAATGACTAGACTTTGCCATAAAGAGTCATGTCCGGGTGATTAAAGTACCAAGCTCGATACCTTCACCTAAGAAGAATGCCAAGTTTAATCCTGTCAAATAAATCCGGTTAGAAGAAGAAGAAGAAGAAGTCAATAAAAGTAGTGATGAATGTACCTGATTGGTTAATAATGAAAGCCCACACGAATCAATGATGGGTGCCAATCAAGACAATGAGTTATGGGTCAATTAAAATATATTAATTGTTCTACACCATATCAATTCTCGAATGTGGAATTTCTTTGACACAACTCACAATCCTAACAATATTTATAACTTTCTTCAAGGAGTCTAAGGAATCATTTTCAATTTTCAAGAAGAAGAAGAAGAAGAAGAAGAAGAAGATGAATGTACCTGATTGGTTAATAATGAAAGCCCACACAAATCAATGATGGGTGCCAATCAAGACAATGAGTTATGGGTCAATTAAAATATATTAATTGTTCTACACCACATCAATTCTCGAATGTGGAATTTCTCTAACACAAGTCACAATCCTAACAATATTTATAACTTTCTTCAAGGAGTCTAAGGAATCATTTTCAATTTTCAAGAAGAAGAAGAAGAAGATGAATGTACCTGATTGGTTAATAATGAAAGCCCACACGAATCAATGATGGGTGCCAATAATTGTTCTACACCACATCAATTCTCGAATGTGGAATTTCTCTAACACAAGTCACAATCCTAACAATATTTATAACTTTCTTCAAGGAGTCTAAGGAATCATTTTCAATTTTCAAGAAGAAGAAGAAGAAGAAGATGAATGTACCTGATTGGTTAATAATGAAAGCCCACACGAATCAATGATGGGAGCCAATCTTCTTAAGGGTTGCTTCCTTACTGGTCTGGTTAATAATGAAAGCCCACACAAATCAATGATGGGTGACAATCTTCTTCAAGGTTGCTTCCTTACATTTTCCAAACTTTCGTTTTTTTTCAACCAAAAATGTACAAGGCAAAAGCCCACAAAATCTACTCAAAAAACACACGAATCAATGATGGGTGCCAATCTTCTTCAGGGTTGCTTCCTTACATTTTCCAAACTTTCATTTTTTCCAACCAAAGAAACAGACAAGGCAAAAGCCCATAAAATCTACTCAAAAAACACATGAATCAATGATGGGTGCCAATCTTCTTCAGGGTTGCTTCCTTACATTTTCCAAACTTTCGTTTTTTCCAATCAAAGAAACGGACAAGGCAAAAGCCCACAAAATCTACTCAAAAATCATCACTTTAGTGGTGTTTCAAACAATTTAAGAATGGGAATGGTAACATTTTTGTTTCGAGAAATAATTTCTTTTAAGAAATAATTTTTTTTTATTTCTACTCCCTGAAATAATTTTTGAGTAAAATAACATGTTTGGTAACTATATAAAATTTGTATTCTCGAAATAGAAAAAGAATAAGAATGCGTTGGGTACGATCCATAAATTTTTATATTTTTTTTTCATTTTTCTTCTTACTTGTTGACCACCAATTGCCGCCCCCGCCACTCTATTGCTGGATGCCGACGATTGGGCCACGATCAGGCACCGGCGATCAAACGATAGTTGGCGGCCGCCGGCGGTGGCGGATCCAAGGGCAATGGTAGTGGCAAGGAAGAAGAAAAATAGAAAAGAAAAAAATGGATTATTTCTATAAATTATTCCAAAAAATGAGAAGTTACTTTTTTCTACTTCTTATTTCTATTTCAAATCTATTTCCTTGCCATTTTTCTATTATGAGAAATAGAAAAATTAGTTAACGTTATTAGATGGAATTCTATTCTCTCTCTCTCTCTCTCTCTCTCTCTCTTGTGAAGCAAAAGAACAAAAGAATAAGGGAACAAAAATGCTCCCATGCAGTCCCTAAGAGACTATCAGCGCATAACGTTCATGTTTCCTTTCTTTTTTCAAAATAAAAATAGAATAGAAATTCGATTGTGTACATTTTATTCTTGGGTATATATTTAAAATATAATAAAGAAGTAAGGAAAATTACTTCTTTATTCTCGAGAACATCTCAATAATGGAATCCAAATTATATTTATTTTTCTTTTTTTTTTTTTCGTTTCTTCCTCCTCCTCTTTTTCCCCTAGCCAATTGGTGACTAGCCAGATGAGGTCACCCTAAGCCTCACCCAGCTGCCATGAGATTGACGTAGCCTCACCTAGCCATGGTGAGACTTGAGGCGACCTTGCCAACTCTCATTTGGCTAGTCAGTAGTCGGCCATAGCCAAGGCCGGTGACCAGCCTAGAGAAAGAAGAAGAAAAAAAGAAGAAGAGAAAAATATAATAAAATTATAAAAAAAAAAGTTATAAGAAATTCTAAGTCATGTCCCAATCCTACTTCCGAGCCCAAAATTTTTTGGAGGTAGTACCAAATGCATTTCTATTTCAGAAATATAAATTTTGTACAATTATCAAAGGCATTATTTTGGTTAGAAACTTGTCCAGTGAACAAAAAAAGAAAAGATTATTTCTGAATATAAATTGTTCTCGAGAATAGAAATGTTATCATTCACACTCTATGATGGCCCACATTGGTCCTGAAATCACACTTCAATTGCAAATGATGCGACTGTCAAATTTAATCACGATGCACTCGTTACAAGGATACTCGTGTTTTTTTTTTTTTAAAGGGACTCGATACTAGTTGCTCATGATTTCTTCTCCCTTATCTTTAAGAAATTTAGATGTCGGATAACGCTGCAAAAATTCAACCGAACGATACTCGGTAAACTTTGGAATTTGTTTGCAACCTCTCGTTGATTTGACCGCTTACAGTGAATGGTTATTGTTCTTAAACTATACTTTCTTTTCTTTTGTTTTCTTTGATTATTTTGAAATGAAAAAGGGTGGACTGATATGGGTCTCAAAACTCATGAATGTGAGGACTCAAATATGCGATGCATGTAATACCCACCACTCATCTAGGTCCAAATTTCAGGACTTTGGTACGAGGTTAAAAACCGTAGGGGGTTCTGCCGAGCGATAAACAAAAGCAAACCGACGCGTTTCGCTTGATGTTTTGAGCTGATTGATTTCAAGCTCCGACACTGAGAGTCTCTTTAACCAGAAAAGCTCTGGACAACCTTCAATTATGCCGAGACAAACCTCGTCACCTCCTCACATTCGCTTTTTCTTCCCCTTCTTCTCCTACATCCCCTGTGTCGTCTTCCTCTGCTTCCTCTCCCATGCTGCAGAGTCTCAAATCCAAGATCAAGAACTGCAAGTGCTGTCGAAGCTCAGGCAATCCTGGCAAGCCCCATCGTCCCTCGATCACTGGGTGGCCCCCAATTCATCCTCCCACTGCGCATGGCCCGAGATCAAATGCCAAGAAGGCTCGATCACCGAGCTCAATCTTGTCGACCTGAACATAAACTATTCGATCCCCCCGTTCATCTGCGACCTCAAGAATCTGACCAAGCTCGATCTCTCCTACAACAATATTCCTGGAGAGTTTCCCACTGTTCTCTACAATTGTTCCAAGCTCGTGTACCTCGACCTGTCCCAGAATTACTTCAAAGGTCCTATTCCATCCGATATCGATTGCATGGCCAATCTTCAGGTCCTGATTCTTGCCGCCAACAGCTTCTCGTTTGACGTTCCGGCATCGGTAGCGAGGCTGCGGAGGCTGAGGATCCTTCACCTTTACATGTCTGAGTACAACGGCACATACCCTGAAGAGATTTTTGGCCTCTCCGATCTCGAAGAACTGAGGCTCGAGTACAACAAGAAGTTCGTGCCATCACAGCTACCGCAGAACTTCACTGTCCTAAAGAAGCTGCGGCTCTTCTCAATGGCGCAGACAAACCTTTATGGTGGAATCCCGAAGACGGTCAGCGATATGGAGGCTCTTGAGCACTTGAATTTGGGGATAAATCCACTGACTGGAGAGATCCCGGGCAGCATTTTTGCTCTGAGGAACTTGAGCGACTTGTACGTGTACGAGACTAATGTGTCCGAGTCAATCCCTCAGGCAGTCAGCGCCGCCAACCTGCGCGTGATTGATCTGTCTTTAAATAATTTGATGGGGAATATACCTGAAGTTTTTGGACAGCTCAAAAATCTATACTGCTTGAATTTAGGGTTCAATCAATTGTCTGGCGGAATCCCGGAAGGTATCGCCAGTCTTCCCGCTTTGTCTGATATCAGGCTGTCCAACAACAATCTATCGGGCACGATCCCCCCGGACTTCGGCAAGTTTTCCCCACTCAGAAGATTCGAAGTGGCCTTCAACAACTTGACCGGTGCACTTCCAAAACAACTGTGCCATGGGGGCACGCTGTTTGGGTTGGCCACTATGGACAACAATCTCAGCGGGGAGTTGCCGGAGTCACTTGGAAATTGCAGTACTTTGCTCGAAGTGATGCTGAACAACAATGGGTTCACAGGCAATGTGCCTGGAGGACTCTGGATATCGCGGAACTTGACAGCCTTGCTCTTGAGTGGTAATGGATTAACTGGCGAGCTTCCCAAGGAGCTGTCCCCAAACCTCACTCGGATCGATCTGAGCAACAACAAATTCTTCGGCAAGATTCCGAGCACGGTGTCTTCATGGAGGAACTTGGTGGTGTTCGATGCTAGTAATAACCTCCTCAGTGGCACGGTTCCGGCTGAATTGACCATGCTTCCTAAGCTGACGAGGCTTTTGCTCGGTCAGAACGAACTCTCCGGGATTCTTCCCACAGACATCGTTTCATGGAAATCCTTGACCACTCTGAATCTTAGTCACAATAAGATCTCGGGATCGATTCCAAGCGAAATCGGTCTTCTGCCTGTACTCACGCAGTTGGATCTGTCTGACAACCAACTGTCCGGCTTGATTCCTCCTGAAATCGGCCAACTGAATCTGAACCGTCTGAATTTCTCCTCCAATCGCCTCAGGGGACCAATCCCAGCCAAGTTAGAGAACACCGCATATGACACCAGTTTCCTGAACAACCCCGGGCTCTGTGCATCCAATTCGTTCATGAGGATCAATGTCTGCAACGCTCAATCCCAGAGATCGAGCAAGACCAATCTCACCTTGCGGGTGATCTTGGCCATTGCGGCAGCCATATTTGTTCTGTTGGTGCTGTTTATCATCAGAGCTTCCGGAAATAACGGGGACCAGTCTGCTACAACTCTACAACTTGTGGATTTTTTTCTTAGTGCTACTACTAATATTCTATCGCTTTAGCAATTTTTTTTATTATTCAGTCAAGTTTGTTTGCAGGGCATCCTGATTTTCAATCCTGTCTCGACAAATTAGGGAAATTACTATTTACTATGTTCATACCATGCGAATAATACCCTTTTGGCGCCTCTGTTTGTTCTAGGACCCATGAGCTTGGTCTTTGTTTGTTGGTGTGACCTATTATTGCCTATAAAAGGCGAGATGATGTAATGTGTTGGGCAGAGTCCCCATAAATAAAGTGAGTGGTTTGTGAAATTCTTTCTATGACTTTCTAAACTCCTCGTTCTTCTCCAGCTGGATCCTCTAAGAAAAATAGCTCGAATAGTTAGAAATGTTGCCATCCTAGTTCTACCTGGGTGTCTCTAGGCTCTGAACTAAAGGTTTGAGTGGTTTTCTGCTAAAAGGCTGTCCCTGAAGGACTTGAACTAGTGTTGTGTTTGCCCATGTGGGAAGGCATACTTGTAGAAAACTGACTTACTCCTCCCAGGTTCTAAGTCTAGTACATTCAATGGTATTAGAGCCATAGTTTCGTTTTTAATGATGTCCGTTCCATGTGCTTAGTAGGTGAATCAAGTGCTGAGAAGATCTTTTCATATCATGACAGACCAACCAGAAATACTCGAAGCACCTATTTCTCTTGTTGCATCTCCATCTTCCTCAAACCCATCCGATTTTCGTATCTCGAATGCTTCTAAGATAGACTATTTCTATGAAGTCTTTCTTAGTGATGAAACCAAGATTTCTGAAGCCCAACTTCCCCTTATGAACCCCTATTCTATTTTGCTAAACCCACTTCATCATTTTCCCCTATCTACTCTATTTGTTAGCTCATTCGTCAAACTCCGAAAGAAGTAAAAGAGTACGTTTAGTCCTCCAAATTCGACCAACAGCCTATTCTTGCCACTGAAAAGGAGTACTTTGTTACTCTTTAGATCCCTCCAGAATTTCCCAGACAGTGGATTCAACAGGGATATTCTCATGTGCATTATGGAGTTGTTCATCTTGTTCTTACTTTTCATGGTCGTAAATGTTTGCCAGTTGTAGTAAGAATTACGTTATTGGATACCAGATTCCTAGAATACCGGCATACTTGCATTGGTACTGTCCAAACCACTTTAAATGCTGGAACAGTCTTTTGTGACTTTGTGTCCAAACTTCAATATTGCTCTTTCAAACCCACAGTTGCTTTCTTTTCTAAAAGTCCAAGTTCAACTCACTAGAGCTCCCCAAACTGCTGATTCTGTAGCAGCAACACTGCAATATCAGATGGTTTATCGAGTACAAAACCATGCTCTCGACCTAAATTTCCACAATGGAAATGAAAATGCCTTATTAATCTCCATGCAGAATGATCAAGCATCTTGTATTCATGTTCCTAGGTAGATCCCAAAGGAAAAATTGGCCAAGCTCCTTCCAGAGACTTGGATTACCAACTATGAAAAGTTGCATTAGAACAACAAGCCATTTCAGTCATCGATTCTCGAGTTTGTCGAAAAAAATGATGGAACTGTTTTCATCAAATTTGGTAAGGAAAAGGAAGAAAGCCCATCCATCTTCCAAACTCTCTTTATGATTAAACCATGTGTCCTTGAGTCAATTTCCGAGCTAGACCCAAAAAAGCTTGTTAAGTACTTCAAAAGTGATGGACATTCGGTCCATTACTAGAAAGACCAACATGGTTATTGTTTTTGGGATCCTTTTTGTCAATGTTCCTATTGTACAAATTTTCCTGACGAGGTAAACCCATTTGCAAAACTCCACCATGAAGGAAGCCCAAAAGGCCAAAAGATCCTATGTAGAAAAGGTACTTGAACGGAGATCCCTCCGTTGATACTCTTAGTGAGTGCGATAAATACTAGTTTATGGTTTCCTATGCACCAACTCTACCACCAGAATTCAATGTTCCCCCCTTGTATCACCAAATCCACCATCATCACTTCCTCCATCTCCTCCTAAAAAAAAACTAGCCATTTCTCCATTCTATAAGCCAATTATAAAATGGACAAAGAAACATTCCTACCCACTTGGCGTTCAACCAGAAACACCACCTAGTTCTTCCATAGCTATGTTTCAAGAAACAGACTTTCCTCCTCTTGTTAAGGAAAGTTCCAAACTCTCGTTTCCCGCTCCAAAAAATTTTATTGATCCACACGGCAGATATAGGCATGTTCCCAAGATACCTGCCCCCACTGATGTCGATGAGCATGAAAGACAGAAAAGAACTCTTGTGACTGAAGCCATCCTAAATTGGCAATCGGAGACTCTTCTTGTACATAACAATGCTTTCAAAGCGATTAATTCCGATATTGGAAATGTGCAACAAGACTTGCGAAGGTATGATGAAACCACCAAGAAAATGCTTTCAAATTTCCAAAAGAGGCTTCATGCCTTGGATCTGGTTAACATTTGAGGCATCATTATCTTGAAAGTCCAAAGGCTGAGATAGATAAGCTCAAAAGGCAAATCCAGATCCTTGAAGAAGGAAGACTCAATCCATTCTTGACTACTCTACGAGCAGAGCCTCTTCTTCCTCCACCACCTCAAACATCTATCTTTGCTACTATCACATATCTTCCTATCAGACAAGACAAGACAGATGTAGCTGAGATGCAAAATTGCCTCAAAGAACTGGATCAGATAAAGAAAGAGCAAAAGGGAAAGAAAAATCCCTAAAGAATCCTCTCTTACCATAAGAGAACCAGATCAGATGATGCTGTCAAATCCATTAGAATATTTTCTCAGAGATTTGGGTAATCAAGAAGCATAGCCTAATCCTGTTACTCCACAACCTACACCATAGATTGATCCTCTCATTCCAATAGACCAGGTTTTATTTCCAACAGCATCAACATTTCCAAATATCTTTGATACTAACTCAGACTCAGTATCCCTTTTGTCTTCATCATCTTTTTCAATCCCTCCAATTGATTCCTTTTTTATTGTGCCAGTAACCTCATCAATATTTATGGCCGATCCACCAGACTTTCATATGGAATCAAACCCTTCTAAGCTAGAGGTTGTTCAGCCGAATAATTTCTCCCATAATTTGTCCACTTCATCAAAACAATTTTTCACTATTAATGACATTCCTTATCACAAATGGCCAGAAAGGCTTGAAGAATTCCATACTTGGCTAAACACCCAAGCCATTACCAACCAAGACAAGTATGATGTTCTTTTTAACTTTGTCACTAGGTTTACAGGCAGCCTTAAACTTTGGTGGCAATCGGTGTCAGAACAAGACGAACTTCACTTTTTACTCTCGCCTAATTTTCAGCATGCCATTACCTTCTATACCATTTCTTTGTAGGAAAACCTATTGACCTCATAGAGCTCCGAAGAAGAGAATTTTTTAAAAGAAAATGCTGCTCTCTTCTGAAAAAAGCATCTTGATAAGCATTATTGCGAAATGCTTAAGCTATTTTATCAAATTGGAGCTGATGCAAACCTGAAGCATGTCTTTCTGACTTCTATCCCCAAAGAATTATCTCAAACGGTAGAGAGAACCTTTCTCACCAAACAGAGAAGAATTCAGGACGTTCCATTAGGAGAACTCCAACAAGAGATCCATTTGTGCCTTGAAGAATTATATATTAAATGCCAAATGATCCAGACTTATGTCCATGACAACAGAGAGCTTGATAGAGCCTGTTCACGCCAGAAGCTAAAGATCAAATGCTCCAAGAACGACTATGATGGTTCTTGTGGCAAATCTTCCGAAAAAAGAAGCATTTCAAAAAGATCTAGATAAATAAATCCAGACATGACTCTGGCTCTAAGCACTTTTGAAGAAAGAAGAAATAGCGATACTTACGCAAAAGGAAAGATCGCTCATGCCACAAAAAATCAAGCCGATGCTTCATCTCGCAATCAAAAAGGACATTTTGCAAAACAATTGTCCTCAGGCAAAAAAAATGTCAGAATCACTTGATACATCGTATAGAGAATGAAACTAGTCTTTCTCTTGAAAATGATGATATCGAAATTATTCTCTATGGATGAAGAACCATCTTAACAAACACTTTGTGTTATTCCTTGTTATCAAACTCCTGGTGAAACTGATTTGAATTCAAATCCTGAAGATATTTTCCACATCTCTCTTACCCCTTCCGAAGAAAGCACTGGCATATTTTCAAACCAAACTCATTGTCCCCATTTCCCTGTGAAAATTTTCACTTCAAAGTTTGCCAAACCAATCAATGTCATTGCCCTCATAGACATTGAGCAGCTTCATCAATCTTAGACACTAAAAGTTCTTCCTAAAGAATATTGGACTTCTTGTGTCCGATATTTCAACTCTGCTTCGGGAGACACTTTTTCCACAAATGTGAGAACCACTCCGATAACTGTCCATTTTTTTCCACAATGCTCCATAACCATAAAAATCTTTGGTTCTAATCTTCTCAACAAAGATTTGATCATTGATTGGGATATTATGACTCAGATTTCTCAACTTCGCATCATTCTTAGAAAAAGTCTTAAGTATAAAGATCAATTCTCTAAGACTTTTCTCTATTCAAATGAGTCTCGCTAGACCCGATTATGCAAAAGTTGCTGGAATCCTATTTGGAATCCCACTCCGAATTTGCTTAGAAGTGTTCCCATCTTTTATGGAAGAATCCAAAGTTCTTTATTCGCTTTTCTTTCAAGAAAATGAAGATATCAATCCAACCAAGGCGAGCCACATATGAATGAATCCAGAACACCTGATTTTAGCTCAAAGGGAATGCTCGGAATTATTGCAGCAAGGCCTTATTGAAATTTCCAATTCTCAATGGGCTTGTGAAGCTTTTTATGTCAATAAGTGTGCAGAGCAAAATTGAGGAAAAATGAGATTGGCCATTAATTACCAGCCTCTTAACATTTTCCTCCAAGATGATAAATTCCCTTTACCCTCTAGAAACTCTCTATTTGCTGGATTATCCAAAGCCTAAATCTACTCCAAATTTGATCTTAAAGCCGAATTTTGGTAATTGGGCATTCATCTTAAAGGTAGACCCAAGACAAGGTTCTGCATCTCAAACCAACACTTTCAATGGAAAGTTCTTCCTTTTGGTTTAAAGGTTGCTCCATCACTATTCCAAAAGGCCATGTGCATAATTTTCCAACCAATTCTATCAAGTGCAGCAGTATACATTGATGATATCTTGCTTTACAGTCCTGATGAGTAGTCACACAACCAGTTTCTTGAACAATTTGCTGAAATTGTGAAGAAGCATGGAATCATACTCTTTGAGAGAAAATGAATATTGCCCAAACATAAATTGAATTTCTTGGTATGCATCTTAACAAAAGTACATATTATCCAGGACCACATATTGCTCAGGAACTGTTGAAATTTCCTTACCAGAACTTCACAATAAAGCAAGTTCAGCAATTTCTTGGGATAATCAATTATTTTAGAGATTTTGTTCCAAATATTGCAAAGATGTTGATCCCACTGCAGACAATGTTGAAAAAGAATCCTTCACCTTGGGGAAAATCTCAGATTGATGCAGTTGCTGAACTCAAGGAGATCATACGTCTCTTCCTCCACTACAAATCCCATCAACAGGGAAGAGGATTCTCCAGATTGACGTTAGTGATGAATATTGGGCCGCTGTCCTCTTCAAAGAAATTAACAGTAAAGGCATCTATGTGCCTATAAAAGTGGTAAATTTTCTCAAGCTGAAATGCATTATCATTCCACTTTTAAAAAAATCCTAGCAGTAAAAAATGAGATAAAAAAGTTTGAGTTCCATCTTATTAGCCATCACTTCCTGGTAGAATTGGATATGGCATCTTTTCCTCGATGACCAAATTCAAACAAAAGCAAGTTCCAAATTCCCAACTACTTCGATGGGCTGAATGGTTTTCAAAATACTCTTTCAAAACCAAACACATCGCTGGGGAAAAGAATGTGCTTGCTGATTTTCTATCAAGACCAAAAGCACCAGCAGCAGAAATCAACATGTACATCATAAGGCATGCTTTCCATACTTTTCATCACAATAAGAAGTACAAGATTGAGAAAATAAAAGATTAGCCAAGCTAGCGACACCCCGCGGAGATCATTGAACAAATCTAGAATGACAGCCTCACTGAAAATCTGGATAAACTCATGTGGCAATGCCACACAGATCTGTTCCACTTTAATGGAGGTTCAATCCTTTATCCTTTTGGATTGAATGCAGACTATCCGTTTTTCTATCCCATTATCTGGAAGGAAGATGATTTTCCTAACCAACTTCAATGGTTATTATGGTACTTAACCAATAAGTACTTGATAGCTATTGAAATTCCAACCAGGAGATTCATTGCTAACTTCACCAAGATATTGCACTCGGCAGAAAAAAAAAATTGAAAATGAAAACAACAAAAATCTTTTAGATTTCCTTAGCTAGTTTTATCCTCCAACTCATTGGAAATGGCTCCTCGAGAAAGAATTGAGAATCACATAGCTAGTCCCTGAAGTCCACACAATTTTGTTTTTTCGACGACCTTGGCATTTTTTCACAAATAATGGCAACATCATCAATGCCCCACAAGCTATAGGTACCACATCTTATAAATCTTAGCTGGACAACAAACAAGCTTGGGTTCACAAATCTTATTCAGGACCTGTTGGTTGGTGTGAGCACCAATACGAGAACTCTAGAGAATTTTGTGCCAAGAAAATAAAACCATTCCTCCAGATGCATGTAATTATAATGTACCCACTGCATGGGATCATTATAGCCTCACTGAGGAAGCCACAAGAGTTCTAGCAGATTTTAGACAAGCCTCATCATCACAAGAGATGGCAGACACAACTGACAATGTGCAATCCTCTCAAGACCCCTATGCTAAATGGGGAGGTCCTCTTTCTCAAGACCCTTATGACCAAGGACCTTTGTCCTTATCTCAAGGCATGGACACATCCTTCTATGCACAGCCATCCAATTGGTCTCATTTAAGCATTTCTGCAGACACTACATACAACGACAATACAAACTGGGCACAAGAGGAAGCATCCGCATCCACAACATATCAGCTAAACTAGATCCTCTCACCAAAAGACCTTGAAGCACTTGAACAAAAATACGATGAACATCTTTTAGCAACAGTGCACAACTTAGATGACTCAAACTATGACTACAATGCTCGTGACGAACGAGATTGCTGAAAAATTGATGTCCGTACAATTTCACTATAGCAAGTTACTATTCACTTTTGTTGTAGCATTAAGCTAGGGAAATCATTGTTTCTACCGTGTGAATAATTCCCTTTTGGTGCCTCTATTTGTTCTAGGACTCGTGAGCTTGGTCCTTGTTTGTTTGTGACCTCTTATTGCATATAAAAGGCGAGAGGATGTAATGTGTTGGGCAGAGTCCCAAAAGTAAAGTGAGTGGCTTGTGAAATTCTCTCTATGGCTTTCTAAACTCCTCTTTCTTCTCCAGCTTGGTAAGATCCTCTAAGAAATGCAGCTTGGATAGTTAGAAATATTGCCATCCTAGTTCTACCTGGGTGTCTCTAGGCTTTGAACTAAAGGTCTGAGTGGTTTTCCGCTAAAAGGCTGTCCCTGAAGAGCTTGAACTAGTGTTGTGTTCACCCATGTGGGAAGGCATACTTGTAGAAAGTTGACTTAGTCCTCCCTAGTTATCGACGCACCTATGGTTTTTTTCTCTGACATGATCACTCACGAGAAAACTAGTCTATCTGATGAAACCATTAAGGGATATAACGCAACAAACTTGAGAATTTGATCAGAAATCAACTACTCGACCGTACTAATCGGCAAGGTTCAATATGGCATCATTATAATCAATTAGAGACCGGAGATAGGTCGATTCAACAGAAGCACGTAATTAAATGGTGAGTGATTTCACTTGATTGCAAAATTCGCATTGAACAATACTAAACTGATTTTTCTATCGATTATGTACCCGGTGCCCATAATTAAAACCTTGAGAATTTCACAACAACCGAGAGTCATCGATGAGTCGAAAATGCACTAACGTGGGTCGAGAATTATCAACCACTGGTTAGATGTAATAAAATCCTTAAAAGCTATCCGGTAGATTAGGTCACGCTAAAATTGCGTCCAGTTGAAATTAACCACGAAATCGAACTCGGTTTCATGAATCAAAAGTTCGAGCGTGTTACGATTTATTTTTAGAATCTCGTCTCATCATTTAAAGAATTTTCAGTGAACTCAAAATTTTGGTGAAAAATCAAATTTTGGCAATTTAATTTGGTGGAAATTTGAAGGGGCATTTTTAAGTGGATTTTTGGCCTTCAAAGTGAACTAGTTGGTGAAGAAAATTGTGGGAATTGGTATGAGCATCCTCCTCAGTAATTTTGGCTATCAAATTGAAGTTGTTTGGTGGAGAATTGAAGAAGAAAAACCAAGAATTCGTAAGGGCTGCTGGTTGCTGAATTTTGGTCTTCAAATTGGTTTTATTTGGTGAGGATTTGTGAGGAAATTAGCCCTAGAGTGACCTATTAACAAAGTTGGCTGAAGATAAGGGTGAAAAACTACTTGAGTGGAAGATATTTTGAAGTAGAAGCTCATTGGTGCAAAGCAAAGACTTTCAAGGCTCTTTGGCCCTCCTTGTCCCCTCTTGTTTCCCCCTTCTTCCCCTTGATGCTCGACCAGCCCATTCCCCAGCATATCAACCTTGCTTTTTCTACTTCTTTGTGACATTCAATTTCCTCTTTCATTTTTCATTGGTTAAATTAAGCATAGTTGAGTAAAAAAAGAAAAAAATAATAAATATAAAATAAAATAATAACAATTTGGTGAAGACCCACTTCCTGCGTGGAAGTGGGGGATTCATTTTTGAGAAGAAATTTTCTTCTTTGTCCACGTCGCAGCCATGTGTTACGAAGGTGGAGGGAGGGGGGGAAATGACACTTGGGTTTGTTTTTTTTAATACTTTTTCCCTTCCCTGAAGTGCACAACGTCCTCTAGCCACGAAGGGAGGCTATGGTCCCTCATTGTGGAGTAGAAAATACTGATGAGTTACGAAATAGGCTTGCGTGTTAACTTAGGAAGATTGAGAGTTTAAATGTGGCTTTAGACAGATTTTTCAAGTTGTTAATGGTGAATCGCTGGTGGTTAGCGCCCGTTTAGGTGCTATACATGTGTAGTCGAGTCTGAAAAGAGGGTTCGTGAGAGAATTAAACAGCTAGGAACCATTGAGTGCAGACAACAGAATTTATAGTTAATTTGTTCGGTAAGAAAAACCAGCTGAGGGTGCTGGTTTACCGATTTTCTGTCGTCAAATACATTAAGAATTTGATGGATTTATCTTCTAAATAATTGTCCATTACTTTCTGATCTCTAACATATATTTAATTGGGATTTTTCTGAGTTGAATTGATCCTCACGAAGGCTTGAATTTATGCTGTTTGTAAGCCGTCCAGAATAGTTAAATCATGACCTCAGTGTGCATCTGAATCTTTATAAAATTTTTGAGTTAGGATAAGGACTCGATTTCTTCACAAAAGTAGTAGGAGACATGTAGATACAGAAAATATCAAAATTTGAGAACAAACCGATAAGTTTGGCTGGTGAAACGATTTTCTTCTGTAGGTACTAAACCTGGAATCTGCTGCAGAATTTTAGAAAGAAAACAGAAATTACTGCTCTTAATAAGTTGAGATATAGACTTAGGTTTCTCCATAGAAAATGTTAATCTAGGTCCCTTCTATAACATACTGAAATTTCGTAATATTCTAATAAGGATTGATGTACTTTCTGTGTCTATGAACAAAACTGCCCCTTTTAGTTCATAGACTGCTTGATATGAGAATATGTATTAGATGTTGTCTCTTGTACTTGATTCTTAATTGGCTGAGATTGTTGGTGCTGCAACAAGGGAATTGTGAATGTGTGAAGTTGGCTAAGAGTCAATGTGAGACCCCGGTGTCGGGATGCCTGGAGAGGGTTGATGAAGAGTAGCCATATTCTCTCCAGAGGTCTGAGAAGGGCTGAATAGCTTCTTAGGGGACCTTGTGATGCCAGGTTGGGTGCGAGGGGGTTCAAGGTGGAGTGTCATCTCCCCCTAAGTGATTGTTGCAACTAAATTTCTGTGGATTCAGCAAATTGATGATTTTGTTTACCTATTTGTCTTGTTATTGGCCAATCCAAGTTATGACTAATCGCCCACTTGCTGAGTTTTTATTTTAAAAACTCACACTTGTTTATTATGTTGTTTTTTCATAATAGAATATGTCTTTTGCATCGCCTACACCACCTGCTGCCACAAAGACCATCATTTATGGCTCCCCCGCCAATTTTGTATGGTGGCAAGAGGACTTCCAGGACCGACATTTCCCGGGAGTAGTCTTCATCAAATGCACATCTTGTTTGAGGGTAGATATGGGGGCGCCTAATGGACCGGCATACATGGCCTTTGTTGCCCTTTACACTCAAGTAGATGGACGACTGGTGGGACCCTTGATGTTGTACAATGATGGACCGGGGCAGGGTGGTAGTCCCGCGGAGTAGGAGGTGGCAAAGAAGTGCTGGACATGTGGGAGAGCTTTTGTTTTTGGTTGTCTGACAGCATGTACATACTCAACAAGAGGTGTTGTGGTTTATAGTGTTTTTTGTAGAAATCCCTCTCTTAATCTCATCTCCCCCACATGTAAAGAAACCAAGTTTATGATAAACAGAGCCAAGTAGCTCAATTTCTTATAACTCAGTTTGATTGAAATTTATTTTACAATTCTTGAAGTACAAACAAGTCAAGTGAAATCAATGTATATGAGATCCAAGGGTGCTTACATTCTTCTTCATCTTGTCCTCCATTGTTGTTGCTACAACACAAAACTCCCACCAACCAACTCAACCAACCCTTGCACCATCCAAGTTAGCCACTGCCTCATGCCCCCGGCGTCGTTCGAGCCACTCGCTGAGCTGACCGTGCACTCGCACCAGGCCACCTAGCTCAACCCTCCGTCACGTCCAATTCGCGACTAGGGCCATCCCCAAGCCAACCATTGTCCAGTATTCGCCCGTCCCAGCTCCGCTCCAACCGCCTACCTTCCGCCGTTTTCCATCTAGTCCACGCTGTTCTAACCATTCAGTTGAGCTAAGCTTGCGACAAGCCCCTTCAACAGAACCGGTTTTCAGCTGAGCCATTAGCCTAGCAAGGCCATTTTCAGCCCTTTCTCGGCTTCCGTTGGAACCACCGTAGGCATGGGAATTCACCGCCATCGCGCTGCAATCACTATGAACCCGTTTTCATGCTAATCTGGTGAGTTAACGCCCTAATCTTGGACTATGAAGTTAATTGCGCTTAGTTAGGTGGATTAGTATTAATTATGGATTAGTGTAATTATTTAGTTAGCTAGGTTAGTAAAGTGAATTAGGTGGCTAGATTAGTTTAGTTAGGGAATTAGTTAGGTTAATTAGTTAGTTTAGTTAGATTAAATGTAGCTAGCCTTGGTGGATTAATTTAATTAGTCCAATTAGGTGGTTATATTAGTTTATGTAGATTGATTAAGGGTTTAATTTAAATATTTTGTAATTTATTTAATTAATTATTAATTAGTGAAAATTACATCGAGATAGCCGGTTGTCACAATTTTGTGCTGATCGTTATGGTTGCATTGGTTTGCACAATCGAGTGCTTAGTGTTGATTTTTGGATTATTATTTCAAAAATATGGAATTTTGGTATTTAATTTGAAAAATATCGGGTGTCGATTTTTGACGCAAAAAATATTTTAAGTACTATATCAAATTGTGGAATTTTTAAATGGGAGAGTATCACGCTTTATGGTTTGATTTGATTGTGTGTCCATGCATAATTATTTTACCGGGTGTTTTTAATATGAAGAAAATAGGCCAAACACATTATTTGAAATTAAGGCATTTGAGTGCAAGGCATGATGTCCTTGTCTGAGATTGAATGTGCGTGTGATTGCTATTGGAAACTGTCACGATGCGTTTACGTCGGACGATGCTCCTTCGAGAATGCCCCATGTTAACGGATGCCGGTCGCAGTGGAGGCTGGGTCAATGCTCCTTTGGGAATGCCGTCTAGATGTAGACGTTATCGTGCCCAACGAAACAGGACGACGCCCGGTTATGTCGGATGACCGCTGACTATTTAGTTGTCCATGGCCGTTGGGTCATAATTAATTAGAACGCTTAAGTGAGTGAAATAACCATGCCTGATTATGGGACAAAATTGTGTGGCACGGAATGTGACGTGTCATAACAATTTGGCCTTATAATCAGGACCCCTATGATTAATTGATATATGAATTGAAGTGTTCCAATTATTGAATGCATTTACTATATGCATATGTTATATGAGCTGTACTGACGTGCAGGGAGGTGCTGAGGCGAGGTAAGTCTTATATGGTGAATATTTAAGTTGCCTCTAGGTGAATTTTCCTCCTAATCGGGTTTTAAGGTGTAGACTTGCTGAGACATTGTCTCACTCTGCCGTGGTTTAAATTTTACAGGTCCTTAGATGGAGGTACGTCATATGTGTTGTGGGGTTCCATAGGTGATGGACTTTCAGCACTCCTTTTTCCTTATTCCTGAGACCAGCCTAACCCGTGAGCTAGTTGAGTCCACGGTTTGGGTTGATGAGGGTTTACCTCAGTTGGTACCTCACTAATTCATAGCGTGGTTCATTGGCTTTCCTAACGAGGGTTGGGAGGGCCCCCTACAGGGTTTTGACGAGCCTCCCATTTGGATCGAGTAGTGGGAAATATGGCATCCTATGGACATTGACACCCCTGATGGTGTCGTGGAGGACCTAGAGCCCATGACTGGAGAGTTCGAAGAGTAGGTGAAAGGGTTCGAAGTGTAGGTTGTCGAGTAGCTTCTTCTTTAGACTGACCTTTTTGTACATAAACCTGATATGTTTATAAAGTGTGTTTTGTGAAAATTAGTTGTCCTACTTTTCTATCCCATGTTGATTATTGTCTGGAGATTGTTATTTCGCTTCCGCATGTGAATAAAATGAATGGGTTGGCCACGCGTCCTATGAACGTCACAAATTTTAGTCAACCACCGAGAGATGTGCGTGTGCCCGGGGTTCGGAGCGTGACATCCCCGCTCGAAGTGGTATCAGAGCTGGTTAGTGTTTGGAGTGATGAGTTGCGATGTGTTATGGGATAATTAGTAGAAAATGCCTTTTTCTTATGTTGATGCAAGTAATTGTTTAGCTGATTGGTAGATTGTTTTGTGTGGATCGCTTAGTTTTCTAATTCTGGGTTGGAATTGGAAAGTAGGTTCTATAAAGAGTCAGCATCATGAGCAATCCAAAACAAAGAACTCCAAGGAAGAGGACAGTCGCGTTAGTCACTCGGGGTACGACGCCAACTAGAGTCGGTGCCCGAGGTAGGGCATAGGCTCAGGCTAATGCTAGTGAGATAGCATCGCCGTTGGTTGGTGCTGGTGTAGCAGCACCTAGCGATCCTAGAATTGATGGGATCGTGCAAACACCCGAGACGTTGGGGAATCTAATGGGGTAGCAAGACGTTGGGGAATCTGATGGGGCAGCAAGCCCAAAATCAAGCTGCCGCCACCACTGTGGCCACACCTGTCGAGGTTCCACCTGGGAACATGATTGTTGATCGGCCTATGCACAAGTTGATTGAACAGTTTTTGAAGCTAAACCTGCCAAAATTTATAGGAGTGGGTGATCTTGAGGTTGCAACCCTTTAGATCCAAGAACTGGAAAAGGCCTTCGAGCTGCTGAGGTGTTCGGAGGAAGATAAGGTAGTCCTTGCGGTCTACTAGCTACAAGGGAATGCAAGTACTTGGTGGAGGGCCACCGGAGGAAGAGTGTTCCCCGAAGGTGTGGTCTCGATGTGGAATGCCTTTATTGAAGCCTTTAATGAGAAGTATTTCTCAGACTGCACCAAAGAATAGAAGATGACAGAATTCCAGTACCTCTGTCAAGGTCTGATGTCTATAGACCAGTACGAGGTGAAGTTCGCCGAATTGTCCCAGTATGCGCCAAGACTGGTGGAAGATCCGGTGGATAGAGCAAGGAGGTTCGGGGATGGCCTCCAACCGGAGTTGAAAGATTCGCTGGTGCCGTTCAACCTGAAGGATTACAATGACTTCTACGGGAGGGCACAGCTGATAGAGAGAAATTTGAATGAACAAGCTGCTACATCTAGATCGTGGTTCGGTTTAGGCAGAGATGGAAATTGGTTTGGGAAGAAACCGATGTATGGAGGAAGGTATCCCATTCCACCCAATAAAAAGGGTGAAATAGGAAAGTCAGTGCCAAGCTAGAATAGCGTGTGTCGTTTTTTGCAGAAGACGACATGGATCAGCCTCGTGCCATTCTAGGACGGGTGCTAGTTATGTATGTGGCCAACAGGACCACCAAGTCAAAGATTGTCCCCGCAAACCGATGGGATCTCAACAGTTGCCACCGCCCTTAATGGGACAAAATAGAGGGAGTGCACCGCAAAACACACTGCAGGGCATGATGAACCGACCTCCAACATAAGGGTGTATGCTGTCACTCGACGTGGTCATAGGTACGGTCTTGTTGAACGACCATGCTACTTATGCTTTATTTGACCCTAGAGCTACGCATTTGTTTGTTGCTGAGTAGTACATTAAGTTGGTAGGGTTGAGTCTTGAACCGTTGGGGTCAGTCATTAGCATATCTACCCTGTTAAAGAATAAGGTATTATTTGTAGTAGGTTGTCCTAGTTGCAAGTTAGTTATGGGTGAGTGAGAGGGAAGGATGGACCTGATTGTCCTAGCCATGTATGATTTTGATGTGATAATTGGCATGGATGGGCTCACCAAGTAACGAGCTACGGTAGACTGTTATCGTAAAGCGATCTAGTTTAACCCGTTAGCGGGTAAAAGTTTTGAGTTTGTTAGGAGTCGAGGAGGACCATCGATTTCTCTAATCTCGTCGCTTGAGGCAACCCGTTTATTAGACGGAGTTGCCAAAGTTACTTAGCGACTATCGTGGATACGACAGTTGAGGAGCCGAAAATGGAGGAGATTGCAGTAGTACAAGAATTTGCCAACGTGTTTCCTAAGAAATTACCTAGTCTACCCCTAGTAAGGGAGATGGAGTTTGTAATTGAGTTGGCCCCCGGGACGAGGCCAATCTTTAAGGCTCCTTTCTGGATGGCGTTATCCGAGTTGAAGGAACTAAAGGTGCAAATGCAGGAGTTGTTGGATAAAAGATTCATATGTCCTAGGGCATCACCTTGGGGAGCACCAATCATGTTCGTGAGGAAGAAAGATGGTTCGCTGCGTCTTTGCATTGACTATCGGCAACTCAATTAGGTGACAATCAAGAATAAGTACCCGCTACTGAGGATCGACAACTTGTTTGACCAGTTGCAGGGAACATCGATATTTTCTAAGATCAACCTGAGGACAGGATATCATCAACTAAGAATCATAAATGAAGACATACCAAAGACGGCATTTTGTACGCGTTAAGTCCATTATGAGTTTATCGTAATGCCATTTGGTTTGACCAATGCCCCAGTTGCTTTCATGGATTTGATGAATCGTGTCTTCAAGGAATATCTGGATCAGTTTGCAATAGTGTTCGTTGACAACATCCTAGTGTACTCGAGAAGTCCAAAAGAGCACGAAAGATATTCAAGGATAGTGCTTCAGACTTTGCGAAATCATGGATTGTACGTTAAGTTTAGCAAGTGAGAGTTTTAGTTGACTCATGCAGCTTTCTTAGGTCACATGATTTCAAGTGAATGAATCTCCGTGGACTCAACCAAGACCGAAACCGTGATCAACTGGCCAAGATCGACGACAGTGACAGAGATCAGAAGTCTCTTGGGGTTGGCAGGTTATTACAAACGATTTGTGGAAGGATTCTCGGCAATAGCCATGCTGCTGACTCAACTGCTGAAGAAGGAAGAGAAGTTTGTATAGACGGATAAATGCGAGCATAGTTTTCAAGAGCTTAGCGTAAGCGACTACCGCACTAGTATTGACAATTTCGTCTAGACCTAGAGGATACGAGATCTTTAGTGATGCGTCGTTCAGAGGACTGGGTTGCGTGTTAATGCAACATGGTAGGGTTGTTGCATACACGTCCTATTAGTTGAGACTTCATGAATTGAATTACCCGACGCATGACTTAGAACTCGCAATGATTATCTTCGCTTTGAAGATTTGGAGACACGACCTTTGTGGAGAAAGATTCCAGATCTTTACAAACCATTAGAACCTCAAGTATTTATTCTCTCAAAAGGAATTGAATATGAGACGACGTCGTTGGATGGAACTACTCAAGGACTATGATTGCCACATTCTGTATCATCCCATAAAAGCCAACAAGGTCGCATATACATTGAGTTGGAAGTCATCGATCGCGCAAATAGTGATGCAGGAGTGGATCTTACTCGAGGGAGCTCGAGATTCGATTTTCAAATTTGAGGTAGGCCACCTTTCAAATTTTATGGCCACCCTCAGAATTGAACTGGAAGTGGATATCAAAATTAAGACGTTGCAATTAACAGATCCAAAGATCCAGAAAATCCTACAGGAGGATACAGAAAAGAGAAAGGTTGATTTTCAAGTTTCTGAAGATTGGATACTGAAGTTTCGTGGACGATTATGTGTACCTAACGATGCAGAGCTTAAGTAAGAGATCTTGTCAAAAGCTCATCGTAGCAGCTACAACATGCATCCTGGTAGTACGGAGATGTATCAGAACATGTGTCAACACTATTGGTGGATCGGTATGAAGGCAGATATCACCAAGCATGTCGCCAAGTATTTGACGTGTCAACAAGCGAAGGCATAGTACTATAAGTCGGAAGGACTTTTACAACCTCTTGAGATTCCCGAGTGGAATTGGGAACATATCACAATGAACTTTGTGATGGGCTTACCAAGGAGTCAAAGAGGTAATGATTCTATATGGGCTGTAATCGATAAATTAACGAAGTTTGCTCACTTCATTATCGTGCGAAAGGACTATGCATTGAACAAATATGTTGAGTTGTACATGCGCCAGATAGTTCGACTACATGGAGTTCCAGTGACGATTACATCTGATTAAGACCCGAAGTTCACAACACCTTTTTAAAAAAGTTTGTAAATTGCTTTAGGAATGAAGCTGCAATACAATACGACCTATCATTCTCAGATGGATGGCCAGTCCAAGAAGACAATTCAAACCCTTGAGGACATGCTGCGAGCTTGCGTGTTGGATTTCAAGGGAAGAACAACTTCATCTTGTCGAGTTTGCCTACAACAACAGCTATTAGCAGTGTATTCATATGGCACTATTTGAAGCGTTGTATGGCAAAGCTTGCAAAATGCTAGTTTGTTGGGATAAAGTCAAAGAGCATAAGATCACCAGCCCTGAGTTGGTTTAGTAGTCAGTTGACATAGTTAAGGTTATACGAGAAAGATTAAAGACCACTCAAAGTCGCTAGAAGAGTTATGTTGATAAGCGGCAAAGACCATTGAAGTTCCAAGTTGGTGAACACATCTTCCTTAAAGTGTCACCAATGAAAGGTACTTCGCGCTTCGGCAAGAAAGGGAAGTTGAGTTTGAGGTACATCGATCCCTTTGAGATTTTGGAGAGAATAGGGACTTTGGCGTATCGTCTTGTGTTGCCACCAAGACTGGCTCAAGTGCATAACGTCTTCCATGTGTAGATGTTGAGAAAATATGAGCTTGATCCGAATCATGTGTTGAATTTTAAAGAATTAGACGTAAACGATAGAGTGTCATACATGGAAAGACCAGTTCAGATCGTGGATCGAAAGGAGCAAGTTCTGTGCAACAAGATGATCACTTTGGTCAAAGTGGTTTGGCAACACCACGGGACAAAATGAGTGACGTAGGAAAGTGAAGAATCGATGAGCCAACAATACCCCCACCATTTTTTAAGAAGAATTGTAATGGTTTAAATTTCGAGAACGAAATTTTTATAAGAGGGGAAGAGTTATGACATGCTGATTTTCAACCCTGTCTCGACTAAATGAAATGGGCTTTTCATTGAAATGCCTATAGTTATTTTTCTCTAAGTTGATCACTCACGAGATAACTAGTCTATCTGGTGAATCCGTTAAGGGATATAACGCGACAGACTTGAGAATTTGATTAGAAATCGACTACTTAACCATGCTAATCAGTAAGGGTCAATACGGCATCATTATAATTGATTAGAGACCGGAGAAAGGTCGATTCGATAGAAACACGTAATTAAATGGTGGGTGATTCCACCCGATTGCAAAATTCACGTCGAACGACACTAAACCGATTTTTCTATCGATTTTGTACCCGATGCCCATAATTGAAACATTGATATTTTCACGATAACCGAGAGTTGCTAATGAATAGAAGATGCACAAACATGGATGGAGAATTATCAACCACGGATTAAATGCAATAAAATCCTAAAAGCTACCTGGTAGATTAGGTCACGCTAAGATCGTGTCCAATTGAAATTAACCACAAAATTGAACTTGTTTTCAGGAATCGAAAGTTCGAGCGTGTCACGATTTATTTTAGGACATCATCTCATCCTTTAAAGAATTTTCAGTGAGCCCAGAATTTTGGTAGAAAATCAAAATTTGGCAATTTAATTTGGTGGAAATTTAGAGGGGCATTTTAAAGTGGATTTTTTGCCTTCAAAGTGAACTAGTTGGGGAAGAAAATTGTGGGAATTGGTATGAGCATCCTCCTCAGCAATTTTGGCCATCAAATTGAAGTTGTTTGGTGGAGAATTGAAGAAGAAAAACCAAGAATTCGAGGGGTTGCTAGCTGCTGAATTTTGGTCTTCAAATTTTCTTTATTTGGTGAGGATTTGTTAGGAAATTAGCCCTAGAGTGACCTATTAACAAAGTTGGCTAAAGATAAAGGTGAAAAATTACTTGAGTGGAAGATATTTTGAAGTAGAAGCTCATTGGTGCAAGCCAAGACTTTCAAGGCTCTTTGTCCCCTTTCCCCTCTTGTTTCCCCCTTCTTCCCCCCGATGCTCAACCAGCCCATTCCCCAACAGATCAACCTTGCTTTTTCTCCTTCTTCTTCATCTTGTCCTCCATTGTTGTTACTACAACACGGAACTCCCACCAGCCAACTCAACTAGCCCTTGCATCATCCAGGCTAGCCACCGCCTCATGCCCATGGCCTCGTCCAAGCCGCCTACTGAGTTAACTGCACGCCAGCACCAGGCCGCCTGGCTCAGCCCTTTGTCACGTCCAGTTTGCAACCAGGCCGTCCCTGAACCGGCTGTCATCCAATCTCCGCTCGTCCCAGCTCCGCTCCAGCCGCCTGCCTTCTACCATCCGCCATCTAGTCCACGCCATTCTAGCCATTCGGTCGAGCTAAGCCCACAACCAGCCCCTTGAACGGGACCGGTTCTCAGCTGGGCCATGAGCCTAGCAAGGTCGTTTTTAGCCCTTTTCTAGCCTCTGTTGGAGTTGTAGTAGGCATAGGAATTCACCGCCATTGACGTGAACCCGTTTTCGCGCTAATCCGGTGATTTAACGCCCTAATCTTGGATTAGGAAGTTAATTACGCTTAGTTAGGTGGATTAGTGTTAATTATGGATTAGCATAATTATTTAGTTAGCTAGGTTAGTTAAGTGAATTAGGTGGTTAGATTAGTTTAGTTAGGGAATTAGTTAGTTTAGTTAGATTAAATGTAGCTAGCCTAGGTGGATTAATTTAATTAGGTGGTTAGATTAGCTTATGTAGATTAGTGTTAATTATGGATTAGCATAATTATTTAGTTAGCTAGGTTAGTTAAGTGAAATAGGTGGTTAGATTAGTTTAGTTAGGGAATTAGTTAGTTTAGTTAGATTAAATGTAGCTAGCCTAGGTGGATTAGTTTAATTAGTTTAATTAGGTGGTTAGATTAGCTTATGTAGATTAATTAAGGGTTTAATTTATATATTTTGTAATTTATTTAATTAAATGCAATTTATTTAACTAATTATTAATTAGCGAAAACTATACCGAGATATAGCCGGTTGTCGAATTTCGTCCGATCGTCATGGTTGCATTGGTTTGCACAATTGAGTGCTTGGTGTTGATTTTTGGATTGTTATTTCAAAAATATGGAATTTTGGTATATAATTAGAAAAAACCGGGTGTTGATTTTTTACGCAAATAAATAAATAAATTAAGTACTATATCAAATCGTAGAATTTTTAAATGGGAGAGTATCACACTTTATGGTTCGATTTGACTGTGTGTCCACGCACGATAATTTTACCGAGTGTTTTTAATATGAATAAAATAGGCTAATTACATTATTTGAAATTGAGGCATTTAAGTGCAAAGCACGATGTCCTTGGCCAAGATTGGATGTGCGTGTGATCACTATTGGAAACCGTCACAATGAGTTTACGCTAAATGATGCTCCTTCAGAAATACTCCATGTAAACGGATGCCAGTTGTAGTGGAGGGTAGACCGATGCTCCTTTGGGAATGCTGTCTAGATGTAGACGTTACCGTGCTCGACAAAGCGGGACAACGCCTAGTTATGTCGGATGACCGCTGACTGTTTAGTTGGCTATGACCGTTTGGTCGTTAATTAATTGGAATGCTCGAATGAGTGAAATAACCGCACCTGATCATGAGACAAAATTGTGTGGCATGAAATAGGATGTGTCATAATAATTTGGCCTTATAATCGGACCCCTGTGATTGATTAATACATGAATTGAAGTGTTCCAATTATTAAGTGCATTTACTGTATGCATATGTTATATGAGTTGTACCGACATGCAGATAGGTGCTAAGGTGAGGTAAGTCTTATATGGTATATGTTTAGGCTACCTCTAGGTGAATTTTTCTCATAATCAGGGTTTAGGGTGTAAACTCGCTGAAACATTGTCTCACCCCGTCATGGTTTAAATTTTATGGTCCTTAGATGGATGTACGTCATATGCGTTATGAGGTTCTGCAGGTGATGGACTTCCAGCACTCCTTTTTCCCTATTCTCGGGACCAGCCTGACCCGTGAGCTAGTTGAGTTCACGGTTTGGGTTGATGAGGGCCTATGTTAGTTGGTACCTCACCATTTCATAGCGTGGTTCTTTGGCTTTCCTAACGGGGGTTGGGAAGGTCTCTTACAGGGTTTTGACTCCTATTGGGACCGGGCAGTGGGAAATAGGGCATCCTATAGACATCGACACCCCTGATGGTGTCGTGGAGGACTCGGAGCCCATGACTGGAGAGTCTGAAGAGTAGGCAAAAGGGTCTGAAGTGTAGGTTGTTGGGTAGCTTCTTTTTTAGACTGACCTTTTTGTACATAAACCTTATATGTCTATAAAGTGTGTTTTGTGAAAATTGGTTGTCCTGTTTTTCTATCACATGTTGATCGTTGTCTGGAGATTGTTATTTCGCTTTCGCATATGCATAAAATGAAAGGGTTGGCAACACGTCTTGAGAACGTCGGAAATTTTAGTCGACCACCGATGGATGTGCGCATGCCTGGGGTTCAGGGCGTGACAATTTATTAGGCGGTTGGTTTGTTGGCTATTTTCTTGAAAGTGGAATAAGCCTATTTTGCACCTTTGTGTGTGGTTCCAAGAAAAGGTTATTATTAGCTTGTACTTTACAGTTTTTTTTTTTTTTAAATGGATGAAGTTTAAATGTTTTTTTTTTCATTCCTTCTCTCTCAGTGTAACTAGAAGTTCATGAGTATTAGTTGATTATATAAGTAATAACAGTGGTATTAGAGCCTCTGTGGGATCTTAAGGGACTGTGAAGTGAGGGTAAGTGAGTGTAGACTGCTTCCAATCTGCAAGGAAAAAGCTAATGGAGGCAAGTGAAGGGATTCTCTACAATGGCTACTCTAGTCTTTGCTGGGAAATATTATCAAGCTTGGGCTGTCAAGATGACATCATTCTTGGAGGGTCATGATCTATGGGAGGCTATGGAGAATGATTATGAGGTTGCTCAACTTCCAAACGATTCGACCTTGAATTAAATAAAGTACCATAAAAAGATAATCACAAGGAAGGCCAAGGCAAAGTCTTGCATGTATGCTGCTGTCTCACCCCTATCTTCACAAGGATCATGAGATGTGATTCTACAAAGGCAATATGGGAATTCTTGAAGGATGAATACGAGGGAGATGAGAAGATAAAGAGCATGCAGGTGCTAAATCTCTTGAGGGAGTTTGAGAGACAGCAGATGAAGGATTTAGAGTCGGTGAAGGAAT
>CM024528.1:10774776-10913277 GCA_014182385.1 Eucalyptus viminalis | reverse complement strand
GGGAAGAGGAAGATCACAAAATAGAAATCACCGTAGTTAGCCAATCTACATCGTGTGGCGTGAAGGGAGGGGCAAGCCAAGTTAAAGTCTTCCATGTTGCTTGTTTTAGCAGTATTTTGTCCAAATTCTTTGTTCCCAACTAAAAGAAAGGGACAAGGCAAAAGCCGACACAAAACCCTACTTAAAAAGCCATAAAGTCTACGGTCAACGTTTAACGTTGGAGGGCTTCCACCTGTCCCCCGGAATTTTCCCCGAAGGCGCCTGTAGATCTGGAGGCGCATCCCCCTTTTTCGTGGTTTTCACAGGGTCAACATCTCACGTGGTGGTGTATTCCTATCTCTATGGACGATCGAGGTTACAAGCACATGGATTATGATTAGGGCGGGACAAGAGACCGGTGAAAATTTTGTGGACATTTAATTTATGATTACTATTATGAAAAATCTTAAAGTGGTATATTTATGATAAATTTATTTTAGTTAATTTTTTAACCATAAAAATCCCAAACTAGTATACCTATGATAAATTTACTTAAAACTAGGTTTTATAATCACAAAAAATCGTAAATTTATAAATTTGTGATAAAATTACTTTTTATTAGTTTTCGTTAAATTAAATTGATATCACAAAAAATTATAATGGGTACATTTATGATAAGTGGAGGGTAAAACCCTAATACATATGCTTAGGGTTGCTTATTATTTTCTAACTAAAATTGCAAATCCCAAACTCTTTCTAGGAAAAATAACTTTTCTAGCCCAGGTGAGTCAAATGATCCTCGTAAGAACCAAAGTAAAGATCATCTAACTTGTTATTCTCTAGGCCTATGAGAACTTCTATTTCTAACTGATCATAGTTTGGTGTAATCGAAACATAAGATTTCATGAATCCAATCAAAGAAGAGATCTAAAACACAAACTCCACACCTTATGGTGCATGATTTAAGACGGTTATGTCACAAGGGTAAGATTTTTGTGGACCAAATTGAAAAATCTAGTGGTCAAGCAATGTAGTGGTCAAGCATTGCATCGAAAGAGGCGAATTTTCTTTTGAAAATTCGATTTGGTGGATGATAATTCAAAAAGAACTGTAGAAAGACTTGGAACGGAATATCTTCAGCTAACTCTCTTATGAGAATCGACAACAATCTTGTATGTGGTAGATCAAAGGAAAGAAAGGTCAAAAAGAAAAAAAGAAAAAAAAAAAAAGGGAAGGGTGGGGGGGGTGAAGAAAGGTGAAGGACATTTGTTGAATTTCATTTTCTTAAACTGACATGACGTGTGAAGGTTTGGACCCGCACTGATAATTAGGTTGCAAGAGACAGGAATCTCACTAAATTTTCTTTTAGCAAAATTAGACATTTTGGAGTAAGGGAGAAAAGGACAAAGTCCCGCATGATGCGTCGCGTCGCCGAGATCTTTCCATTGACTCGGCGAAACAAAGCAAGATGGATAATGCACATGTAATGTGGTCGAAAGTAATTAATCCATTGTGGGTTGAATAAATCGTCGGAAACCCTAGTGTTTTCATCTCGTATGTCTTCAAATATTTCATTATAATCAGCTAGCGTAGGTTTCTTTTTTGAGGTCAAGATCCAAAGGTTGAGGTACACTCATCTTAGCTGATACTGGTGTTCCTACCTAAAAATACATCATGATACCGAACTCCCAATTTTTTATGGTGTTTGCAAGCCCAACAACACATGTTGTGGTATTCCTAGCTTTATAGGTGATCGAGTTCACAATCACGTACATTATGATTATGGTGAGACGAGAGATTGGTATTTACCGTGAATAATGAATATATTGTCTCGACTTAATTTATAAATGATATGAAATACAAAATCAATCACGATATAATTATTATATGGAAACTTGTGTAGCATGGGGATTTCATGATTTTTTTTTCTTAGGTGTTTAAGGAAATCTACTTATCAGACAATGCTGCGTAAATTCAATCATGGATGATACATATTGAACTCTTCAATTTGTTCATGACTCTAGGTAACTACTATTGATCTGATAGTATACGTTATAATGGTTACTTACTTATAACTATACTTTCCTCTCTCTCCCTTTTCTTGAAATGAAAAGGAGTGGGCCGATATAAGTCATTATCTATGAATATAAGCATGCAAATATGCAATACAGGTAAACAGATGATGGGTCGTTAAACTGATTTGAAAATACTAATTTTGCCGGCTTTTACTGGGTATAAACCACAGGAATCAAGGGTATGTCACTATTTCAACTTTTTATAGTTATATAAATCGAATTTCATTGGCTCTTTTAGCTCTTCCCTCTTTCATCTGAGATTGGTGGAGCCAAATAGCAAAGGACAAAAAGGAACATCAGTTCACATCCATCATCGGAGGACCCATTAAAGCACCTTGGAACGACGTTACAAATCATGGGGGTTCTGCCGAGCGATAAACAAAAGCAAACCAACACGTTTTGCTTCATGTTTTGAGCTGGCGCATCTGAAGCTCCGACGCCGCTGAGTCTGTCTAACCAGAAGAAGACTCTGGACCACCTCCAGTTATGCCGAGACTAACCTCATCGCCTTGTCATATTCATTTCTTCTTCTTATTCTTCTACATCACCTGTCTGATCTTCCTCTGCTCCCTCTTCCATGTTGCAGACTCTAGAAATCCCGGATCGAGAACAGCAAGTCCTGTTGAAGCTGAGGCAATCGTGGCAGGACCCATCTTCCCTCGACCACTGGGTCTCCTCCATTTCATCCCCCACTGCACATGGCCCGAGATCACCTGCCAAAACGGCTCGATCACCGAGCTCAACCTCATAAACCTGAAAATAAACTATTCGATCCCTCCATTCATCTGCGACCTCGAGAACCTGACCAAGCTCAACGTCTCCAACAACAAAATTCTTGGAGAGTTTCCAATAGTTCTCTACAACTGTTCCAAGCTCGTGTAACTCTGTCCCAGAATTACTTCGAAGGTCCTATTCCACCCGATATCGGCCGCATGGCCGATCTTCAGGTCCTGATTCTCGCTGCAAACAGCTTCTTGTTCGACGTCCCAGTGTCGATCGCAAGGCTGAGGAGGCTGAGGATCCTTCACCTTTACCAGTCTGAGTACAACGGCACTTACCCTGAAGAGATTTTTGGCCTCTCCGAGCTCCGACTGGTTTGCACCGTCACGGCTACCGCAGAACTTCATGGCCTTGAAGAAGCTGCGGTTCTTCTCGATGGCACAGACAAACCTGTTCGGAGGAATCCCGGAGACAGTCGGTGATATGGAGGCTCTCGAGAACTTGGATTTGGGGATGAATCTGTTGACCGGAGAAATCCCGGGCAGCATTTTCGCTCTGAGGAATTTGACCAAGATGTACGAGTACATGACCAATGTGTCCCGGTCGATCCCTCGGGCTGTGAGCATGGCAAACCTGACTGTGATTAATCTGTCAAATAATAATTTGACCGGGAACATACCTGAAGGTTTCGGGAGGCTCAAGAAACTATCCAAGCTGAATTTAGAGAACAATCAACTTTCTGGCGGAATCCCAGAAGGTATTAGCCGTCTTCCCGCTTTGTCTGATGTCATTTTGTCCCACAACAATTTGTCAGGCACAATCCCCCCGGACTTGGGCAAGTTTTCCCCACTCAGAAGATTCGAAGTGGCCTTCAACAACTTGACCGGTGCACTGCTGAAACAACTGTGCCATGGCTGCATGCTGTTTGGGTTGGCGGCTATGGACAACAATCTCGGCGGAGAGTTGCCGGAGGCACTTGGAAGTTGCAGTTCTTTGGCTGACGTTAGATTGAACAACAATGGATTCACCGGCAATGTGCCCGGAGGTCTCTGGACATCGCCAAACTTGACAATTTTGATCTTGAGTGGTAATGAATTAACTGGTGAGCTTCCCATGGAGCTGTCCCCGAACCTCACTTGGATTGATATAAATGACAACAGATTCTTCGACAAGATTCCTAGCACGGTGTCTTCGTGGAGGAACTTGGAGGTGTTTGATGCCAGTACTAACTTCCTCAGTAGCACGGTTCCGACTGAATTGACCGAGCTTCCCTTTCTGAGGGTGCTTTTGCTTGGTGAGAACGAGCTCTTCGGGAATCTTCCCACAAATGTCGTTTCGTGGAAATCCTTGAACTTTCTTAATCTTAGTCACAATCGATTATCAGGACCCGTTCCAAGGGAAATCGGTCTTCTACCGGTACTCAAGCAGTTGGACCTGTCTGTAAACGAACTGTCCGGCTCGGTTCCTCCTGAAATCGGCCTGCTGAAGCTGAACCTTCTGAATTTATCCTCCAATCACCTCAGTGGACGAATCCCAGAGGAGTTGGAAAACGCTAAGTATGACGCCAGTTTCCTGAACAATCCCAGCCTCTGTGCATCCAACTCGTTCATGAGGCTCAATGTCTGTAATTCCCAATCCCGTAGATTGAGCAAGAAGAATCTTGCCTTGATCGTGATCTCGGCCATCGCAGGGGCGTCGGTCATTTTTTCAACAGTGGTGTGCAAGATCAGAGCTCCCAGAGAGAATAGTGATGATGCAACCCGCATTGAAGACCAACTCTCTCGACCAAGAAGATCAGCCCGCATTTAAGCTCGACGAAACCGAGAAGCTGTAACAATATCTTGAGTCCATTCCAAAAGCTTGAAAGACACCTTGGGAGCTCGCATGACGCATTTACTAGCTTATAGTTTCCATGCTCTTTATTATTTCTCCTAGTTTCAATGCTCCTTTATTTCTCCTAGTTTCAATACTCTGTTTTTATTTCTTTGATGATATAAGCCATCCAATCCCTTGTAGAAGACAAACAACTTTTGATGAATGAAAAAGAAAACTTTGCTTTGAAGCAAGTATCGTGAACCTTGTAGAGTTCATCCCTTTGAAAACCTAAAAGAGTTTTCACTCTGTCCTTGAAAAGTCGGAGCTTTTGAAATCTGCATCCTTAAAGAGTTGCAGTCATCGATCTAGAAGAATCGGTGCCCCCTCAACTTCCTTGGAGGCCTAGAAGAGCAACTAACGGAGTTTCTATCTTTTCATATTCTGTTCGTTATTTCCAACCCAATTTCGACCATTCTATAGTGCTTATTTCAGAAAACCCAAAACATAGAAATTGTAGATCCAGAAGTCTTTGTTCATTTGGTTTTGGAATCAGGTCGATCCAATCTGTATCGACAAAGATACGACTGTTCTCCTAAGCTTGCGCAGTGCTGAAATTTTTGTTCGCCTTGTTTCCCGTGCGCGAGTCACTCTCCCGATCCTATTGTTTGAGGAAACCTACCCTAGGCTTGTATCATAGGGACTTGTTCAATTCAACTCTGGACATGACTCAATTCCAAACAGTGAATTTTACTGAATCGAATATTCTGTCGGTATTGAAGGAGGGTAATGTGATTGGAAGTGGTGGATCAGGAAATGTGTATCGCATTAATGTGAATCCTCCTGTTGATGCCGTTGCCGTGAAAATGATTTCGAATAACCGAAAATTAGATAAGAAGCTGGAGAAGCAGTTCGTACCAGAAGCGGAGATACTTGGGAACATCAAGCATCTGCACATTATCAAATTGTTGTGCTGTATTTCTTGCGAGGACAAGAAACTCCTGGTGTACGAATACATGAAAAATAGCAGCTTGGACCATTGGCTTCACAAGAAGAAAAGATTGTCGCCCATCTCGGGTGTCGCCAACAATATGATCTTGGACTGGCCCAGAAGGTTGGAGATTGCGCTCGGAGCAGCTAAAGGACTTTGCTATATGCATCATGATTATTATTCACGGCCCATCATCCACCGAGACGTGAAATCGAACAACATTCTCTTAGACTCAACGTTCAACGCAAAAATTGCTGACTTCGGCCTCGCAAGGATGTTGCACGGAGTAGTTACTACTGTGTCTAGTGTTGACGGTACTTTCGGCTACCTGGCCCCAGGTTTGTCTATTCTCTCGACATGAGTTCATTTCAGCTATGCGAGTCCGCGTTCCTCATATCCTACCAGCAAGAATATTTAGTTTTGTCTTGCGTTTTCTTTTTTTCGGAACGACAGAGTAAAATCATACGAAAAAGGTTAATGAGAAGATCGATGTTTATAGTTTCGGGGTCGTTCTCTTGGAACTAACCACCGGAAGGGAGCCTTGCGAGGGGAACGAAGACATGGGCCTCGCTGATTGGTCCTGGTTGCACTTTAATCATGGCAAGCCGATATCTGATGTGATAGACGAGGAGATCAGGGACAACTCGTACCTAGATCAGATAAGTAATGTCTTTAAGCTGGGAATCTTTTGCACTGCCAGGCTGCCTTCCACGAGGCCTACAATGAAGGAGGTAGGGCAAATGCTGCTCAAATGTAGCGATCCGCATTATGACGTTGAAAAGAAATTCCAACACAAGTTAGATGCTGCCCCGTTCCTCGGAAATTCTAAGTACGAGAAAAAGCCGCGCAGCGATTTTCATGTTCTTGAGTGCAACACTTACTGACTGTTGGCACTGAGAACAGTTGCAGAAGCTTTGTGAATGGATTTGGACTCCCAACTTTTGTAAATATATTTTCTGATTTTGCTAATGCAAGTAGATGACTTTATAAAGTCATATTGTCCATCTTAGGTTTTGGATGTTATCATGAATGTAGTTATATGAAGAAGGTGTTAGCAAGGGTAAAGGTGTGAATGAAGGATCCAAGGTTCAGGAAGCTTTGGCATTTTGTATTCGGGATTCGGTTCTCATCAGTCGATGTCCCACTCCTCTCTGTGAGCTTTAGAAAAGCCCATATAAATTCTAAATCTTAATCTAGTCTTTTGGGTTGACAGGATGAACTCTTTATATTTCAGATTGTTTTCTTGTCTAACTTTGATTTGATTATACGTGAGAAAATGACACCAAAGGCAGCCAGCGAAAGAAGTGACATGAATTCGAATGGATCAAAGTATAGAAGGAAACTGCAAATTTTGGACACTCATATGGAGAACTTGAGATGATCATTATTGAGTAGATTTAATCATTTTGTTACTAGTGAGCATGCGTTGAATGATCAATATCTAATTATAGCATCAACTAAGTAAAATATACTTAAGTCTCATCATCTACTAACTAAATTTAATAGATTCAAGCATTTCTTCTTTCCTTGGAGAAAAGAAAAGATCGTATTAATTATACACATCAGATGACAAATTATGACATTGTCCCCGTTTGATCTCTAAAATGAAATTATGAGATTGATACCAATGCAACTAACCTGAAATGTGCATAAGCACGGATGCCGAGGAGGGCCTGGATAGTGAAACACTAGGCCGAGACATGAAATGGAACTTGGTAAGGACAGGCCACCGCGAGTAATCAGTACGCTCGACTAGAAGAAAATAGTACAACTCCTCATCAATAGGGCTTTCGAATGATTACATAAAGAGGGATTAATGGGCCGGGCCGGCCTTCAGGTTACATTGGCTCATAATTTTTAGGATTTTCCTTTGCTAGTTGATTTGGCCTATCAACCCCCCTACCACTTACTGGTAAAAGGCCTCGATAAAAAAATTGACAGTAAAATATTTCAAACATCATTTTCCCTTTATCAGACAATTAAAGGGGCTAAAGGGATTCTGCCGGGGGCATTTTCCTTGGTGGCCTTGCTTGAAGTAGAGTACAGGAGGTTGAAATATCAAACTCGAGACTTTATACTTCTCATGACATAAATTCTCAAACATTGATTTGCTCGTTGATCTCTTTGAATTGATATAGTGAAATTGCCGTAACGTAGTTCACTTAACCTAAATGAAACTAGGATGATAGTAATGCACTCGAGTAAGATAGGGTTCATGTGGTATTCGCACATTAACTCCAAGGCATATAACCTCAAAATAAAATATAAATCAAGATAAACAATATCAACCATTGAATCCATCCAAGTGTAAGTTGTTTGAATAATCAAGATCTTGATCTCTCTCTTTTCAAAGAATAGATATGTCAATACAACCACCTGTTAAACGGGAAAATTATTTAAAACGTTCTAAGGGTGCGTTTGGGAACCACTTTTGGGGAAAACCTTTAGGAAAATGCAAATACCTTTGAATTAAAGGTGTTTTCCAAAATGTAACCGTGTTTGGTAAATTGTACTTTGAAAGCTCTTTGTAAAGTATTTTGAGCAAAATAGCGTTTGGGGAATTACACTTACAAAAGATCTCTGTGTAAAAAAAAAAAAAATATCAAAAGAAAAATTTTTAAAAATTGACCAAAGCGCAGTGGCCGCCGGCGACCTCCGGTGACGCCGGATCTGGGGCAGCCAGGTCGCGCGACGCCGTCGCGACCTCCGGCGACGCCGGATCTGGGGCAGCCAGGTCGCGCGACGCCGTCGCGACCTCCGGCGACGCCGGATCTAGGGCAGCCAGGTCGCGCGACGCCGTCGCGACCTCCGGCGACCTCCGGCGACGCCGGATCAGGGGCAGCCAGTCGCGCGACGCCGTCGCGACCTCCGGCGACCTCCGGCGACGCCGGATCCGGGCAGCCACGTCGCGCGACGCCGTCGCGACCTCGGCGACCTCCGGCGACGCCGGATCCGGGCAGCCACGTCGCGCGACGCCGTCGCGACCTCCGGCGACGCCGGATCTCGGGGCAGCCGTCGCGCAACGCCGTCGCGACCTCCGCGACCTCCGGCGACGCCGGATCTGGGCAGCCAGGGGTCGCGCGACGCCGTCGTGACCTCCGGCGACCTCCGGCGACGCCGGATCTGGGCGACGAGGTTGCAAGAGGACCTCGCCGCCCTGATCCGGGTCGCGGCATGGTCGCGCGAGGTTGCGCGACGCCGCGCGACCCGCATCCGGGGGCCGCGAGGTCGCGCGACCCCATCGGGGCGGCAAGGTCCTCCCGCGACCCTGCCGCCCCGGATCCGGGTCGCGGTGACCCCGAACCTTGCCGTGGGTCGCGACGGTCGCGCCACCGCCTGGCGTCGTCGGTGACCACTCGCGGAAGAAGACCACCTGCCGCCCAGATTTGGGTTGCAGTGACCCAGCCCTCGGTCGCGCCACCTCCGGCGTCGGTTGCGCCACCTCCGGCGTCGGTCACGCCACCCCCCGACGATCGCCGGCGTGCCTCCAGCAGTCGCCGGCTGCTCGCAGTCAGCCAGAACAAAACCCCCTGGAGAAGATGAACAGTTGCGACACAAGGGCAAGAACCGGAAAAACAAAAAATTCGTGAGGACAATTTTGGAAGAAAAAAATTGTGAACAGTGCCCCTGTGGGCATGCCGAAAAAGCCGAAAGCCTAAGGCAGGTCCCCCCCTGCCTTGGGCTTTCGGCTTCACAATGCTGGCATTTAGGGAATGCGGGCTCAAAAATTTTTGCCAAATGGGCTGGCATTTGCCCAAGTACCTTTAGGCTTCAAAGGGGCTTTGGGAAGTGGTTCCCAAACGCACCCTAAATCTATTGTGCTTTTACTAATTTGGTCTTAAACCCTTTTAATTTTCTCAATTCATAATTGAGTCTAGCTAGTTAATTTTGGCTGAAAATTGTTAACGTGAATGGGCGGCATTGATATGGATATTTTTAAATAATATTTTAAAATTTGTATGGTTTTTTCCTTTGCTTTGCTTTTTTTTTTTTTTTTTGCAATTTTTGGAGCTAGGGTCAGTGATGGTTGTTGGCCGACCCTTGCTAGCCACAAGCAAGGGCATTGTGGCCCTCGCCTAGAGTCGGTGAGGTGAGGATTGGCTAGGCCTTGTTTGCGGCCAATGAGGGTTGGCTAGCCACCCTTCTCGGCCCTAACTCCAAAATTGGAAAAAAAAAAACAAAGAAAAGGAAAAAAAAATCATTAGAAACTCATAATATTATTAAAATATATTCATGTTAGCGTTGATTATGCCACATAAGATGGTCGGCGTCAACGCGATCGGCATCCACGTCAGTGAATTCTAATCAAAATTAGTTGGTTTGACTCAATTGACAAAATATGAAACAGATTTATGACTGAATTGGAAAAATTGAAAAGTTTATGACTAAATTGGTAAAAATGTAATATGTTTAAGATTTTTTGGATAATTTTTCCTTGATGAATGGTTGGTGAGTACCTCAAAGACAAGAACATTTTTCTTCCAGCCTAAAGGGGAGAGATATGATTGTTCCCGATAGGACAAAGACTAATCGACGTTGATTTCTTTATTATCTACTTAAATCGGGGTAAGAAGACAAATCTAGACTTCTTATTTTTTAGTTTCTCTTGATAGATGTAAGTCTATCATCTGGTGAAGGCGACCAATTTACAATACCGCTCATGATGTCAGGGCTAGGAAATTGATTAACCATTTCTGTTACAAACACACCTCGACACGACATGAAAGTAAAGAAAAGAACAAACGGATATAGAGGGCTTGATCATTATAAGAGTAGCTCGATGGAAAATGAAATGATTAAGCTTGTTTGAGCTCTACCAATTATGAGAGGAAACATGCTAACATTGTTGCATCTAACATGTGCCAGAGCTCACTGAGTGCGAGTTACATAATCTAAGGTTCACACAATATCACGAAAAACTTCAAATTGATACATCCTTAATAAATTTATCACAAACTAATTTTTTTATTACCAAAAATCTCAAATTGGTACACTTACGATAATTTTACCTCAAATTAATTTTTAAACTACTAAAAGTTCAAACTAATATATTTATGAAAAATTTACCATTAATTAATTTATATTCAATTAGATTAATATCGCGAAAAAAAACCCGGTACATCTGTAACATATGGAGGATAAAATCCTAAATTGATATATCTATTAATTGCCACATGTCATCTAACTTAAAAACTTGATAAAAAAATTTCAATGAAGACTAGCGGATGAAAAATTTGTTATAAGTTTGCCAGTTTGGAGTTTTTCGTGATATTATTATTTTTTAAAATATTGTAGCACCCACTACCGTCTTAAATTGACCACATTATCCCTTACAAGTCTTACTTTTGATTTAAGATTATTTCTTACCTTTTCTTTTTGCTTGGTTTCAGTTTTACTAAAACACAAAGTTACTCTTATGTCTTACCCCTCTCATTACCCCTCTCAATTAACTTGAATCTCACTTCAGCATGTTTTTGGAACTTAAAAATTTTCAATTACAAATCTGCCACACAACAAAGACTAAGCTCAAATAGGAGGTCCACTCTTCATTTAAGATTATTTATTGCCTTCTTTTTCTTGTTTTTTCATTTGGGATGAAACTAGTGTCATTGCTATCAAAAAAAGTAGATAAAAATTTTGATAATAAATTTTAAGACTTTTAGTGTACTTATCTCTTTTAGGTATGTGATTCTCCATATTTAAGGAATAAAGTTACTAACAATAAGAATTTGGATTAAATGGGGCATGAGTCAGGTCTAGGTCAAGTCGGGTATGTGTTGCTAAAATTGTATAATGTAAAATATGTGTCATTTTGAGTCGGACTCATTTTTAACCCATCCAAACCAACCTGATCCACCTATTTGATAAGTCTAAACATTATGCACCCAAGAAAATGGAATCGGGGGAAGAAAGGCATAAGCAGAACATAGTCATGTCGTACGTGTTAAGTTTAGCTCCACAAAAAGCTTTCTCTACATTGATTAATGACTTCGTTTTTTCCGCCGTGGAGCAATACATACTCCCAACTTCGGTGAAACTTCCTCAACGTTTCCTACATGAAGACAAGCGTCATATGTTTTGTCTAACCATGTAGTAGTGACCCATACCTAAGATTAGTTTCTGAATGTATGCTATAGATATAGAATATATGAGAGATGGTTATGCAAATTTGAACTAGATAGAGAACAATTTTGTGCACTTTGCACAGAAGGTGTTGAACAAACCTGTATTTATTAAAGAAATAAAAGATCAAGATGAAGAGTATGCACTCCTGCTACTTAGACTACAAAGAAAATAGTCACCTTTGCAACGAGAGATGTCGCTTAAGAATGTCGGTTAATATAACCGTTGAATGTCTAATCTTTTGCCGCATATGTACCTCAATGAAAATGGCAAATCCATTGATTGCTTCCAAGAAAACTCCTTCACTCAAATACTTTCTAGAACGAAAAATAATTTGGTAATAGTCTTTAATCTACCATGAGAATAACAGTCTATTTTAGATCACAAAAAAACTAAATAAAAAATATTTACAAAATATTGCCGAGTCTAACCTTTTAAGAATTTGTGACTTATAATAAATTATTATTCTCATAATAGCCTAAAGACTGTTGTACTAGCAAAGCTCTTATAGAATTGCTATTGAATGATGCTAACACAGAATGAACCAAGAAATAAGACACATTTTTTTTTTATAGCATTGAGTGTTGAGAACAGTCAACATCATCTCACGCATCCGCAACACTGTTTACAACAACTTTGGTCCACATTGGACATGGATAAGGCAAAATCGCACATCTGTAACGACGCCATCGGTCACTTCAAAATGATTAGCAGTTCACGGGGCTGCCAAGGATTTTCTTCAATAAACCGAAACGCAGACAATTCATAGTAATGACTTGCCGATGCACCATTATTGCCTCTGAAATGCAAGATAATTTTTCCTTGAACCATCTATTATTGATGATTTCAGATTAAAACGTCCATAAATTAAAAACCCCTGAGAAGTTCCTGCTATAGTAGTAGCCAATTTTGTTGCCAGCAAAAAAGGGCTAAAAGGGAGCTTTGTAAAGAGTCCTTATGGGAGACCGATCCCTCATTTGTTCATATTGCTAGAGAAATGAACTTAATACATTTGCGTCTGTTCTTCCTCGGATACTTGAGCCATCTTGGCTAAAGTTACTGGATTCATTGCTCTTCTAGACTACTTACAGGTACCCCACCTTGAAGTATGATACAAAGGGGCTACATGGAAACGTTCCTAAAAACAGAGATGCGTTTGGTTGTGTTTATGTTCTTTTTTTGTTCTTTTGTTCCTGGAACACAAAAAGAATAAAAAAAAGAAAAAAAAAAAAAACTTACTTCTTGTTTCAGAAACAATTTTGAAGAAACGTTTCTTCTTCTCTCTCTTCTTCTTTTCTTCTTCTTTTTTTCTTCTTTTTTTCTTTCACCGGTCGCCGGCCTTGGCCATGGCCGGCGACCCGCCGTTGAGAGCCAGCGACGCCGTCGAGGGTCAGCGACCTCGCCGGATCTAGGCGAGCTCAAGCTCGCCCAGCCATGGCGAGACTCGGCCTCGCTAGCGCTGGGCGAGCTCGAGCTCGCCCAACCAAGGCGAGGCTGCAGGCCGAAAATAGAAAAATAAAAAAGAAAGGAAAAAATGAAAAATAAAATAAAAATATTAAAAAATTAAAAGAAACAAAAAAAAGAATAAAATTTACCAAACGTGTTTTATTTTTTTTATTTCCGAAACAAGTTTACCAAACGCGTTTTTTTATTAAAAAATAATTTCCCGGAACAGAAATAAAAACATGCGCGCCCAAAGAGACCCAAAAGATATCCCGAGAAAAAGGTGGGACATTATACGAAATTTGAAAAACTGGCAACCTCTTGTCAAACCGAGATACTTCAGGGTCACACCATCTTGAGGTATTGTGAATGAGAGGCCACAAGAAGGGCAGCTCCGATGCCTGAGCTGTCATTCGAAAGCACGATCACCGTATTCTCAGCAACTTCAGGTCCCAGCAACTCCTTGAGAGTGGCCTCCACGCAGATCCAGAATTTGGTGTAGTGCTCGAACAGACCTCCATCCAAAGCCATAACTAATCTCTGCTTCTCCCCGTCCCTAAGGGTATCTCTTCCTAGCTTCTTCAGGATGCTGAATATCATGGCAGGAGCAAGACGAGCACCTCACGTGGCGACCATGTCGCATAGGTCGACTCCAACCACCCTCCTCCACTCCTCTCCTACTCCTCCTGCTCTCACCACCACCACACCCGTCGCCACAATGGCACACACGATGATCGCCGACTTCTTGCCCATCTCCCGCCGCTGCCACCAGCTCCACAGCACACAGACCCCAAGCAAGTTACGATTCGGCTCTTCTCGCAAGCTTGGTCCTTTACCATATTCTTCCACTCTTTAACGATCCTGAAATTTTCCGAGAGAACCAAACAGAAGGAAAGAGCTTGAATTCGAGCGAGCGCCAATGGAAGGTTAGTCTCCCTCTCTCCGGGCGTGCCTAGTTAAGTCTCTTTTCTGATACAGCAGATGCAAGTAGATGATTTATAAAGACGGATTATACGTTTGGCGTTTTGGGTTTCGAACTTTATCATGAATGTGATCATTTGAAAAAGTTGGGAATGAGGGCTAGGGTTGGTGAAGACTTGGCCTTTTGTATTCAGGATTCAGTTCTTTTAGGACTCCGGTGATGACTTGTCCGATTGTGGCCATTGGCGGCCTCGAAAAGATGTAATTCTCGGCGCTTACTCGGTGCTCAGCTTTATTTTTCACTCTAGTCAATATAGTTTTGCTAAGTCATGTCAAGCTCGAACTCGGCTTATTCAAATATGCCCGACGTCGGCTTACCTCAACTCCGTCGTTCTTATTTGAGATCAATTCATTTTTTTTTCGAAATTATGATGGTAAGATTTGAACTCGAACTTGAAATCGAAGTTCCAAACCATCACCGAAGTAAATACCAGAGCATAATTACATGCTTACGATTTTGTTTTTACTAGACGATTACGAATTAAAAAATCGATAAGTCCATTGAAGTCCAAAGTTATCTTTTCGATGTCAAACTCAATTGCACCTTTGAAAAATAATTCAGTTGTCCTCAATAATCGTGACCTAAATCTTTAGGTCTCAAATGTACAAACCGGGCATATGTGGACTAATTATTTTATTTCGTGCTTTTTGAATACTTCCAATCTACAATAATTCATTTCCAATAAGCTGTAAGATCATGTGGGTCTCATATGGATTTGCTCATGTGACATGTGGGCTAAAGTAGACCGGGGGTATCTAATGGTTTTTCATTTTTTTTCCTATTTCAATCCATCCGATTAGGCTTATTATGGTCTAATTTTTTTATTAAAAGAAAATAATTCGATGTTTTCCAAATAATATGCTTGCTGTGATAAGGTTCTCTAGTCATGCTGTTCAACCTCGACCCCTGCTTGGTTTGCTGAGGACCGATCATACTTTGACGAAAGCTCATAATATTCAATAACACCCGTAACTAAACAAGTGTTTTTAGAGGTAGATATCTTGCTTATTTGAAAACCAATAAATAGAAATTTATCTTGCGCTATGGCATCTTTACGAGAAATCATTGCTTGGTTAGAATGCAGCATCAATGAGATTCCGATTTAAAAAATCTTTGCTCATAGATAACGAACGACCGAGATCTATCCTTTTATGATCGCATCTGCCAACCCGAGACAGCAGAAGCACCTGGGTGATTTGTTTGGTTTTTGTAAACTTTCTGTGTCTCCCAGCGAGTTGGCTAATCCCCAGAATTCGCATTAACCAAAACAAGCTGAGAACATTCTCCTGCATTGTAAGTCTGCAACTTGAGCTGTTCTTGAGCCTGTTTAGGACTCTGTGCGGAGTTCACTTTCTGTGCCGAACAATGGAAAATTTTGTCAGGTTCTATTCAATCGAAACGATTCTGTGCAGTGCGAAAAGGTCGCTTTTGGTCCACTGTTCAAGGAAATCGATTTTTGTCCGCTGTCAAATTTGCAGCTGAAGAGTGAACAGACTTTATCTCTTCTCATCCGTCTCGTCCATCGGCTTGCCACTTCTCTCCACGGGCTTAGAAAAAGCCCACGTCAGATCCCAAGATTGTACTAGCCGCTCCCTGAAAGCACCAATTCCCGCGGGTTCTTATATATTTGTTTAGTCTTTTTGGAGTTGACAAATTGAACTCTCTCCATATTTGAGATTGTTCACTTGTCCAGCTTCGAATTTCAGAATATTGCTTGGAGGTGAACGAAAGAGAGTTTCTCTTTTAACCTCTGGTTTTCATAAAGAGAAATTATGAGATTCGCACAGGTGCAACTTGCATAAAATCCACATAAAGCATGAGAATTGGACGCACCAAATGCAAATGTATCTTTCATACCTGATTTCTCCCCCTTTCAAAGTCGTGGAGGAGGAGGCCTACATAGTGAAAGATTAGGTCGACACATAAAAACTGAATTCGATAAGAGCGAGTCACCACGGGTGAACAATCCGTTCTAATAGAAGAAGATGGTACAACTCCACATCGATAGGGCTCTCAAATGATTACAGGAAGAGGATTGATGGGCTGGTCGGGCCTTCAGGATGTACTGGCCCAAAAGTTTTAGGATCTGGCTTCAGAGAAATGGTTGAGACCATCAAACGCACTACCACTAGCCCCCATTGATAATGACAGCCAGACATTTCAAAGCATCATGCCCCCTTTTTCAAACACCGGACGTAATCTACTTTCTCGTTATAATTAAAGGCATCACATTTAGAGGCGCCGAGAGATTTTTCCAGAAGCATTTTCCTTGGTGGTCTCGCCTGAAGTAGATTAAGTATTAGGTAAGGCCAAGAATCGAATTTGAGACTTCATACTTCTCAATCACTGGCCGCCTTGTAAACTTCTTGAAGCAATACACTGAAATACTCATTGCGTAGGCCTACTTGAGTTTATGGCATTTGGACCATCCGGATAAATACTCGATTAAGAGGGCGTTCATATGCTATTCCCCTAGAAAGAAAATACAAATCAGTATGAACACTTTCAACTATTGAATCCTCCTAAATAGAAGTTGCCAATGGTTTTAAGGATCAGAACGTAATTTTATTGAATCTCAAAATACTTTTGATTTCTTTGGTATGAAAGCACCTTATATACAAAAAAATAAAATAAAAAATAACATATTCAAGTCATGTAGAAAGTAGGGGTAAGCACGATCCGGGTGAGTGGTTCCCACCTTGGAATCAAGCCACCCACAAAGGACCGACTTCAAAAAATTGGAACCAAGACCCGCCCATTGGTTTATGGATCCACCTGAGAATCAAATCGACAGTTTGGTCCGATCCTCGAGTGTGTCCATGGAGCCAGTCCCCAATCCCTACAAAACTTGTTCGGCCTTATACTTAGATTGAATTGCGAGCTATTGATTTTGATTAAAGATTGAAAACTATAGGGCGGGACAAATAGACAATACTTATTAACTAAAAACTTAACTTTTTCAAAGAGCACAGTGTGGTTTTCTTAAGATTTCTCAACATCGGAAACATGTAGAGAATTAGACTCCAAATTAAAAGTCTTAACCTCCAGAAGATAAAATATTAATAACTTATTTAATCTTTTTCAAAGTCAACTTAATTTAATTATGAGAATGGTTAAGGAGAGACCTAATTATAATTTTAAAATGAGCCGTTGGCTCTTGTGACATCTTTGATGGGTTCTCTTCTTCCTCTAGTTTGTTTGTTTTTTTATTTTTATTTTGAGAAAGTAAGTAAATGGATTATTAGAATGGGAAAAAAAGTAGGAGGGTTAATCTTATTACACTCCCAAGAAATCAAATTAGTCAATAAGATCGAATAACTATAAATATACACATATATACATATATATTTAGTAAAAAAACTACAAAATAATCAAGTAATTAAGATGTAATTTCTTTCTTTAAATTTATATATATACATATATATACCGGTTTGGTTCGGATAAGTGAGTGGGCGGTTCCACGCCTAGAACCAAGCACTCGACTAGTACTCATCAATTCCACTAAATTGGAACCGGGAACTAGACCGGCTCTAATGAGAACTGCCAGTTCCAGTCCGGTCCGGTCTAGTCTAATTTCAAGAGGTCTAGGCAATTTTTGGTTTTTTTGCGTACTCCCAGTAGAAAGCATCCATTTGACCTGAACATTGAATGGTTTCCTTTTTTATATTTCCCCCCGTGTTGTGCTCATATATATAAAGCTCTGCATCCCACTCTTTTCAGAGGACGGAGATGTTGACACAACCACCTTTTTGAACGATCGGCGATGGTGCACGACCGGACAAAAACTAATCAATGTTAATTTCTTGATTTCCTAACGTAAATCCCGATCAGAAAGCCAGATCCCGACTGCCCACTACGACTCCAATATGGTCGTCGAAGTGTAGATAACGCGTCAAACACGACGGTATCACTTCATTGACGACGTGACATCTCAACAAGGGAGAGTCATAAGTGGGCTTGTCGCTTACATCACGAGATTCTCGACAATTATTGTTAATTTAGTATTCATATGCGTCGCTTTATGTTAGGAATAACTATTTCAAGAAAAATATTTTTCGAATAATTTTTATTTTTTATTTTTTGATATTTGGATTGATAAAGAAAATAAGTCAAAGAAATATCTTTACTTAAAATCAGAAGAATAATTTCCTCTTTAATAAATTGAAAATCATTTTTCAAAATATGACAATAAATCAAAGCGTGAATCGGAAAATTTATGCTTGGACATGGGAACCTCAACGCTAGTTCCTAGGTCCCTAGCACAGGAGTCCAAGTGCATTAAGGTCAAATCCATGACCTTAGTGTCGGTGCCTCAATTCCCAATGCCCACTCTTGACTCCATCAAGGATAGGCCTAAGAACACTAGTGCCTAGGTCTCTAGTGCCTGTGCCAGTTGCATCAAGGCTGAGCCTAAGGTCCAGCGTCCATGCTGGATGTCTCAACAATCCAGCCCAACTCCACAAAAGCCAAGCATATGATCCTACTACTCATGCCCAAATCCCAACACTAGAGGCTGGGCACTTGACACTCGAGCTCAAATCCTTGGTGCTTAGGCGCAGATCCACAAAGGCTGTACCTAGGTCCTTGCGGCTTGAGCTCAAGTCCTTAATGCCCGAGCTAGTGTTTATCGTGGCCAAGGCTTGGGACCCCCAATGCTTGTGCTAGAGACTTAGAGTTTATGCTCGAGTCCTCAGCGCTTGTGCCCGTGTCCATTGAGGCCAAGGTTCAAAATCCCATGCTTGGAACCATCGAGACCAAGCCCAGAACCCTAGTGCTAGTGCTCACTTCTCCCATGCCTGAGCTTGGGTACCTAACCCCGTTTGGGGTCCATTGAGGCCGAGTTCAAGACCTTGGTGCCCGTACCCAGTTCCTCAACTATTCATGCACAAGTCATTAATATCCAATTAGTCTATGGTTATTTAGGATAGTCAAATCATATTTTCCTTACCAAACGACTAAAATATATTTTTTAGTTTGTTTTTGAGTTTCAACTAAACAATAAAAAAAATTGTCTTCTTGAAAAATGACTTCTTGAAAAATATTTTTTTAAAATGTTATACAAACAGAACCTTAAATCAATTGTCTTTTCAACATGGAACAAGGGATTCTCCTCTATTCGCTACCACTAATGTCACTTCTTATGTATAATTTCTCTCATTTCTATAACGAACACATCTCCGCACGACGTGAACGTAACAAAAATAAAAACAGATATGGACGACATGATAATTATAGGAGTAACTCAATTGAAAATGATATGATTAGACTTGTTTTAGCTCTAACAATTATGATGGGAAACAAACATGCCAACGCATACAACCCCCCACCCACCAAAAAAAAAAAAAAAAAATTGCCAACGTCATTCCATGTTGTATCTACCAAAGCTCAGTAAGTCTAAGTTTCGTAGTTTAATCTCATTGACTAATTTTCTATATTTTTTAGCCTGCTTATTGGTTATTTATAGCTTATACTTATGGCATCTTCAAAAAAAAAAAAAAAAAAAACGTACTTGCTTTGGTGAAATGGAATGAAAGATGGTTTCTCTGAATTTAGTCTCGTGAGTAGTATACTTCCCAAATAGAAGAAGGAGGGGTGCATTATTCATGAATTAAGAACACAAAATTGCATTCTTTCTACGAATGTAATTATCACGGATGGTGCAAAACAATTTCTATTGCATTATGAACTTAGGCAGCTAATTGGGTCATGTTAAGGCACTAATGCGAGACGATTAAGAAGATCTAGACACGCACTTACTTTAAGTGAATTATCACCTTTAACATTTGAAAGCCATATTTTTCATTTGGCAACAATGTACCAACCGGATCAATTTTTTACCATTTATTCAATTGTTTTAGCGGTCTCCTTTCCTGCAAACTTCATAATATATATGCTTAAGCTTTGCTTATTCATTTCTGACTACATTGCAAATCCCAAACTCTTTCTAGGGAAAATACCTTTTCTAGCCTAGGTTAGTCATATGTTCCTCCTACGAACCAAAGTACAGACCCTCTAAATGGTTATTCTCTTGGCCTATGAGAGTTTCTCTTTCTAACCGATCATAGTTCGGTACAATCAAACTATAAATTTCAATGAGTCCAATCAAAGCACAGACCTGAAATACGAACTCCACACGTCGTGGTGCATGATTTAAGACGGTCGTGATCGTGCCGTAAGGGTTAGAATTTCATGGATCCATTTGGAAGATTTTTGTGGTCGAGCATTGCCTCGAAAGAGGAGAAATTTCTTTGGATGATACGATTAGGCGCACGATAATTAAAAAGAAATGTAGAAAGACTTGGAGCATATCATCTTTAGCAAACCCTCTAAGTAAAACGACAATTTTTTTTTAAAATAAATTTTTAATTTTTAATTTTTTAATTTTATTTTATATTATGGTCTATCAAAGGAAAGAAAGGTGAAAGGTATTTGTTTAATTTTCCAAACTTGCATGACCCGTCTTTGGCCGCATGATATAGGAATTTCACTAAATTTTCTTTTAGCAAAATTGGACTTTTGGGAATGAAGTGAGTAAAAAAAAAGTATTGCTTATTCAAGGGAGAAAAGGAGTATTTTCCACACATCATGGTGCATGATTTAAGACGGTCGTGATCGTGCCATGAGGATTAGAATTTCGTGGACCCATTTGGAAGATTTTTATGGTCAAGCATTGCCTCGAAAGAGGAGAAATTTCTTTGGGTGATACGATTAGGCACACGATAATTCAAAAAGAAATGTAGAAAGACTTGGAGCATATCATCTTTAGCTAACCCTCTATGTGAAACGACAATTTTCTTTATTTATTTATATTTTATAATCTATCAAAGGAAAAAAAAGGTGAAATGTATTTATTTAATTTTCCAAATTGACATGACCAGTCTTTGGCTACACGACATAGGAATTTCACTAAATTTTCTTTTGGAATGAAGTGAGTAGAAAAGGGGTATTGCTTGTTCGGGGAGAAAAGGCAAAGTCCAACATGATGGCATCGCATTGCCTAGTTTTTCCCATTGATTCAGCGAAACAAAACAAAATGGATATCACACATGTATGAGGCTGAAAGTAATTAATCCATTGTGGGTTGAATAAATTGTGTATGTTGACCATTGAAACGACATCACGGGATCAACATAGCTAGATACTCAAAAAATGATGGAAGAATGTCGTAGGGGGTTGTTGGCTTGAGTATATATTATATATTGCTTTTATTCAAGAGCTAGAAAAATGTTAAGTTTTGGGGTTTGATAACTTTGTAAATTAGAGTTATTTGACCTATTTTAGACAATAAATAATGTAACATTTGAGAGAAAATATTTGGAGTTCCTTCTATTTATTGAAATTTTCCTTATTTATGAAGCATAATGAGATATGGAGAAATTAAGAAAAAGTGGCAAAAGAAAAGGAAGAAATAAGCCAGCCACAAAAGCATTGGAAGGAATTGGGATTGTGATTCATAATTGCCTTGTGTTTGGAGCCTTTGATTTATCTTATAAATATAATAACACTGAGAGCTTGGGGAAAAGCTAGGTTTTTATTTTGTGTTAATTCTACGAAAAAATCTTAAACCGGTACATTTATGACAAATTTACCTCAAATTAATTTGTTGACCACAAAAACTCCAAACTGGTATATTTGTAATAAATTTATACTATGTTAGTTACTATTAAATTTTATTGTCAAATTACTAAATTAGATGATACATAGTATTTGACTAATGTATCATTTTGGGATTTTACTCTTCGTTTGTCATAGTTATATGAGTTTCGTTATTTTTTTTATTGTACTAATCCAATTTAATAGAAGGCATATTTGTCATAATTGTACTAGTTTGAGAATTGTAGCGGTCAAAAAATTAATTTGAGGTAAATTTATTAAAAGTATACCCATTTGGAGTTTTTTTTTTTTTATGGTTATATGAGTTAGATTTGCCATGAATGTACCAGTTTGAGGGCTTTTGTGGTCATTTGGGGTATATTTATTACGGATGTACTGGTTTAGAATTTTTTGTGGTATTACCTTTTTTATTTTTAGATCTTTTTTCATTATTAGGGAGTTTTTCAAGTATTTTGGAGAAAACACAAAGTTGTGATAAAATTCTTATTTTTCAATTCAAGATGTTGGGTTTAATTTAGGGCAACGCTATTTCCACCCCCTAAAAAAATTTATACACTACCATTTACACTAAAAAGATAAGACTGCCCTCAAACTTTCAATTGTAGTTTAAAATGATGATACCACTCGTTTTTGTTTTCCTTTTTCTTTTGTTTTTGGTAAAAGTAATTGTATTAAGCTTTAATCAATATATACAAGTGAACGGCACCAAAACAAACACTCAAAATGAAACAGAGGCATAATGAGTGTAAGGGTGCCCAAAAAAAAAAAGAAAACAGAAAGCCAAGAAGGCACAACAAGCTACACGGTTTCCTTTTTTTTTTTTTTTTTTTTTTCTATTTAGGTTAGTTACCATAATTAAGTAGTTCACATATTTTTTTAGTATATTAAAGAAAAGTGCATTATAATATATTCCAATAACGGTTTACATGCTTTGTGTAAATTTGTGTCACTTATAGTAAGGAAAAAAAGACATTTTTCATATAGAATTGAAACTGAAAAGTTTATTCTTCATCATTGATCTTATAGTAATTTGTAAATTTTTTTGTTCTTCTTATCTCAAAAGCTTACTTTCTTGATGAAACTTTTATTAATTTCACTAGTCTAAAATATATATCAAGTCTCCTTATTTACTATATCAAAGAATTTATCTTTTTTCCTTATTGTATTAACGAGATAATTTTATACATGTAAGATATTAAAGGAATATCTAGGAACGCACTAAAAACATCATGTAAAATGACATATCTTTATATCTTCATTAAGTCAAAGTTCAATATCATTGACCTTTAAGGGTGCCCAGTTGTGTAGGGCCAGGAATCTTTTTTTTACGCGGTCAACAAACGTGTGTTGTTGGGATCAGATTCATGTATTTGCCCATAATTCTTTTAAACATGTAAATGCTGATGGCTGAACTTTGCTACAAAGAGTCATGTTGGGGTGATTAAAGTACCAAACTCGATACCTTTACCCAGAAAGAATGACAAGTTTAAGCCCATCATGTATAAATGCCGATATCTTCAACAGACATGTGTGGCGGATCAAATTCATCTATTCGCCCAATTCTTTTATACATGTAAATGCCAATGACCGGACTTTGCCACAAAGAGGAATGCCAAGTTTAAGCCTGTCAAATAGATCCGGTTAGATTTACTTTCAAGACAATGAGTTATGGGTCAATTAAAATATATTAATTGCTCTACACCACATCAGTTCTTGGATGTGGAATTTCTTTGACACAACTCACAATCCTAACAATATTTATAACTTTCTTCAAGGAGTCTAAATAATCATTTTCAATTTTCACCGGTGCTACTACTCAATAATAGACTAATTTGCGAGATTCTTAATAAAAACTATTTTATTATATGATGATGTAAATATGAGCAGCTCAACATATTTTATTTCACTTTTTTTTTTAAATTTTAGACTCGTTTATCTTAAATGTTAAATTAAAAAAAAAATCTAAAAGAAGAAGAAGAAGAAGTGGATGAAAGTAGTGATGAATGTACCTGATTGGTTAATAATGACAGCCCACAACACACGAATCAATGGTTGCCAATCTTGGGTTGCTTCCTTACATTCTCCAAACTTTCCCTTTTTCGAGCAAAAGAAAGGGACAAGGCAAAAGGTGTACCATCAAGTCTCTGGTCAACGTTCAAGAAGTTCCAACATTGGAGAACTGCAAGTGCTGACGTACTCCATTTTCCGACCTTCAAGTGGTGTTTCAAACAGTATAAGAATATGAATGGTAATATTTCCATTTCGAGGAACAGCTTCTTTTAAGAAATAATTTTTTTCTATTTTTACTTCTTGAAACAATTTTTGAATAAAATAACATGTTTGGTCACTATACAAGTTTTTTAACATGTATGGTAATTATACAAAATTTTATTTTCGAAATAGAAAAAGAATATGAATGCTTTTGGTGTGATCCATAAATTTTTATATATTTTTTCCTTTTTTTTCTTCTTGCTTGCCAATCACCAATTGTCGCCACCCGATTTTTGGCGGCCAGTAGTTACAATCAAGCGTTGACGATCCGACGACGGTCGGCAGCCAGCGGTGGCCACGGAGCGGTGGATCCAAGGGCGACATCCACGGCAAGGAAGAAGAAAAATAGAAAAGAAAAAAATGGTTTATTTCTATAAATTGTTCATAGGAACAAGAAGTTACTTTTTTTTACTTCTTATTTCTATTCAAAATCTATTTCCCTACCACTTTTATATTTCGGGAAATAGAAAAATTAGTTAATGTTATCAAACGGATTTATATTCTTTTTTTCTATTCCGGAGAGCAAAAAAACAAAAGAATAAGGGAACATAAATGTTCCCATGCAGCCCCTAAGAGACAATCTGTGCATAACATTCATGTTTCCTTTTTTTTTTCAAAATAAAAATATAATAGAAATTCGATTGTGTACATTTTTATTCTTAAGAATATATTTAAAATACAATCAAGAAGTAAGGAAAATTACTTCTTTATTCTTGAGAATAGCTCAATAATGAAATCCAAACTATTTTTTTTTTTTTTTTTTTTTTCTTTTTCTTCCCCTAGCCAATCGGGGGACTAGCCGATGAGGTCACCCCAAGCCTCACCTAGCAGCCGTGAGATTGACGTAGCCTAGCCTAGCCACGGCGAGACTCGAGGTGACCTTGCCGGCTCTCATTTGGCTAGTCGAGTCGGCCATAGCTAAGGGCCGCGGCTAGCTAGAGAAAGAAGAAGAAAAGAAAAAAAGAAAAAGAAGAGAAAAATATAATAAAATTATTAAAAAGTTAAAATAAATTCTAAGTCACATCTCAGTCCTATGAATCTGATGGTATTTCTTGAGCCCAAAAAAATTTGGAGATAGTACTAAATGCATTTCTATTTCAGAAATATAAATTTTGTATAATTATCGATTGCTTAGAAACTTGTCTAGTGAACAAAAATAAAATAAAAATTATTTTCAAATAGAAATTATTCCCGGGAATAAAAACGTTACCATTCGCACTCTATGATGGCCCGCATTGGTCCTGAAATCACACTTCATTTGCAAATGATGCGACTGTCAAATTTAATCATGATACACTCGTTACATGAATACTCGTGTTTTTTTTTTTTTAAAGGACTCGATACGGGTTTCTCATGATTTCTTCTCACTTATCTTTAAGAAATTTAGACGTGGGATGATGCTACGGAAATTCAACCGAACGATATATTTTGAACTTTAGAATTTGCTTGCAATCTCTCGTTGATTTGACAGCTCACATTGAATGGTTATTGTTCTTTAAATATTCTTTCTTTTCTTTTGTTTTCTTTTATTATTTTGAAATGAAAAAGGGTGGGCGGATATATATCTCGAAAATCATGAATGTTAGGACTCAAATATGTGATGCATGTAATACCCACCAGTCATCTAGGTCCAAATTTCAGGACTTTGGTACGAGGTTAAAAACCATAGGGGGTTCTGCCGAGCAATAAACATAAGCAAACCGACACGTTTCGCTAGATGTTTTGAGCTAATAGATCTCAAGCTCCGACACTGGAGAGTCTCTCTTTAACCAGAAAAGCTCTGGACAACCTTCAATTATGCCGAGACTAACCTCATCACCTCCTCATATTCGCTTCTTCTTCCCCTTCTTCTCCTACATCCCCTGTGTCGTCTTCCTCTGCTTCCTCTCCCATGCTGCAGAGTCACAAATCCAAGATCAAGAACTGCAAGTGCTGTCGAAGCTCAGGCAATCCTGGCAAGCCCCATCGTCCCTCGACCACTGGGTGGCCTCCGATTCATCCTCCCACTGCGCATGGCCCGAGATCAAATGCCAAGAAGGCTCGATCACCGAGCTCAATCTTGTCGACCTGAACATAAACTATTCATCTGCGACCTCAAGAATCTTAGCAAGCTCGATCTCTCCTACAACAATATTCCTGGAGAGTTTCCCACTGTTCTCTACAACTGTTCCAAGCTCGTGTACCTCAACCTGTCACAGAATTACTTCAAAGGTCCTATTCCACCCGATATCGATTGCATGGCCAATCTTCAGGTCCTGATTCTTGCCGCCAACAGCTTCTCGTTTGACGTTCCGGCATCGGTAGCGAGGCTGCGGAGGCTGAGGATCCTTCACCTTTACATGTCTGAGTACAACGGCACATACCCTGAAGAGATTTTTGGCCTCTCCGATCTCGAAGAACTGAGGCTTGAGTACAACAAGAAGTTCGTGCCATCACAGCTACCGCAGAACTTCACTGTCCTGAAGAAGCTGCGGCTCTTCTCAATGGCGCAGACAAACCTTTATGGTGGAATCCCGAAGACGGTCAGCGATATGGAGGCTCTTGAGCACTTGAATTTGGGGATAAATCCACTGACTGGAGAGATCCCGGGCAGCATTTTTGCTCTGAGGAACTTGAGCGACTTGTACGTGTACGAGACTAATGTGTCCGAGTCAATCCCTCAGGCAGTCAGCGCCGCCAACCTGCGCGTGATTGATCTGTCTTTAAATAATTTGATGGGGAATATACCTGAAGTTTTTGGACAGCTCAAAAATCTATACTGCTTGAATTTAGAGTTCAATCAATTGTCTGGCGGAATCCCGGAAGGTATCGCCAGTCTTCCCGCTTTGTCTGATATCAGGCTGTCCAACAACAATCTATCGGGCACGATCCCCCCGGACTTCGGCAAGTTTTCCCCACTCAGAAGATTCGAAGTGGCCTTCAACAACTTGACCGGTGCACTTCCAAAACAACTGTGCCATGGGGGCACGCTGTTTGGGTTGGCCACTATGGACAACAATCTCAGCGCGGAGTTGCCGGAGTCACTTGGAAATTGCAGTACTTTGCTCGAAGTGATGCTGAACAACAATGGGTTCACAGGCAATGTGCCTGGAGGACTCTGGATGTCGCGGAACTTGACGGCCTTGCTCTTGAGTGGTAATGGATTAACTGGCGAGCTTCCCAAGGAGCTGTCCCCAAACCTCACTCGGATCGATCTGAGCAACAACAAATTCTACGGCAAGATTCCGAGCACGGTGTCTTCGTGGAGGAACTTGGTGGTGTTCGATGCTAGTAATAACCTCCTCAGTGGCACGGTTCCGGCTGAATTGACCGTGCTTCTTTTCCTGACGGCACTTTTGCTCGGTCAGAACAAGCTCTCCGGGAATCTTCCCACAGACATCATTTCATGGAAATCCTTGTCCATTCTGGATCTGAGTCACAATAAGATCTCGGGACCGATTCCCAGCAAAATCGGTCTTCTGCCTGTGCTCACGCAGTTGGACCTGTCTGACAACCAACTGTCCGGCCTGATTCCTCCTGAAATCGGCCAACTGAATCTGAACCGTCTGAATTTATCATCCAATCGCTTCTGCGGACAAATCCCACCCTTGTTCGACCATAGAGCATATGACACCAGTTTCCTGAACAACGCCGGGCTCTGTGCATCCAATTCGTTCATGAGGATCAATGTCTGCAACGCCCAATCCCAGAGATTGAGCAAGACCAATCTCACCTTGATCGTGATCTTGGCCATTGCAGCGGCAATGTGCATTTTGTTGGTGGTGGTATTCACGATCAGAGCTTCCAGAAAGAACAGGGATTGGTTTGATTCGACTCCGAAACTGACTTCATTCCAAAGTTTGAATTTTACAGAATCGAATATTCTTTCAGGATTGAAGGAGCCTAATGTGATTGGAAGTGGTGGATCAGGAAAAGTATATCGCATTATGGTGAATCCTTCTGGTGATACCGTCGCTGTGAAAAGGATTTCGAATGACCAAAAATCAGATGAGGAGCTGGAGAAGCAATTCGTAGCAGAAGTGGAGATACTTGGGAACATTAAGCATCGGCACATTGTCAAACTGTTGTGCTGTATTTCTTGCGGGAACTCGAAAATCCTAGTGTACGAGTACATGGAAAATAGCAGCTTGGACCGTTGGCTTCACAAGAAGAAACGATCGTCGCCCATCTCGGGTGTCTCCAACAATATGATCTTGGATTGGCCCAAAAGGTTGCAGATTGCGCTCGGAGCAGCTAAAGGACTTTGCTATATGCATAATGATTGTTCATCACCCATCATCCACCGAGATGTGAAATCGAGCAACATTCTCTTAGACTCAGAGTTCAACGCAAAGATTGCTGACTTCGGCCTTGCAAGGATGTTGGCCGAGCCTGGGGAAGCTGTTAGCATGACAGCCGTTGCTGGTTCTTTCGGCTATTTGGCACCAGGTTCGTCTATTTACTTAAACATGAGTTCATTTCAGCTTTGCCAGTTTGCTTCCTCATACTTTACACATCCTACCAGCAGAAATATTTAGCTTTGTCTTGCCTTTTTTTTTTTTTTTTTTTTGGAACAACAGAGTATGCTCATACAACAAGAGTCAATGAGAAGATCGATGTCTATAGCTTTGGGGTGGTTCTCTTGGAACTAACCACTGGGAGAGAGGCTAATGACGAGGACGAAGACATGTGCCTCGCTGATTGGGCATGGCGTCACATCCAAGATGGTAACCTGATATCTGACGCATTAGATGAGGAGATCAAGGACGACTCAAACGTAGATGAAATAAGCAATGTTTTCAAGCTCGGGATCTTTTGCACTGCTACTCTGCCTTCCACGAGGCCTACGATGAAGGAGGTACTGCAAGTGCTGCTCAAATGTAGCGATCCGCTGTACAATGTCGAGAAGAAATCCAGACACAAGTTTGATGTCGTCCCACTGCTTGAAAATTCCAAGCACGAGGAAACACCACACAGCGATTTTCATGTTCTTGAGTGCAACACTTACTGACTGTTAGCACTAGAACAGTTGCAAGGGCTTAGTGTAGGGCTTTGGACTCCCAACTTTTGGGAAACTTTTCCAACTTGTCCTACAGAGAGACAAGCATCAAACGATTTGTCTAACTATGTATTAGTGATCCATGCCTAAGACTAGTTTCCGAATGTATCCTATAAAATGTATGTAATATAAGAGATGGATATGTCAATTTGAGCTAGATACATGGACTTCCAAGGAGATAGTCACTTCAGCAACAAAGTATGGTACAACGAGACCCAAAGAGACCCAAATTATAAGCTCAGAAAAGGGTCACTTTGTCTCGAGGAATTGTGAATGAGAGGCCATGAGAACGGCAGCTCCAATGCCCGAGTGATCATTCGACTGCACAATAATTGTGTTCACAGAAACTTCACACTTCAGGTCCCAGCAACTCCCTGCGAGTGGCCTCCACGCAGCTCCACAATTTGGTGTAGTGCTCTTACAGCCCTCCATTTAATGCTATAACTGCTCTCTGCTTCTCCCCGTCCCCAAGGGTATCTCTTCCCAGCTTCTTCAAGATGCCAGATATCCTGGCAGCAGCAAGACGAGAACCTCGAGAGGCAACTATGTCGCATAGATCGACTACAACTTTACTCATTCTCAAGGAGGTGTCGGATATCCAAGGACGGACAAATCAGCATTAACTATAGGGGGGCTCAGCAATTCCTAAAGTTGGGCACTGAATTTAGGAAAGTGAAGCATTAAATAGGGATTTATGGATTCAGCTGTAGATAATTGCAGATAAGAGAAAACAGAACTATCTTTCATTGTTCCAGAAACATGGGCCATCAGATTTGCATTTGAACTCTCCGAATATCCAATCGTCAGAATCAATCCACGCTGTAAAAGTAGAATTTACTGCACAACTGATTAAATTAGAGATTACTTTTTCATTAGTACTAGTCAGAACGGGAGGGAAAAAGCGATGCTATTAGACACCACAGGTATACTATTAAGCTGCAGATGGACTGATACCTCCGAGGAGTCCTGCAAATTTGGGATGGAAGTTTGAGGAAACCCAACCATCTCGTTTTCATATGTAGAAGCAGCGAGGATTGTACCCTAGTATGCAAGGAATTTTCAGCTTCATTGGAACGATATCACCCAAAATTGCCGACTCCTCAGCCATTCTCAACAAAGCTATCTGGACAATTTCTCCGAAGTACATGTCAGAAATCAGCTTCTTATAGAGTCTACCGATAAACTACAAAATGACGTGGGACATCTTTCTTAAACTATTTTTCTTTCCATTGTATCTTTAAGCAATACAAGTAATCACTTTTTAAAAATATTTTTCAAATTATTTATTTTTCATGAACCAAATAGAACCTTGCTTTGTCCACTGCTGAGTTGGATAATACATGAAAACTGCATTAACCAAAACAAACTGGTTTTCCTGCCTTGCAACTCCTGAGCTGTGTTTTTAGCCTCTGTTAGGATTTGGATTGTCATGAGTCCACTTTCTGTCCGGAGAACTGAAAAAAATTTCAGGTTCTCTGCAGTCAGAATCATTGTGTGCAGTGTTTAAAGGTTTCTTTTGGTCCACTGTTCAAGGAATCGATCCTTGTCCTGTCGAATGTTCAGCTGAACCGGCTTATATCTTCCATCATTGGTCAGTCCACACGACGCTTCTCTCTGTGTCCTAGTCCGTATCAATTCTTAATCAGCGCCGAGGTTAATAGACATCTTTGACTACAATATTTTCACAAGTTTTACAACTTCATTATATAAAACAAAACAACAAAAGAAAATTGGAACTTAATTACATCTCATTCATCGATTTTATAATTTTTGGTGTGTTTATCTTATCGTTTTTTCCTTAACATATCCTTTGGGTTCTTAGAGTTTCCTTGCATATAGGAATTTATTAGATGGTCTTACTCAGCTCCAATTCCAAAAAAGAGCTACCTGGGTTGGTGACCGAATTAGAACTTAACCCGTTGGAAAACGTTTAGAGCTTATTTAATAATCATTTTGTTTCTAAGAATAATTTATGCTTAAAAATGTTTTTTTTTAATTATGTTCCTTGGAAAAGTTTTTGAACATTTGAATGTATTTGGTAACTATCCAAAATTTCTATTCCTAAGATAGAAATGTATTTGGTAGTACCTCAAATTCTTTTATGAATTAGAATTTTTTTTTTTATTTTCTTAATAATTTTATTATATTTTTCTCTTCTTTCCTTTTATTCTTCCTCTTCTTCCTCTTTGGCTAGCAACCTCATTGAAGTGTTGTTGGCCCCTGACAAGGCTGAGTCTCATTGGTCGAGCATCCTTGGTGGTTAGGTGAGGCTCAGCTGGGTGAGTTGGGTCTTGCTAGATCTAGGTGAGGCTCACCCAACCAAGGCAAGGCCGGGCCTACTCTAGCTACCAACGAGGCTTGCCCTCGTTGAGCCACCATGAGGGTGGTGTCGCCCGGCCTTGGCGAGGCCAACCTCACAGTGGCTCAGGGAGGTTGAGCCTCGCTAGGGGTTGGACAAGCTCATTCTTGCCAGATCTTAGTGAGGCCAAGATCATCTAGCCAGTGACATATGATTAGCAAAACCATTTTCCCGGGAAAAGGAAGGGAGGGAGAAAAACATAATTTAAATATCTAAGGATGCGTTTGTGGGAGCATTTTCAAAGTCCCTTAGGCCTAGTTGAGGCGTTGAGTGACAAAATCGCAGAAGCCTTCAGGCGAAAGTTCAGCTTCATAATTGCCGAAAACCCAATCCAACTTGGGACTAGCATGGTCTTTCATCTTTTTTAAAATGCCGCTTTCAGGGATTAATGGATTCTTTTTTTCCCGTTCTTGCCTTCATTAAATCGTATGCTTGTATTGCCTCTAGTTACAGTCTCGCCTTCTCGCAGGCATTATTTCGCTCCATATCTGTTCGTCGATTGACAGGGGTGGACAGTCACCGGTCGCGAGGCTCGCCAAAGCTCCAAATCTATCCGTCAAGGGTTACAGGGCTTGCCATGATACCATATCTGCTCATCAACGGTCGCTCCAGATCTATTTGTCATGAGGCTCGCCAAGGTCGCATGACCCCGGTATTGCCATGCCTAGGGTGTCGCGACCTTGGAGCCCTCTCCTGGGCTCACAACGGCCCTTAGGCGAGCTCATTCTAGCTTCTTCTTTTTTCCTTTAAATTACTTATCAGATCGGGTATCGAAGTTTACAAAATGTGTTGACCAAGCACCGAACATCTACTCTTGAAGCCTTGCCTCTTAGGTTTGAAGTCAACAAAAACCGCTGGTTTGCTTTGATAAATGGCTCTTCTTTCCCTTGCCTTCTTTTTAGCAAGTCAAAGGTTTCACATCATCCATCTTACTACTAAAAGTGTCCATTTGTAGGGCCAGGGACCATCTCTCTATAGATTCTATACGCTTCACGTGTGTGTGGTCAGGATCAGATTTCTATTGCCCAATTTAATCGAAGCATATAATTGCCAATAATTTAGACTATTACGATCATGCGAAATCTTATCATTTTTCCGATAGTATGCTGATAGTTTGAGAGACGAGAATTTCGGTAAACATAATTAAGTATCCACTACTTGTTCGGTGTATGGGTGATTAAAGATCCTACTAATAGGATTGCAGATAGATACGTTATATTTTTGTAGACTTACGTTTATTGTACTATTTTCCAATATTCCTCCAGAAGAACAAATAATAAATATGCGAAATACATGATTGTAACTTTATGAATTGATGGATGGGGTTTTGCCTGTGCCGACGAATAGTATTCAATTTTCAGCCACACTTCTACCTAATAATGGAATGATTTGCAAAGTTCTATAGCTATTTCATTTAACAATAACGTAACTGCAAGGAGCTCCGTATATTTTGTTTTCAATTTTAAGTTGCAAGTAACTTATCTTAAATTTTAAATTCAGATTTCAAAAGAAGATAATGAGAGTAGGCAATGAATACTCATATTTAAATTTCAAACCACCGCTTTGAATTTCTTTGGTTTATAGTATGCCGTGAGAGTTGGACTAACCTGGCTAATGTGAACTTGATTGATTTCTTGTTGTAGCTCAGGCATCTGTTTCTTCCTTTGCATGTTCCTCTTCTAAGTTATAGACATGTTATCCCCCGGTCCTTGTATCTATCTAGCTTCAAACCAATGCACATTTGACGAATTTTGAGGCACTTTAAGGTTACATTTGGTTGTCAGGATTTCTAATTAGGATAGAAGTAGATAAGTTATGATATAAAATCTATGAATTTTACTATATTTTTATATATTATTTGGTGATTGCAATAATAAAGTTGGATATATTTAATTCATATTATATACGTTATATGGTATAAACAACATATTATATACCACGTGTGTTAACAGTTATGTATTTTAACAGAATGTAGATTTGGGTCGATGGTATCGATTTGGGATTTTTCATTAGGCAAAATTTAATTTGGATTAAATGTATCATGGAGGTCCTACTTAAAGATTTTTTGTGGAATGAAAATAAATTTGAGGTGAATGTCTAACGGAGATACCGATTTAAGATTTTCAATGATATTAACCTATGAAGGAATTAGAACCTCATGCCTCTCAAAACATCAGCATCAAGATAAATTTCACAGCCAGACTTAATCATGAGAAAGAAATGCTTAGGAATCTCTAGTCTAAATTTCAATGCAAAACCTAATTATAAGAAAGCAATTTCTAGATATTTGTAAATACCTCACGGACATCCTTAGCTGATGTCATCCTCAGTAAAGCCTACTAGCTAAGGATGACATTGATGATGACGCCCCCATGGGGCAGTGAAGGAGGGAAAAACACATTACCAAAACACAGTAAGTCATGTCGTGGATGTTTGGCTTAACTCGATTAAAGGCGGGTCTCCGCTTTCATGATTGACTCTTTTTTTACTCCTCTTCTTTTTCGCAAGAGGAGTTTCATATCGTTTACTGTACTTTTTGTCCTTTTGTTGGACTGGGGATCATCTCTTTCCCCACGGTCAAGAAACACATGCGTTACGGATGTGATATATGGTTTGCCCCATGTTTTAGAAGCATGTAAGCTCTGGTAATTTAGACCATCGTGTCAACGCAAAAATCTCAATATTCAAATGGCGATGACAATCTGAGAAAATGGTTAAAGGTGCTTGAAAAGAGTCCTTCGTTGGACACTATTAAGTCGTCATTACTACTTGTTGATTGTATACACAATGGAAAATCTTGACATATTATAGAATCTTATCACGAATAAATTAACTATATTTAGTTAGACCTACTTACATGATGTTGTATTAATTTTCTAATTTCCATCGCCATAAACTATTAGTAGAAGTGCCGAATACCTACTTGTGACTCTACAGATGAATAAGATTCAATGAGTTTGACGAATAGTTCTCATTTTTTGCCCATACTACCATTCAATGATGGATCGGTTTGCAAAATTCTCGATAAAAATTTCATCTTATCGTGAACTTATTATATTTCATTTCGAATTTTATAATTCTGAATCGCATTTCCTAGATTTAAAAATTAGAATTTAATTCCAATTTATTGATGGCATGGGAAGACGGAGAGCACAAAATAGAAATCACGGTTGGTAGCCAGTCTACATCGTGTGGCGTGAAGGGAGGGGCAAGCCAAGTCAAAGTGTTCCATCACGTTGCTTGTTTTATCAGTATTTTCTTTAAATTATTTGTTCCAAACTAAAAGCTAGGGACAAGGCAAAAGCAACACAAAACCCTACTCAAAAAGCCATAAAGTCTACGGTCAACGTTCAACGTTGGAGGGCTTCCACCTGTCCCCACGAATTTTCCCCGAAGCCGCGTGTAGATCTGGAGGTACATCCCCGTTTTTCGTGGTTTTCACAGGTTCAACGTCTCACGCGGTGGTGTATTCCTATCTCTACAGGCGATCAAGGTTACAAGCACATGGATTATGATTAGGGCGGGACAAGAGGCCGGTATATATCGTGAAAATTTTGTGGACATTTAATTTACGATTAATATTATAAAAATCTTAAAGTGATATATTTATAATAAATTTATCTTAAATTAATTTTTAATTATCAAAAATTCTAAACTATATACCTAAGATACATTTACTTAAAACTAATTTTTTAATCACAAAAAATCATAAATTTACTTTTCGTTAGCTTTCATGAAATTGGATTAATATTATAAAAAAGCACCAACTAATACACTTATGATAAATGAGTAAAATCCCAAACCGATACATCCGTCAACTACCACATATTATCCAATTCAACAATTTGACAGTAAAATTCAATGGAATTAATTAATGATAAACATATCACATGTATATTAGTTTTAGATCTTTTGTGATCAAAAAATTAATTTAGATAAATTTGTTAAAAAAAGTATTAATTCGGAAATAAATTTATTAAAGATGTATCAATTCGGGGATTATCGTGATATTGACCCTTCAATTTGTAAGTGACGTGACGATCAAAACCAATCATGACATAATGATTGTGTGGAAACTTGTGTTCTTGAGTTGGTTCGATGTAGTGTCTCCTAGTTTCTCTTAAATGTTTTAAGGAATGTTAATATTTGACAACGTTGTGGAAATTCACACAAATGATGTATATTATACTTTACAATTTGTCTATGACTCTAAATAATTACGGTTGATCTAATAGCATTTGTTGTAATAGTTACTATTATGTGACTACTCTTCCTTTTCTCTTCTTAAAATGAAAAATAAAAGTGATCTAAAAGAGGTCACGATCCATAAATGTGAATGCAAATATATTCGATACATGTGGCTACAAATGTTTGAGGACGGTTAAAATTGCATAGGCAAGATTGACCACCACCTAATAAAAGTCTGTCTTTCCACCAACAAATAAGTAAATAAATTCTGTCAAATTTCCATCTTTGCCCCAATTTCTTCTCCCCTGCCTGCTGTGCTCATGCTGCTGTTGAAAGGAGGAACATGTAAACCTAGCAACATTTTTGTCTTCTGCAGAGGAACAAACTTGTCAATTTCTGGCTTGCCGTTAAACTGATCTGGAACATCTGGTTTTGCCGGCTTTTATCGGTTATAGAACCACAGATGTCGAAGGCGTCTTGTTGCTCTTCGAAGTGTACTCAGAGCAGTGTTAAGGAGATTATCATTGCTTTCATCCGTCCAATGAGATGAGACATTAGTGGAGGGAAATGGAAAAGAACAAAAAGGAACAAATGCATCCACACCCATCATCTTAGGACCCACCGAATTTTAGCACTTTCAAACGAGGTTAAAAACCTGGGACTTCTGCCGAGCAATACACAAGCAAACCAACACGTTTTGCTTCATGTTTTGAGCCGATAGGTATCTAGCTCCGACACCGGAGAGTCTCTCTAACCAGAAAAAGGACTCTGAACCACCTCCAATTATGTCGAGACTAACCTCATCACCTTTTCAGATTCACTTGTTCTTGTACATCCCGTGTCTCGTCTTCCTTTGCTCCCTCTCCCATGTTGCAGAGTCTCAAATCCAAGATCAAGAACAGCAAGTCCTGCTGAAGCTGAGGCAATCCTGGCAGGACCTATCTTCCCTCGACCACTGGGTCACCTCCAATTCATCCTCCCACTGCACATGGCCCGAGGTCACCTGCCAAGACGGCTCGATCACAGAGCTTAAGCTTGCCAGCCTGAACATAAATTATTCGATCCCCCCATTCATCTGCGACCTCAAGAATCTGACCAAGCTCGATCTCTTCAACAACAATATTCCTGGAGAGTTTCCCACAGTTCTCTACAACTGTCCCAAGCTCGTGTACCTAGACCTGTCCCAGAATTACTTCGAAGGTCCTATTCCATCCACCGTCAACCGGATGGCCAAACTTCAGGTCCTGATTCTCACCGCCAACAGCTTCTCGTTCGACATCCCAGTGTCGATCACTAGGCTGCCGAAGCTGAGGATCCTTCACATTAACTAGTCCGAGTACAACGGCACTTACCCTGAAGAGATTTTTGGCCTCTCCAATCTTGAAGAACTGAGCCTTGGGTACAATGACAAGTTCGCACCGTCACAGCTGCCACAGAACTTCACTGCACTGAAGAATATGCGGTTCTTTTCGATGCCGCAGATGAACCTGTTTGGCAGAATCCCGGAGAAGGTCAGCGATATGGAGGCTCTCGAGGACTTGGATTTGGGGAAGAATCCACTGACAGGAGAGATCCCGAGCAGCATTTTTTCTCTGAGGAACTTGAGCCGGTTGTACGTGTGCGAGACTAATGTGTTCGGGTCGATCCCTCTGGCAGTCAGCGCCATGAACCTGAGCGTGATCGATCTGTCTGCTAATAATTTGACAGGGAACATACCTGAAGTTTTCGGAAAGCTAAAGAATCTATACAACTTGAATTTAGAGTCCAATCAATTGTCCGGCGGAATCCCGGTAGGTATCGCTCGTCTTCCCGCTTTGTCTGATGTCAGGCTGTCCAACAACAATCTATCGGGCATGATCCCCCCGGACTTTGGCAAGTTTTTCCCACTCAGAAGATTCGAAGTGGCCTACAACAACTTGACCGGTGCATTGCCAGAACAGCTGTGCCATGGTGGCATGCTGTTCGGGTTGGCCACTAAGCACAACAATCTCAATGGGAAGTTGCCGGAGTCACTTGGAAATTGCAGTTCTTTGTCCGTAGCAATGTTGAACAGCAATGGATTCACCGGCAATGTGCCTGGAGGACTCTGGATGTCGAAGAACTTGAGGGCTTTGATCTTGAGTGGTAATGGATTAACTGGCGAGCTTCCCAAGGAGCTGTCCCCAAACCTCACTCGGATCGAGATGAGCAACAACAAATTCTTCGGCAAGATTCCAAGCACGGTGTCTTCGTGGAGGAACTTGAAGGTATTTGATGCTAGTAATAACCTCCTCAGCGGCACGGTTCCGACTGAATTGACCGAGCTTCCTTCTCTGATGACGCTTTTGCTCGGTCAGAACGAGCTTTCCGGGATTCTTCCCACAGACATCATTTCATGGAAATCCTTGACCACTCTGGATCTCGGTCACAATAAGATCTCGGGACCGATTCCCAGCAAAAAATCGGTCTTCCGCCCGTGCTCACGCAGCTTGGACCTGTCGACAACCGACTGTCCGGCTTGATTCCTCCCGAAATCGGCCAACTGAATCTGATCCATCTGAATTTATCATCCAATCGCCTCGTGGACCAATCCCGGCCAAGTTAGAGAACGCCGCATATGACGCCCGCTCCTTCACAACCTCAGGCTCTGTGCATCCAATTCGTTCATGAGGATCAATGTCTGCAACGCCCAATCCCATAGATCGAGCAAGACCAATCTCACCTTGATCGTGATCTTGGCCATTGCGGCGGCGATGTGCGTTCTGTTGGTGGTGGTATTCACGATCAGAGCTTCCAGAAAGAACAGGGATTGGTTTGATTCGACTCCGAAACTGACTTCATTCCAAAGTTTGAATTTTACGGAATCGAATATTCTGTCGGGATTGAAGGAGCAGAATGTGATTGGAAGTGGCGGATCAGGAAAAGTATATCGCATTATTGTGAATCCTTCTGGTGATGCCATCGCTGTGAAAAGGATTTCGAATAACCAAAAGTTAAATGAGAAGCTGGAAAAGCAATTCGCAGCAGAAGTGGAGATACTTGGGAACATTAAGCATCGGCACATTGTCAAATTGTTATGCTGTATTTCTTGCGAGAACTCGAAACTCCTAGTGTATGAGTACATGGAAAATAGCAGTTGGGAATAACGGATCCCCGAAAGCCGGATTCGACACTAAATCGAACCCCTAAATCAATGCGGAAGACGAAACCCGGGAAAACACGTATCACCGATCGTAAAGCACACCACGGAGTCGAGCGTACCTTGTTAGCCACGAGATTAGACACCAATGCCGATAGAGGAAGAGAAATTTGTCCTTTGTTCGATCCGATGACGCTTGAAGGGGAGAAAACAAAGTGGCCTTGTGCTTCTTGTCCTTTTTGTTGTTGGAGAGAGAGCGAGGAGAGAACGTACGTACGTTCTAATTCCAAGAGTTGTCTTCTTTCTCTCTCTCTCTCTCCTCCCTTTTATACCTTCCCCCTCCACGGGCCCTATTCCCGTGGGCCGAGCCTTTTGGGCCCAGCATGGGTGGACAGGCCTTGAGCCCAATACATGTAAAACCATCATCTCCCACTCGCACATGGTGGGCTGAACAGGATTCTCTTTACCTCTCTTCAACATTCATACCGGTGAATAATCTGTGCGACCAGCATACTTTGAGAGCTCGTTGCTATACATCTGTTAGGAATATATAGCAGCTCATAATGGGCATCACACTCCTAGTAGATTTAGTATGCAGTACCCTAGATCGATTGATCACATTTATATCTCTCAATATATATATATATTGTATTCACAATTATGATTATCCCAAAGACAGTCATAATTGGTTAACCGGTGAATACAAAACTACAATGTGATTCTCCAAAATCGATCTTCCTCTTCCCTTCAAACTCTCAATTTCAGTTCAACTTGCTTTTCTAGAAATGCCCCATTAGATCGAATCACTCATGACTATTGGCAACATCCTAAGATAGCAAACACTAAATAGAAATCTTGAGAATAAGTAAGAGTCATGAGGGGACTAAGAAATTGAGGAACTCTCTTCCTCAAGAGTCTCACACGACATAAAAGTTGAGATCAAACTTTTGCCACTCTTATTGGTCGTCTCATGCATACGTAGTATGAAATACGTATTACGGTATTAACTCCTTTCCCATGGAGGGTATGTCTACACCTTTCAATACCGTACAGATGATAGTTCGGACATACCCAATGTCTAACTTGAGTTCACGTATCTACTCATTCACAAAATTCATCGAACTCACATCGGCATCTTAGACGATAAGGTAAAACATGTGGGCTATTTTACTTTCGGACATAGTAAGTATTATGTCCTCATCTTAACACCTAGTTAAGGCGACATACGTGTTTTAAGCTTGAGCTCTCGATTATCACCTAGATAATAAGCTTAAAAACAGTCTCATCTTTATTTATCACACAGTAAATAGAGGCGATTACCCGTGTGAGTGGGCTAATCTTATATATGTCCGACATACTTCTCAACTTAAAGTAATGCACTAAGTATTAAGATGCATAAAGATCAAACAAAGATTTATAGGCATTAATGATGAAAAACACAAATTCATCAAATGTGAACTCTTAGGGAAATTACAATATTCAGTACATCATCCTCTACGCAATCCTAGAGATTTCATATGGCCACAAAACATATCTCTAGGTAATGGCTTTATCATAGGATCTGCTACCATTCTATGCGTAGTATGTACTCTAAGTTCATATCTTTTAGTGCAATCATATCCTTAACAAAAGTATACTTGGTATCTATATGTTTGGTCTTGCCATGATATTTTGGATCTTTGGTGTACGCTTTCGTTGCTTGGCTATCACAGTTAACCAATAACAAATCTGCAGCACTTCCAATAACACCTAAATGATCCAATAATATCTTAAGCCAAACATTTTCTTATACTGCTGCTGATAATGCCACGAACTCAGTTTCCATCGTGGACAAGGCTATACACTTTTGTTTCTTACTACTCCAACATATGGTGCCATTATTCGGTAAGAAAACAAATCCAGAGGTAGATTTTCTTTCATTTAAATCTCCTCTCCAATCAGCATCAGAATAGCCTTTGAGTTGCAGATCATTTCCATAATAACTCAACGTATAATCAGCAGTCCTTTTTAGATACCTTAGTATTCTTTTAACGGCTTTCCAACGTGCTTGACCTGGATTGGATTGGTATCTGCTCACCATTCCAACTGCATAACATATGTCAGGTTTTGTACACATCATAGCGTACATCAAGCTCCCAACAGTACTAGCATGAGGAACATATTTCATTTGTTCATTCTCTTGTGGAGTCCTTGGACATAGTCTATGGCTCAATCCTTCACCTTTTGCAACAGGAGTGTCTATGGGTTTAAAATCTCATACCCTTCAATTCAAAATTGGAAGACAACAAACTTTTGACAGTATTGACAAGCTCCATATTGCTTCTGGCAATTAGTATATCATCAACATATAATGATATGATCACAAATTGATCATTAGATCTTTTGATATATACACAATGATCCTCATCTATCATTGTAAAGTCATATGCCATTATGGCATTATGAAAAACGTATATACCATTGTCTTGATGACTGCTTAAGACCATATATCGATCTCAAAAGTCGACATACTTTTTCTTCTTGGCCTTTCACTATGAAACCAGCAGGTTGTTCCATATATGTTTCTTCCTCTGATTCTCCATTGAGGAAAGCAGTCTTTACATCCATTTGATGTAACTCAAGATCCATACTGGCTACCATTGCCAGAATAATGCGAATCGAGGTAAATCTCACTGTAGGAGAAAATGTATTTTCATAATCAATTCATTCCTGTTGATTATACCCCTTCACCACAAGGCGAGCCTTATGCCTTTCTATCGAGCCATCAGCCTTTTGCTTTATTTTGAGAACCCACTTGTTCCCAATAGCTCTGCATCCTTTTTGGAAGATCAATCAGTTCCCAGACTTGGTTTGATTTCATTGACTCCATCTCCTCTTTCATTGCATAAATCCATTTTTCCTTACTAGGGCAATTCAGAGCCTCATTAATATTTCTTGGCTCATCCTCATCTTATGGAGCAATTATAAAAGTGGCGACTTGTTCGCCGTATGGGAGATAGTACACTTAGCATATCATTCCCAATTATGCTCCCACTCGAATTAGATAATGACGATATCATCTCATCATGTGGTTGTAATTGAGAATGAGTTAAATTCAATTCATCATTTCTCATATTACTCCCACTTGGACGAACTCCACTAATATTATTATCTTGATCCAAGGTTTCAAATAGGGAGTAATCTTCCCCTATTTCGCCCTTCTTAGGAAATTCATCCACTAAGAATGTGACATCCCGTGATTCAAATTCAGTTATACTCCCACTTTCCTGCTCACCTACGAACACATACCCTTTTGAGTGTTCGGAGTATCTCATGAAAATACTCTTATTTCATTTGGGACCATATTTCCCAAATTTGTGAGAGGATTCATTATAGGCAGCACAACCCCATGACTTAAGAAAACTTAAGTCCGGTTTTCTACCTGTCCATAACTCATATGGTGTGGAAGCAACTGATTTGGAAGGCATCCAGTTAAGTATATAGGCAGCAGCTAACAACGCATCACTCCAAAAAGTGATAGGTAAGTTAGCATGCGCCATCATGGACCTAACCATTTCCAGTAGGGTTCTGTTTCTTCTCTCGCAACACCATTTTGTTGAGGAGTATATGGAATAGACAACTGTATTTCTATTCCTTTTCACCACATAATTTTCTGAACTCATCAGATAAATATTCTCAACCTCGATCGGATCTAAATACCTTTATTTTCTTGTCTAATTGATTTTCTACCAAGTTCATAAACCTTCTGAAAACAACTTATGCTTCAGATTTATGAGAAATCAAATAGACATATCCGAATCGAGTATAGTCATTTATAAAAGTGATGAAATAAACAGTCACATGCCTTCCTCTCACATTCATTGAACCATAGACGTCATAATAGATTAAATGCAGAGGAAATTCAGCTCTTTTACCTTTTCTAAATGGTTTCCTTGTCGTTTTCCCTTCTAGGCAATGCTCACATATGGACAAATCAACTTTTTCAATATTACCCAACAAGCCATCTTTGGCTAGTCTTTTCATATGTTGCCGGCCCATATGACCAAGTCTAGCATGCCACCATATTCACATCATTATCACATGAAGTAGAAGACGTGAAACAAGGGAATAACATATTGACATCATCACAGTCAACATTTAGTACAATAAAACCATCCAGAAAGTTACCACAACTATAGTAGTTTGTATCCAAATACAAATCTACACCTTTATTATGGAAGTTCATACCAAAACCAAGCTTAACCAACATCAAAACAGACATTTAAATTTCGACGAATCTCCGGAGCATATAGATCATCATGCAGGAACAAGTTGCGTTCACCACGCATGTTCAATTGGCAGGTGCCAATCTCTTTTAACTTCATCTCTGGAGTTATTTCCTACATAGATCCACTTAGTTCCAATTAGTATCGTCGGAATTCCACAAAGGATCCTCTATCCTTCGCTATATGGTCTGTCACTCCCGAATCTACAGTCCACAAAGGATTGGATTCAGCCAATAATTCAGAACTTGACGCATAAGCAAAGTTCTCAAATGTACAAGAGTTGTATACTTTCTTTGGCTCACGACAGTGGCGAGCATAGTGACCTCTCTTGTCACATTTGTAATACCTTACCCTTGACATTTTCTTCACTTGAGGGCGTTTTCCTCTCTTGTGTTGGTTAACTCTTGATTTCTTACAATAAGGACTTGATCCTTTGCATGCCCACATATTGAACGAATCAATACGCTTGCGCTTAAAGCTCAAAGCCCTTTCTGAGCTAGAACCAGCATAGCAAATATCTATTTTCGGCTCAAATGCCATTAAGCAGTCCTCTGCTAGCTCAAGGTGGCGCACAGCACCCTCAAGATCTTCCATAATATGGTCAAGAGCTTTTAATGCTTCTTGCTTTTCCAGCACATATTGAATCTTCATATTCAATATTTCACAATTGTTGCCGTTCATATTAGCAATCACATTCTTAATTGCTGAAAAACATCGATCTGAACACATCAGACATACATGCACGAATAATTAATGCCTATCATTTATGCATCCCTATTTGCACAGACCCATCATATTAATGAATAATTTCAAGTAAGGTTTCGAATCAAAAGGTCACTACGTTTCCAATTATCCTCCAAAAATCCTAACTCAAAATTATTATTAATATAATTGTCTTATGCAAATACATTCTATGAAGTTACAAAAACTTCTTTTACTACCCACAGCTAACTACCCACAGCAATCGGCAGTAACAGAAAGCAAATATTATCTAACATCCAATAGAATAACGGTGCTTTCACATAATACAACTATACATTACACTAAGCAATATATACAGAGAAAAACATCAACATGGAAAGAGATATTTACATCCATAAAAAAACATCTCATAATTAATCTAAGATATAATTAGGGAATGTCCCTTCTGATCTATCATTTAAAACATATGAGAAAACTGAAGGTACATTTGCAAACCATGGAAAAACTTTTGGAGAGCTTTCATGTCGCCACTAAGGCGCATTTACTCTACGCCATGTGGCGCTCATTCTAAGGGTTGAAGTTTTGGCCAACTCAATCCTATAGTACTCTCTTACAAAAGCTTCCACTAGCCTCCTATAACCCGGGACCACGTTGACCTCCCATAGCCGATCTAACACTGCTTGCCATTCAGGTGGAAAAGTGTTCATCAAAGCCGGCACCTTCTCAAAATCCGGCATAAGATAACCATTCCCGATGATTTCATGTATCATCTCATTGACCCTCACCACATGTGATACTAAATCACCGTTATGCCACTGATAATTAGCTAAATCTGACATCAGCCTTTTCAGACTTGCATTTCCCTCCTCCGTTCTCGGGATTGCAGGTATCCGTGCATAACGCATCATAGTTCCTGCAACAAATGCAGAACCAAGAAATGGATTACTTATAATCCATAATTTTACATAAGGGAAAATACATAATTTTCCATGATTCATGTAACAGATGCATAATAAAAAAAAAATGGATTACATATAAACCACATAGGCATACATGAAAAAAGAAACAAATTCCTTTTTTTTTTCCGGGTTAATGGTCAACGGTCAAAGTCAACGGTGAATGGTCAACGGTCGTCAGTCAACCGTCAACGGTCAGGTCAAACGGTCAAACGGTCGCCAGTCGGACCGGATAGGCCGGTTGGGCCGGTTCGGGCGAATCGACGCATGTGCCGCGCTCGTGCGCAGGCTGACGTCATGCAGACGTCAGCTGGCACGTGCCGCGTGCGTGCCGGGCGTTGCGGTTTGGCTCGAGTTGGGTCGCCAGTCGGGTCACCGTCCGGCCAACCGTTGTCGTGCTGACGTCATCGGCGACGCGTCACCCCGGCCGGGTTATCGACCGTTGGATGACGTCATGCTGACGTCAGCACGCGTCGGTCGGTGGACCGGCACGTGCCAGTTCGCCCGCCAGTGGCGCGCACGCGGCGGTTCGCCGACCGGCGTGTGTGTCGCACGCGCTGGGCGAGCCAATGCTTCTGGGCGCGTCGCGCCCACGCGCAGTCGCTTCTGGTGGGTGCGTGCGGCGTCGCCCGGCGGCGCACGACCACTCGTTGGACTCGTCTCGACGAGCCCTTTCACCCCATGCCTTCAGAAATCGATTTCGAGTTACGGAAAGTCGAGAAAAAGAACGAAAAGTGCTCAAGTGTTAGGTTTTTGCGCCCCAATTGGTGTCGGCCGAGTTATTCCGCGAAAAAACAACCAGAAAGCACGAAAAAGATCGGAAAAACATGAAAGCGGGCTTTGGTACCAATGTTGGGAATAACGGATCCCCGAAAGCCGGATTCGACACTAAATCGAACCCCTAAATCAATGCGGAAGACGAAACCCGGGAAAACATGTATCACCGATCGTAAAGCACACTTCGGAGTCGAGCGTACCTTGTTATCCACAGATTAGACACCAATGCCGATAGAGGAAGAGAAATTTGTCCTTTGTTCGATCCGATGACGCTTGAAGGGGAGAAAACAGTGGCCTTGTGCTTACTGTCCTTTTTGTTGTTGGAGAGAGAGCGAGGGAGAGAACGTACGTACGTTCTAATTCCAAAAGCTGTCTTCTCTCTCTCTCTCTCCTCCCTTTTATACCTTCCCCCTCCACGGGCCCTATTCCCGTGGGCCGGGCCTTTTGGGCCCAGCATGGGCGGACGGGCCTTGAGCCCAATACATATAAAACCATCAAGCAGCTTGGACCATTGGCTTCACAAGAAGAAACGACTGTCGCCCATCTCGGGTGTCGCAAACAATATGATCTTGGATTGGTCCAAAAGGTTGCAGATTGCGCTCGGAGCAGCTAAAGGACTTTGCTATATGCATAATGATTGTTCATCACCCATCATCCACCGAGACGTGAAATCGAGCAACATTCTCTTAGACTCAGAGTTCAACGCAAAGATTGCTGACTTCGGCCTTGCAAGGATGTTGGCCGAGCCTGGAGAAGCTGTTAGCATGACAGCTGTTGCTGGTTCTTTCGGCAATTTGGCACCAGGTTCGTCTATTTACTTAAACATGAGTTCATTTCAGCTTTGCCAGTTTGCCTTCCTCATACTTTACATATCCTACCAGCAGAAATATTTAGTTTTGTCTTGCCTTTTTTTTTTTTTTTTTGAACAACAGAGTATGCTCATACAACAAGAGTCAACGAGAAGATCGATGTCTATAGCTTTGGGGTGGTTCTCTTGGAACTAACCACTGGGAGAGAGGCTAACGACGAGGACGAAGACATGTGCCTCGCTGATTGGGCATGGCGTCACATCCAAGATGGTAATCTGATATCTGACGCATTAGATGAGGAGATCAAGGACGACTCAAACGTAGATGAAATAAGCAATGTTTTCAAGCTCGGGATCTTTTGCACCGGTACTCTGCCTTCCACGAGGCCTACAATGAAGGAGGTACTGCAAGTGCTGCTCAAATGTAGCGATCCGCTGTACAATGTCGAGAAGAAATCCAGACACAAGTTTGATGTCATCCCAGTGCTTGAAAATTCCAAGCACGAGGAAACACCACACAGCGATTTTCATGTTCTTGAGTGCAACACTTACTGACTGTTAGCACTAGAACAGTTGCAAGGGCTTAGTGTAGGGCTTTGGACTCCCAACTTTTGGGAAACTTCTCCAACTTGTCCTACAGAGAGACAAGCATCAAACGATTTGTCTAACTATGTATTAGTGATCCATGCCTAAGACTAGTTTCCGAATGTATCCTATAAAATGTACAGAATATAAGAGATGGATATGTCAATTTGAGCTAGATACATGGACTTCCAAGGAGATAGTCACTTCAGCAACAAAGTATGGTACAACGAGACCCAAAGAGACCCAAATTATAAGCTCAGAAAAGGGTCACTTTGTCTCGAGGTATTGTGAATGAGAGGCCATGAGAACGGCAGCTCCAATGCCGAGTGATCATTCGACGGCACAATAATTGTGTTGACAGAAACTTCACATATCAGGTCCCAGCAACTCCCTGCGAGTGGCCTCCACGCAGCTCCACAATTTGGTGTAGTGCTCTTACAGCCCTCCATTTAATGCTATAACTGATCTCTGCTTCTCCCCGTCCCCAAGGGCATCTCTTCCCAGCTTCTTCAAGATGCCAGATATCCTGGCAGCAGCAAGACGAGAACCTCGAGAGGCAACTATGTCGCATAGATCGACTACAACTTTACTCATTCTCAAGGAGGTGTCGGATATCCAACGACGGACAAATCAGCATTAACTATAGGGGGCTCAGCAATTCCTAAAATTAGACACTGAATTTAGGAAAGTGAAGCATTAAATAGGGATTTATGGATTCAGCTGTAGATAATTGTAGATAAGAGAAAACAGAACTATCTTTCATTGTTCCAGAAACATGGGCCATCAGATTTGCATTTGAACTCCCCGAATATCCAATCGTCAGAATCAATCCACGTTGTAAAAGTAGAATTTACTGCACAACTGATTAAATTAGAGATTACTTTTTCATTAGTACTAGTCAGAACGGGAGGGAAAATGCTATCAGAGACGTCACAGGTATACTATTAAGGCCATGTTTGTTAACACTCTTTTGTTTTTTTGTTTATGAACAAATTTTCTGTTTTTTTATTTATTTTAGGGAACAAAGAAATAACAGAAACGCATTTGTTTGCGTTTTTGTTCCAAATCTATTTGTTTTGTTCCTAGGAACACATTTGGATCAGAAACGAGAAACAAGAAAAATATGTTTCTTGTTTCTAGAACAATTTTTAAGAATAAATTTTCTCTCTCCTCTCTTTTTCTTCTCTTTTTTTTTTCTTTTTTTCTTTGGCCGGTCGCCGGCCTCGGCCATGGCCGGCGATCGGCTGTCAAGCGCCGGTGACGCTGTCGAGGGCCGACGACCTTGCCGGAGCATCGCCGACCTCCGGCAAGGCCAAGCCTCTCGCAACCACAGTGAGGCTTGGCCTCGCCGGGGCCGGTGAGCCTCGCAGTGGCTAGGTGAGGCCGCCAGCCATCGTCGGCTGGTCGCCGGCCATGGCCGAGGTTGGCGACCGGCCAAAAGAAGAAAAAAAGAAAAAAGAAAGAAAAAAAAAATAAAATAATTAAAAAATTAAAAGAAACACAAATTTACCAAACATGTTTCTGTTCATTTTTTATTCCCGAACAAATTTACCAAACGCCTTCTGTTCAAAAATTTTCCTCGGAGCGGAAATAGTTTTTCTATTTCTGTTCCCTGGAACAATTTTTTAATATAAATATTACCAAACGCGACATAAGCTGCAGATGGACTGATACCTCCGAGGAGTCCTACAAATTTGGGATGGAAGTTTGAGGAAACCCAAGCATCTCGTTTTCATATGTAGAAGCAGCGAGGATTAGATTTATAATTGTACCCTAGTATGCAAGGAATTTTCAGCTTCATTGGAACGATATCACCAAAAAATGCCGACTCCTCAGCCATTCTCGGCAAAGCTATCTGGACAATTTCTCCGAAGTACATGTCAGAAATCAGCTTCTTATAGTCTACCGATAAACAACAAAATGACGTGGGACATCTTTCTTAAACTATTTTTTCCTTCCATTGTATCTTTAAGCAATACAAGTTATTATTTTTTTAAAAATATTTTTCAAATTATTTACCTTTCATGAACCAAATAGAACCTTGCTTTGTCCACCGGTGAGTTGGATAATACATGAAAACTAAACAAACTGGTTTTCCTGCCTTGCAACTCCTGAGCTGTGTTTTTAGCCTTTGTTAGGATTTGGATTGTCATGAGTCCACTTTCTGTCCGGAGCACTGAAAAAAATTTCAGGTTCTATGCAGTCAGAATCATTGTGTGCAGTGTTTAAAGGTTTCTTTTGGTCCACTGTTCAAGGAATCGATCCTTGTCCTGTCGAATTTCCAGCTGAACCGGCTTATATCTTCCATCATTGGTCAGTCCACGCGACGCTTCTCTATGTGGCCTCTAAAAAAGTCCGTATCAATTCTTAATCAGCGCCGAGGTTAATAGACATCTTTGACTACAATATTTTCACAAGTTTTACAACTTCATTATATAAAACAAAACAAAAAAAGAAAATTGGAACTTAATTACATCTCATTCATCGATTTTATAATTTTTGGTGTGTTTATCTTATCGTTTTTTCCTTAATATTTCCTTTGGGTTCTTAGAGTTTCCTTGTATATAGGAATTTATTAGATGGTCTTACTCGGCTCCAATTCCAAAAAAGAGCTACCTGAGTTGGTGACAGAATTAGAACTTAACCCGTCGGAAAACGTTTAGGGCTTATTTAATAATCATTTTGTTTTTAGAATAATTTCTGCTTAAAAATGATTTTTTTTTAAATTATGTTCCCTAGAAAAGTTTTTGAACATTTGAATGTGTTTGGTAACTGTCCAAAATTTCTATTCTTAAGATAGAAATGTATTTGGTAATACCTCAAATTTTTTGTGATTTAGAATTGTTTTATTTTCTTAATAATTTATTATATTTTTATCTTGTTTCCTTTTATTCTTCCTCTTCTTCCTCTTTGGCTAGCAACCTCATCGAAGTGTCGTTGGCCCCCGACAAGGCTGAGCCTCATTGGCCAAGCATCGCTGGTGGTTAGGTGAGGCTCAACTGGGTGAGTTGGGTCTCACCAGATCTAGGTGAGGCTTGCCCAGCCAAGGCGAGGCTGGGCCTACTTTAGCTACCAGCAAGGCTTGTCCTCGTTGAGCCACTGCAAAGGCGGCGTTCCTTGGTCTTGGTGAGGCCAACCTCATAGTGGCTCGACGAGGTTAAGCCTCACTAGGGGCTGGGTGAGCTCATTTTTGCCAGATCTTAGTGAGGCCAAGATCATTTAGCCAGTGGGGAGGGTCGGCCTCACTGGGGGCCGGCGACGCTCCGACAAGGTTGTCGACCCTCATCTAGCCAATTGCCAATGACAGCTAGGTTGGCAACCAACCAAAGAGAAAGTAGGGGGAGAAGAAAAGGAAAAAAGAACAGAAGAGAAAAGAAGAAAAAAAAGGAAAAAAGAACAGAAGAGAAAAGAAGAAAAAAAGGAAAATGAACTTGATACTAGAGTTGTTCTCGAGAATTAAAAAAAAAAAATCTACTTTCTCGAGAATTAAAAAAAAAATCTACTTTTTTATTTTATTCCAAATCTATTCTAGGAAACAAATTTGATATGGGGAACAAAAAAGTTACTACGGATTTCTGTTCTATTTTTGTTTAAAATAATAATAAAAAATAGAATCATATACTATTTGGCAATAAACAAATACACCCTTAATATCCCAACATAAATTTCATAGTAAGACTTAATCATGAGAAAGCCATTCTTAAGAATATCTAATCTCAGTTAGTTTCAATGCAAGACCTAATCATGAGAAAAATAATTCATAAAAATCAGGGAGATATGATTAGCAAAACCATTTTCCCGGGGAAAAAGGAAGGGAGGGAGAAAAACATAATTTAAATATCTAAGGATGCGTTTGTGGGAGCATTTCCAGAGTGCCTTAGGCCTAGTTGAGGCGTTGAGTGACAAAATCGCAGAAGCCTTCAGGCGAAAGTTCAGCTTCATAATTGCCGAAAAGCCCAATCCAACTTGGGACTAGCATGGTCTTTCATCTTTTTTAAAATGCCGCTTTCAGGGATTAATAGATATTTTTTTTCCCGTTCTTGCCTTCATTAAATCTTGTATGCATGTATTGCCTCTACTTACAGTCTCTCCTTCTCACAGGCATTATTTCGCTCCATATCTATTCGTCGATCGACAAGGGTGGACAGTCACCGGTTGCGAGGCTCGCCAAAGCTACAGATCTATCCGTCAAGGGTTACAGGGCTTGCCATGATACCATGTCTGCTCATCAACGGTCACTGCAGATCTATTTGTCATGAGGCTCGCCAAGGTCGCATGACCCCGGTATTGCCATGCCTAGGGTGTCGCGACCTTGGAGCCCTCTCCTGGGCTCTCAACGGGCCTTAGGCGAGCTCATTCTAGCCTCTCTCTTTTTTTCCCTTTAAATTACTTTTCAGATCGGATATCAAAGTTTACAAAATGTGTTTACCAAGCATCGAACATCTACTCTTGAAGATAGAATATAAAATCCAGGAATTTTGCTATATCCTATCTATTATTTGATGATTGCAATGATAAAATTGGATATATTTAATTCATATTATATACATTATATGGTATAAACGGCATATTAGTATAAATGAACCAAAAATTTTATAAACAAAAATAGTAAAAATCTGTTGTGACACTATTGTCTACTTTATTTTATTTTATTTTATTTTTTATTTTCCTCTCTTTTTTAATTAATTCCTTTTTTTATTTCTTTCTTCCCTTTCCATCATTCTCTAATAAAAATATTTTGAATAGTAAATAGTACTAATATACCTAAAATACTAAATGACTAAAATATATAATAAATGTACCTACAAATTTAATAATATATTTATATTTATATATTGAAATTATATTATAAAATAAAGATTAAATTAAAAGAAGTAAATTGTTATTTTTTGTTATTTTGAATTTCTTATATTAAAAATTTTGTTAATTTAAGAAATTTGTTGTTCTAGAAAAGTAACTTTCTTATTATGGATATTATAAATCATATTCACTTTTATATCATCTCCTACGAAATAATTTTATCCAGTCTATATATATATATATATATATGTTTAACTTTATATTGTCTTTAAGCATGCACCAAACGTAAGATATGATAGATTTTATCATATTCTAAATATTATTCTAATTGCCAAACGTAGCCTTAGGTTTACTGATGTGAGGGTGTCGACTAACTAGTATCTTTAGGAGATATGTCATCAAACTCTTCACTCCATGTGGTTGGAACAATGCCTTGTGGGTAAGGTGATCAACATGCGTAACTAACATAATACTCAATATTACCACTTGGGTCTCCCATTATGTCAATAGTAGGATTTCTTCTTCAAACCTTTGTTTGAATGACTTCTTCTAAAGTTACCCCCTAGGGAATACAACTCAATCAAAAACTTTGGGACGACTTGTTTGACTGATATGATTAGGACTGTTGGTAGAATTCATTTGACAACTATACCTTATATTTTGGCCAGGGAATCCTCCTTGTGGCATTTTTTCTTTACGCAAGGTATAGTAGCTTTGACCTATTTCTCGATTGCAACGAGAACACAAATCTGGTTACCGTGGCTTCTTACCTTTTAGCTTCACAAACACCACAATCATAAGAGGGAATGGGTCAACATCTATTTCTATTGAAGCCTTCACTTTTCATCGGTAAACTTAATCTTACCTATTGGAATTACCTCTTTGGATATTCTTTCTAATAATAATGCAATCGGCAATATTATGGCCCCATGAGTGGCGCCATTTACAATATTTCTTGTTTCCAAATTATTTTCTGCTCCGTATGGTTTGGCCTTCGATCAGTTTTATCAGGCCATCGGCTAGAAGCAAGTAAAGAGTCTCATCCATTTTGTTCACCTGAATTGAATAATACCAAGTATCTTTCGCCTAAAGCATGATGTTCTCCTTCAACTTCTCTTTTAACTCTATGCTGGCCTGAATACTTGACAAATATATGACTTGTCAATAACCATATTAGCTACTGTTATCTTAGCATATTCTCCTTGGTCTAGATCATCCCTAGGTCCATACCTCTCCACGAAGGTCACATCATGTTTGTCCCGCTTCTTATCTTTTTCCTTCAACAAATTTTCATGCCTAATTTGCCTTTGTTGCTAATTGGAAAAGGCCATTGTATAGTTGCCCTTCCATTCTGTCCCTTAACATGATTTTCAGGCTAATAAAAGTTATTTCAGCAAAAGATATTTTTTTCAGTGTTATAAGACATCGATTTCTTGCTCTTTTGAATCTAGACGTAAACTAGTTTACCAATTTTCTCACAGACTCGTTCTTTACTGCAACCTCTCATAGGAGTTCGTAGTCTAATGTCCAGAAAGCACTCTCTTAGTGGAATTACTTATCGTTTTACCCTCATATTGCGACTGAACTAAAGTCTATTGCTGAATACCGAGAGTTGGATACACAACTGCTGTTTGTGGAGACAAAGTATCCAATCTCGAATCTGGAATTAGTTCAGATTCCACTGGAAACTTTAGCCAGAGATGGATTCTTTATGGAAATCCTGTCGGATTAATGGTAACTTTAGATAAACAATAGTATGATCACCCAGCTTTAGCAAAGAATTTGTTGCTGCCGCGTTTGAAATGAGAAGTTCAAGACTCTTGCTCTCCGTGACTTTACTGCGATTTGATAATAGAATTCCAACTATCTTGACTAGCACAAGAGCGTGATTGTTGAGCTCCATTACGCATGCTTGGATGACGAGCGCAATAATTGATAGTGCGTGAGTAGATACGTTTTTTTATCTTTGCTGGGTTTTGTCTGCTTTAGTTTACACTAGATGCTCATTGTCTGTCACATGTTAAAATCTCAAAATGCATTTAAGCGTGCCAGTGTTGACACGGGTAACATATTTACATGTTTAACAAAGCATGTCTGAGCATGTCGATGATAGTTACTTGTGTAATGTGCCTTGGCAAGATTCCTAGATGTGTTGGCAACTTTGCTCTGACAACTCCTATTGAATTAGTAAGTGTGCACTGCATAGAAGGGAAGCGTATGATATGGTCTGAGATGAATTCCTTCCGTGCATCGGGCTCATTGGGACCATCAATCACAGACCTCACGATGCGCTGGAACTAGCGATGAGGATTGGTTTAGTTCAGTCATGTGGGCTCCATGTCACCAAGTTTTATCTTCCCTACTCATCTAGGAGGCTCGATCTGTCATTTTCGGGTCATCCTGTGGAAAATTTGCCCATGCGCTCAACTCCGCCAAAAGACCAATTACATCAGGAAACTAATCAGAAGCTGTCCCATTGGAGAATAGGACGGCACGGCGAACATCAAAGGTTGACCATTTGACTTGGACATTACCACAAAAAAAAAAAAAAAAAAAAAAAGCACCGGGACCAGTGGGAATCAATTATAATCATTCAGGTCGTCGTCTTGCCGATCTATGGAACGTACGAAACGTGAGGGGGTTGCAACAACTCTAAGCACAAACGTTAAGACTTTTTTTCATGAAGACTAACGAACAGAGACTTGTTTTTTCTGCTCGAGTAGAAGTAATAGTCAAGATAGAAATGAGTAAAAATTATCATGCGATCACTCAGGACAAACGGACTTAAAAAACACCCTTGACTACATAAATGTCAGCTAGTTTTAGAGCCTCATTTTATTATCATAATACAAGAGACACAATGAAGAGAGAGTAGTGTTAAGATAAGGAGATTATCATTGGCTCTTTCACTCTTCCCCTCTTTCATCCGTCTAGTGAGATGAGACATTAGTGGAGGGAAATGGAAAAGAACGAGAAGGAACAAATGCATCCACCCCCATCATCTTAGGACCCACCGAATTATAGCACTTTCAAACGAGGTTAAAAACCTGAGAGTTCTGCCGAGCAATACACAAGCAAACCGACACGTTTTGCTTCATGTTTTGAGCTGATAGATATCTAGCTCCAACACCGGAGAGTCTCTAACCAGAAAAAGACTCTGAACCACCTCCAATTATGTCGAGACTAACCTCATCACCTCCTCATATTCACTTCTTTTTCTACATCTCGTGTCTCGTCTTCCTCTGCTCCCTCTCCCATGTTGCAGAGTCTCAAATCCAAGATCAAGAACAGCAAGTCCTGTTGAAGCTGAGGCAATCCTGGCAGGACCCATCTTCCCTCGACCACTGGGTCACCTCCAATTCATCCTCCCACTGCACATGGCCCGAGGTCACCTGCCAAGACGGCTCGATCACAGAGCTTAAGCTTGCCAGCCAGAACATAAATTATTCGATCCCACCATTCATCTGCAACCTCAAGAACCTGAAGAAGCTCGATCTCTCCTACAACAATATTCCTGGAGAGTTTCCAACAGTTCTCTATTACTGTTCCGAGCTCACGTATCTTGACCTGTCCCAGAATTACTTCGAAGGTCCTATTCCATCCGATATTGACCGCATGGCCAATCTTCAGGTCCTGATTCTCGCTGCCAACAGCTTCTCGTTCGACATCCCAGCGTCAATCGCTAGGCTGCCGAAGCTGAGGATCCTTCTGTTGGGAAAATATGGCTTCGAATTGGGTAGAACAATGAAGTCGGATCTTTAGACTACTCAAGTCGGACTTTGAGGCGTGATATCACTTTTTTTAAGGATTTATTTGTCCCACAACTTTGCTAATGGTCACCGGCAAAAATCCTCCAGGATACAACAAAGTCTCGGATGAGAATACTTAGATAGCAATTCTAGTATTTCTCCGGGGGTCTCTCATAGGAAACAATTAGAAACAATGGCTGTAGTTTCTCTCGAAAGAAAACGAAAAATGGAAGAAGATTATCATTTGATCTCAAAACAAATGTACTTTTATATATGTCTTTCGAATAGAGACAACTCTTCAAAAGATTACAAAAGAACAAAGGCAACCTTTCGGGAAATGTTACAAAATGAACAAGTATGTCTCAAAAGTTACGTTGAAAAGACATAAGAAATTCGAAATTAAATAAATAATTGTAACTTTTCGTGAACAGTTGCACTGTTTCAATAAGACTTTATAGTTAATTTTTTTTTATAAAATTAAATCCGAATTTTCAATAAATAAAATTAACGATTGTCGGTTAGTGCCAAATCTCGTCCACGTGCGCACTCACATTTTTTCGATGTGGGACAAGGCACCTCTTTATTTGTTTTATAAACAAATTACCAACAATCCCCCACTTTTGTTTATAAAACAAAAACAAAAATAAAACGTTAAAAATATACAGCCAAAATTTCCGTGAGATTAATATACATACATAAAGGTCTCTTTCGAGTTAAACCTTTACTTAGTGCAAACATCTCAAAGCTCCATCAAAGTGACAAGTAGCTCGGCTTTAAACTTGTACTTTTATATAATAGAACCGAACATACCGCACATACACTAACCTCTTGTTTCAGCGAGAAGTTCTATATTACTCCGCACTATTATGGCCTTGTGCTTGATCCTGTTTCATGAGCTCTCTAGAAAGCAACCCTAACTTTCGTAAGAAGCGGCACCACTCCTAAGCTCATATAGGTGAAGTATCTACCATGTGTTTCTGTTACTATCAACACATTACATATTTGTATCATACTTCATTAAGAATTCAATTCAACCTACAAAACGTAACAGACGATATTGACTCCTCATATCAGGGCTACGTCAGTATCAAACAATCACATTCAATAACTTGTTATTACCCATTAAACCTTGTAACTAGTGATGTTCTAGAAAAGGTCGGGTTACCATTATTGGTGATTTCAATTAAAGGGTTTTAGCCCCATTTCTTGTGAGGTCATTATTACCATGTCTCTCGGTAAAGACTTCGTCAAAGGATCGGTAAGATTATTACTTAACCTCACATAGACAATTGTTATGGTACCATCTTTAATCAATTGTCTCACATACTCATGTCTTAGACTAATATGTCTAGACTTACCATTATAAGTAATGTGCTACTATAAACTATTGCCAAAGTAGCATGACTATCACAGTGGATAGAAATAGGAGGCATAGGACTAGGCCACAATTTGATATTTAATAACAAATTCATAGTCCATTCAACTTCTTTCCCAAATTCTACTAAAGTAACGATTCGAATTTCATAGTTGAGTGAATTATGCACATTTGTTTCTTGCTCGCCCAAGAAACCACACATTCACGTAATGTGAAAATCCATCTAGAAATGGATCTTTTATTTCTCATACTTGTAACCTAACTAACATCGGCATATCCCTTCTTTTTTTATCCCTGGATGATTACTATAGAACAATCCCAAATTTTAGTTCTCAATAATAATCAAATTTTCGGGTAATAACATTCCAATGTTCTATACTTGGATTACAAATATTTACTCAACTTGCATATACAAAAAGTAATATTAGGTCTAGTATAATGTATCACATAAAGACCAATATCACTCACATTAAAAATTCTCCACCAGGAATCAAATGGAGTACTTATATATTTGAAAACAAGATGTTTAAATTTATACAACATCTTCTCCATGTAATCACTTTAGCTCAAAGAATAACCCCCACTATTTTTTAATTTTAACACTTAAGATAGTATCTGTTTCACCCAAATCTTTCATTTTGAAAATGAAAGTCAAATACTTCTTAATCTCAATGATTCCAATCATATTAGTTCCAAAGTCTCCTTTGGACATAGCCCCACTTCAAGAATATTCCAAGAGGTAATTAATTGAAATTATGCATCATCAAATTTTCATCCTCGATGAAATACATACATCAAAATAGTAAATCAATGCAATTCTACTCTCTTGGCTCATTTATGCTATTCCATAGAATCAAATCTATGAGGGGCAAGGACAGCAAATAAAACACATTAGAACCAAACAAGGGACACCTAAAAACCCATTTAATATCTCTATATTGCCTCCATAAATAGAGCACTACATATTAGCCCCTGCATGTAATGACATTCTCTAACAATCCAATAAATGCGAGCAAATCGAGTATGGAGGTATCAAAAGCACATAAACTAGGATTGAAAAGGGAAAAAACAATTCTTGGAATGGAATCAACAATATCATATAAGCCGAAACCTTCCAAAATATACAATAAGATCCATACCTTGGCACTGATCAGCATCAAGACCAACGTCATCAAACACAAATCCAATAGACCTGCATGTGTCACGGACAATTTTCTCATAGTCTTCATTGACCTTGGTGGTAATTTCTCTGAACACCATGACCATGTTGGTCTTGGTACATGTTTCACAAGCAACCTTGCTGTCGGGGTTCGGTTTTGTAGAGTTTAATGTCTCCATCCCCGGCAAGGCTCTTTTTTCAACAAGATCAATCTTATTCCCAAGTAAAAGCCACCGTGGATATCAAACGAGGAAGAGCATGCCCACTTTCTTCCCGCCGGTGAATTTGCAATCCAGTGAACGAGCCTCCCCAAATAATTTGGCATCTTGCTCGGCTTTTGGAGCGGCAACGGAGGAAGCGGGGTCGTTTGGATTTGCAACCCACCATTTTGGAGGAGCAGCTTTTGTTGTTTTAGAGATCCATAGCTACCAAAGCGTATTCCCAATGACCCTCTAGTCATTGTTCCTCCAAACCCATATTTGGCGTTATCATCTCTCTCCTCGTTTTGCCAAACAAATCAAAAAATAGATTCCATCGATTCAATGAAATCTGAGCAAAAAGAATCAACGTCCCCTTCGCTCAATCAAGCCAAAGACTCAAAGGGTGCCTCCGGACCATCTGCTAAACAGTATCTTTCCCCGGTAAGTGTACACGTCACATGGCAATTTTGCTAGACACGCACCACCGACAAATTTTCGTGTCTACCTCATCGGCCTATGCCGATGCGTGTAATAATCATCATTTAGGACTTGGATCCAGTAGCATCATCTCACCCATAACCACCATTAGTAACCACGGGGCATAAAACATAAGACAAAGAAAATGATGAATTAGAAAACGCATTTGATCATTGAAATGACTGAGAAAATAACTAACATGACTTAATTCAAGTCAAAACAAAACCAACTAGCATTAGAGATATCATGACAAAAAGTATTAGCAAATGGCAAACATCATCAGTGCATGATCAAACACAGAACTTGGTGATAGTGTTCGACCACACTTGAACTACTCACACAGAATAATCATCAAGAAAAGTTTCTTTTCTATTGGAAGAATGATCGAACGCACCATGAGTATGAATGATTTCTATAATCACAAGAGAACAATTGCAATTGTATGGAAGTGGAGGCGCTGACCAATTGGCGAGCAGCCTTGGCATGAAATAGTTCCAATCCTCTGGTCATGGATAGAAGCAATCTTCTTCGCCGTCATTGCTCACTCAAGAGAAACCTGCATGGGATGAACCTGCACCTTTGTTCCCGTTACCATGTTTGTCCCTTAAACATGTGCCAAACGGCGGGATCATCAAATGGCTTCGGGTTCCGAATCCCATTGTCATGCCAAGGGGTGTTGTCATTGGACTTCTCAATGAATTGCGGATCGAGGAGAAACAGATCATCCTCGAGACTATGGTTGGGGTTTAGGAGGAGATCACCGAGAAAGCCACTCCAAAGTTCCATCAATCTAAGCCACCAATGCCCTCTACCCTGATTCTCTCCCATAAAGGGAAAAGAGGAATTTCTTTTGTCCCTCTCTGTCAAATAGCCTCCGCTTTGCCTTGCCTCCTTCACGCCTGATTCAATTTCATGATCTAAGTACCATCATGGGTGAGCGAGCCCAAGGAGCGCGTCCGCGCGTGCCTGTGAAGCGGCGATTGCCGACCCTCACGGCGTCCCGGGGCTGCTTTGCTGCCTGACATACAGAGGCCTCATCCGGTCCATCTTTTTATTTACGCAATCCGCGAACGTGGCGTGAGAGCCGATTTCGACGAGAACGTGATCGACGGGAGGAAGATCCTTATCATCTCGGCAGAAATCGCTTGTTACGAGCGACACGTCGACCTTGATCATTGCTGGAGGGAAGTAGGAAGTAGGCCCCACGGCCTGACTTCCTTCTCAAACCCAAACTGATTTTTTTAGAGATTAATGGGGAAGAAACCTGTGTGTATCCTTCAATTTTAGCAAGAATCTGCTATCCTCCAACTTCGTCAATTTACGTGATCCAACTGTGGGGGTTTCAAATGAAACGACAATCCTGAGTCCTAAATTTCTGGCCACGAAGGTTGATTTTGGAACTGCACTTCACTGTTGCGCTTTGCGACGTTGGAAGTGTAGCCATGTTGCAGTTGTTGGTCCACCATGACTTTGCTTGACTCTAACTTCATTGTTGCACAAATAAATCCTTAAAATTGTTTAGAAAATATGGCTTCGAATTGGGTAGAACAATGAAGTCGGATCTTTAGAGTACTCAAGTCGGACTTTGAGGCGTGATATCACTTTCTTTAAGGATTTATTTGCCCCACAACGTTGCTAATGGTCACCGGCAAAAATCCTCCAGGATACAACAAAGTCTCGGATGAGAATACTAGATAGCAATTCTAGTATTTCTCCAGGGTCTCTCATAGGAAATAATTAGAAACAATGGCTGTAGTTTCTCTCGAAAGAAAATGAAAAAATGGAAGAAGATTATCATTTGATCTCAAAACAAATGTACTTATATATGTCTTTCGAATAGAGGCAACTCTTCAAAAGATTACAAAAGAACAAAGGCAACCTTTCGGAAAGGTTACAAAATGAACAAGTATGTCTCAAAAGTTACGTTGAAAAAAACATAAGAAATTCGAAATTAAATAAATAAATAAATAATTGTAACTTTTCGTGAACAGTCGCACTGTTTCAATAAGACTTTATAGTTAATTTTTTTTATAAAATTAAATCCGAATTTTCAATAAATAAAATTAATGATTGTCGGTTAGTGCCAAATCTCGTCCACGTGCTCACTCACATTTTTTCGATGTGGGACAAGGCACCTCTTTATTTGTTTATAAACAAATTACCAACACCTTCACCTTTACATGTCCGAGTACAATGGCACGTACCCTGAAGAGATTTTTGGCCTCTCCAATCTCGAAGAACTGAGCCTTGGGTACAATGACAAGTTCGCACCGTCACAGCTGCCACAGAACTTCACCGCCCTGAAGAAGCTGCGGTTCTTTTCGATGCCGCAGACAAACCTGTTTGGCAGAATCCCGGAGAAGGTCAGTGATATGGAGGCTCTCGAGCACTTGGATTTGGGGATTAATCCACTGACAGGAGAAATCCCGGGCAGCATTTTTGCTCTGAGGAAATTGAGCCGGTTGTACGTGTACGAGACTAATGTGTCTGGGTCGATCCCTCTGGCAGTCAGCGCCATGAACCTGAGCGTGATCGATCTGTCTGCTAATAATTTAACGGGGAACATACCTGAAGTTTTCGGAAAGCTCAAGAATCTATACAGCTTGAATTTAGAGTTCAATCAATTGTCTGGCGGAATACCGGATGGTATTGGGCGTCTTCCGGCTTTGTCTGATGTCAGGCTGTCCAACAACAAATTATCAGGCACGATTCCCCCGGACTTTGGCAAGTTTTCCCCGCTCAGAAGATTCGAGGTGGCCTTCAACAACTTGTCTGGGACGTTGCCAGAACAACTGTGCCATGGCGGCACGCTGTTCGGGTTGGCCACTAGAGACAACGATCTCAGTGGGGAGTTGCCGGAGTCACTTGGAAATTGCAGTACTTTGTCCGTAGCGATGTTGAACAACAATGGATTCACCGGCAATGTGCCTGGAGGACTCTGGATGTCGCGGAACTTGACGGCTTTGATCTTGAGTGGTAATAGATTAACCGGCGAGCTTCCCAAGGAGCTGTCCCCAAACCTCACTCGGATCGAGATGAGCAACAACAAATTCTTCGGCAAGATTCCGAGCACGGTGCCTTCGTGGTGGAATGATTGTGTGGTTCTTTTCACGTGTATACTAGTTTTAGGGCTTTTGTGATCAAAAAATTAATTTGAGTAAATTTGTTAAAAATGTATCAATTCAAGGATATATTTATTAAAGAAGTATCAGATCGGGAATTATCGTAATATTGATCCTTCAATTTGTAAGTGACGCGACGGTCAAAACCAATCATGACATAATGATTGTGTGGAAACTTGTGTTTTTGAGTTGGTTCGATGTGGGGTCTCCTAGTTTCTCTTAAATGTTTTAAGAAATGTTAATATCTGACCACATCGTGGAAATTCACACAAATGGTGTATATTATAAAACAAAACAATAAAAGAAAATTGGCACTTAATTACATCTCTTCATCGATTTTGTAATTATTCGTGTGTTTATCTTAGCTTTTTTTTCTTAACATTTCCTTTGAGTTCGCATGATAAAATTTATACTTCTCTATTTCTCTGTTCCCCATAATAGATTTGGAACAGTAATCCATTTGGTAACGCAATTTGATTTTTCTATTTCTGAAACAGATTTCTATTTCAGAAATAGCTTTGAAGAAGAAATCATAAGCTAAAATTTTTAACTTCTCAGTTTCTGAAATAGAAATTGAGAAATCAATTTTTGGTCATAAATCAATTTATGTTCCGAAAATTTTGTCATGTACATAGAGTTTCCTTGTATACATGAATTTATTAGATGGTCTTACTCAGCTCCAATTCGAAAAAATGAGCTGCCTGAGTTGGAGACAAAATTAGAACTTAACCCATCGAAAAACATTTAAGGTTTATTTAGTAACAATCCTATTTTCGAAAACAATTTCTGCTTAGAAATGATTTTTTTTTCTATTCCCTAGAAGAGTTTTTCAGAATTTGAATGTGTTTTATAACTGTCTAAAATTTCTATTCTTGAAATAGAAATGCATTTGGTAAGATCTCAAATTTTTTTGCAACTTAGAATTTCTTTTAATTTTTTAATAATTTGATTATATTTTTCAATTTTTTGTCTTTACCTTGTTCCTTTTATTCTTCCCCTTCTTCCTCTTTGGCCAGCAACCTCGTTGGAGTCGGTAGCCCTCGGCAAGGCTAAGCCTTGTCGGCCGAGCCTCCCTAGAGGGTGGGTAAAGCTCGGCTGGGCGAGGTCAACCTCGCTAGGCAAGGCTCACCCAGACAAGGCAAGGTCGAGCCTCGTCTAGCCCTCGTGGAGCCACCACAAGGGCAGCATCGTCAAGCCTAGGTGAGGCCAACCTCATGGTGGCTTGGCAAGATGGATCCTCGCTAGGGACTGGGCGAGCTCATCTTGGGATAATTTTATTCAATTTATATTCTCATTATATCTAACTTTACCTTGTCTTTCAGTAGACACCAAACACAAGATAGGAGAAATTTTTATCGTATCCTTAATTTTATCCTAATTGCCAAATGCAATCTTAGATTCATCGATGAGAGGGTGTTGGCCAACTAGTATCTTCAGGCGACTCATTTGACCGATATGATTGTGATTGTTGATAGAATTCATTTGACTGCTTTTCCTTATATTTTGGCCAGGAAATCATCCTTGTGGCATAGTAGCTTCGACCTATTTCTCGCTTGCAACGAGCACACAAATCTGATTACCGTGGCTTCTTACCTTTTAGCTTCACAAACACCACAATCATAAGAGGGAATGGGTCAACATCTATTTCTATTGAAGCCTTCACTTTTCATCGGTAAACTTAATCTTACCTATTGGAATTACCTCTTTGGATATTCTTTCTAATAATAATGCAATCGGCAATATTATGGTTCCATTAGTAGCGCCATTTACAATATTTCTTGTTTCCAAATTCTTTTCTGCTCCGTATGGTTTGTCCTTCAATCGGTTTTATCAGGCCATCGGCTAGAAGCAAGTAAAAACTCTCATCCATTTTGTTCACATGAATTGAATAATACCAAGTATCTTTCGCCTAAAGCATGATGTTTTCCTTCAACTTCTCTTTAACTCTATGCTTGCCTGAATACTTGACAAATATATGACTTGTCAATAACCATATTAGCTACTGTTATCTTAGCATATTCTCCTTGGTCTATCATCCCTAGGTCCATACCTCTCAACGAAGGTCACATCATGTTTGTCCGGCTTCTTATCTTTTTTCTTCAACAAATTTTCATGCCTAATTTGCCTTTGTTGCTAATTGGAACAGGTCATTGTATAGTTGCCCTTCCAATCTGTCCCTTAACATGATTTTCAGGCTACTAAAAGTTATTTCAGCAAAAGATATTTTTTTCAATGTTATATGACATCAATTTCTCGCTCTTTTGAATCTAGACATAAACTAGTTTACTAGGAGTGTGCAACCGGACCGGGTCAACCCGGTTCCCAGATCAGCCCACCCGGAAAACAGGGTCAGAAACCGGTTCCGGTTGAAACCAGTCTGGGAACTAGTTCCCAAAATGCACAACCGGTTTGAACCGATCCGGGAACCGGTTCCAAGGGATTACCCACCCGGGAACCGAATCGACCGGATCGATTTAGGAACTAGTTTGAGAACCAACCAAAAAAGACCAAAACCCTAATTTGTTTCTATCTTTACCTCTCAAGCTCTCACGCCCGCAAACTTCCCTGAGCTCACGACCTTTGCCGATTCCCTGCACCACCAGTCCCCTGCAACACTGGCCTCCGAGCAGCAATGCTGCACCACTCGCGCTACTGCCTCACCGGTGAGCCCGCGCCTACCTCTCCACCTGAGCACTGACACCCACTCGTCCTCGCGTCTGCTGTTGCTGCACCACATAAGAGCCCGACGCCAACAAATCTGAGCTGATCGCTGCGACGCTCATGCCTCTGATCTCCTTTGTCAACGCTCCTCGGAGTAGCTCAACCCAGCATCGTCGCGCTTTACCTCACCGACGAGCCCACCACCTTTGCTCAAGCCTCCACCCGCGACGCTTTTGCTCCAACGCCCATCAAATCTGCCCTGGACCCACGAAGCCGTCGCTATCCCATCTTGCCGGAACTCTTGCCTGTGAGCCCGCGTCCCCGCACGGCACAACACCACCGTGCTCACCTTGCTCCGCTCCTGCAGCTAGATCCGACCACCACAACCTCCAATCAAAAGATCCCTCAACTTGATTGAGAAAACAGTTTATTTAGTGTGCGGATTTTTCTCTATTTTGTTCAATGAAGTGTATTGGTCAATTGATTTGTCTTTCTTCTCTCTACAAGGGAAGCGGGAATCATATGCAAGTGAGTCACTTATCGATTTTCTGTGGTTGAAGTGTTATCAGCTTTCATCAACTGATTGGAACCTCAAGATTCTGTTAACAAGCTATCCTTGCATTATTTTGTGTGAAAAGGCCACTAGGGGTGCCTGATGAGAAAGGTTGCATCCTCGATAAGCATGATGGAAACGTTTGCTTGGAGGTTCAGAGTTCTGTATCTATACTTATTGGAGTAATTGACTCTGGAGAGGTATCTATTTAATTATTTGAATGTCATTTTACTTCTTTATGTCATATAATGTCCAAAATCACGATTCTTTGTGGTACTCAATCTTGAGCTTCCAAACCTAGTTAGTAGCTATTGGGAAATCCGAGTGGGAGTGCCAGTTGGAGAAGCAATGCTTGAAAGCTCCATCTTCGATTGACTTGCTAGATGCCAACTGATGTGAAGAGTTAGGAATTCATCTGGTACATGTCTAATGGGGTTTTGTAAACTGATCTTCAATTCACAGGTGACTGCAGAAAGTATTTCTTGAAGCATCCTATATAACCTTGTTCGAGTATTTTATAGCATATTGTGTTCCTTCTTTTTAGAATAACCGCTAACCTGAGAATACTATTGATTTATCTGTCCTCCGTCTATATTACTAGCCTATCCATATTTTCTTTTTTGTCTTTTTGTTTTCAAGTATTACCAGTTCATGCACCCATTGTTGCTGGACGAGACCCTCTAAAGGAAATTGTAGCTGTTGTTCGGACAGCAAATTTCAATTACTCCACTGCTCCGAAGAACTTGGATCAGAGGTACATTGTCAAAAATAAAATGGAAATATCAATGGAAGTCAAATTTAGTGGCGATTCTGATAATGGTCGAGAAAGTCATCTTTATTCATCTTGAGTGACACCATCTTGTTATAGAGGATTTCATGGTCTATACATCTTTTCCTTGGAGCACAAGTCTCATGAACTATTTCAGAAATCCGGAGTATATAAATTTCTGTTTCATATGGTAAACAAGCATCTTTAATTGTTTGCTACAATGGTGGATGTGCTTATGCTGATCGAGATTGTAAATGCTTTATCTTACATATGAGTGCTATACATCAATTTTTATACAAAACGGGTTCCAATATAAACAGGGTTAACCTTGTTCCCGGACCGAAAAAATAAGGTGGGTTGGGAATAGGGTCCAATGCAAACAGGGTGGGGGACAAGGTCCAAAAAAAGATAACCGGTTATAACAGGGTCGGGTATAGGGTTCAGGTCTAGATCCTACCCACCATGGACCCGATCACTCCTATAGTTTACCAATTTATTTTTCTGCTATTTAAAGCAACCAAATCCGCAGTAGACACATATTCAGCATCTTCTATATTTAGTGCTACTTCGTCACTCATGATGAAGCTCGAGTTGAAGACACTTGAATCAAAATATTCAGCATCTATGGACTTCCGAAGCAATTGCCTTTATTCATGTACATGAAGTATTTCATGTGTCTTTTGATATAACTCTTTGGTGAGTCAAAATAAGTTTGCCACAGAAGCATTAGGAGTAGTAAACAAGAGTTCCTCTGTTTCGCGTGTCTACATGTGCTTGAAGCACGCCATAGGCATTGTTTCTGTCTCTTGTTGAGAACTGTGATAATCTTCTCCATTGGCTATGATGATATCCTCTCTGTCTGAGTTCCTCTGTTTCGCGGGTCTACAGGTGCTTGAAGCCTGTTTGTGGAGAAAAAGTATCCAGTCTCGAATCTGGAATTAGTTCAGATTCCACTGGAAACTTTGGCCAGAGATGGATTCTTTATGGAAAATCATGTCAGATTAATGGTAACTTTAGACAAACAATAGTATGATCACCCAGCTTTTGCAAAGAATATGTTGCTGCCGTGTTTGAAACGAGAAGTTCAATACTCCTGTTCTCCGTGACTTTACTGCGATTGGATAATAGAATTCCAACTATCTTGACTAGCACAAGCGCGTGATTGTTGAGCTCCATTACGCATGCTTGGATGACGAGCGCAATAATTAATAGTGCGTGAGTAGATACGTTCTTTGATCTTTGCTTGGTTTTTTCTGCCTTAGTTTACACTAGATGCTCACTGTCTGTCACATGTTAAAATCTCAAAATGCATTTAAGCGTACCCGTGTTGACACAGGTAACATATTTACGGGTTTAACTAAGCATGTCTGAGCATGTCGATGATAGTTACTTGTGTAATTTGCCTTGGCAAGATTCCTAGATGTGTTGGCAACTTTGCTCTGACAACTCCTATTGAATTAGTAAGTGTGCACTGCATAGAAGGGAAGCGTATGATATGGTCCGAGATGAATTCCTTCCGTGCATCAGGCTCATTGGGACCATCAATCACAGACCTCACGATGCGCTGGAACTAGCGATGAGGATTGCTGTAGTTCAATGATGTGGGCTCGATGTCACCAAGTTTTATCTTCCTTACTCATCTAGAAGGCTCGGTCTGTCATTGCCGGGTCATCCTGTGGAAAATTTGCCCATGCACTCAACTCCACCAAAAGACCAATTACATCAGGAAACCAATCAGAAGCTGTCCCATTGGAGAATAGGAGGGCACGGCGAACATTCATTGTCTGTCACGTACGAAACGTGAGGGCGTTGCAACAACTCTAAGCACAAACGTTAGTGTGTTGCAACGACTCCAAGCACAACACGTTAATCTATACAACAAAGACTTTTTTTCATGAAGACTAACGAACAGTGACTTGTTTTTTCTGCTCGAGTAGAAGTAATAGTCAAGATAGAAATGAGTAAAAAATTATCATGCGATCACTCGGGACAAACGGACTTTAAAAACACCCTTGACTGCATAAATTTCAGCTAGTTTTAGAGCCTCATTTTATTATCATAATACAAGAGACACAATGAAGAGAGAGTAGGGAGTGAGCAAGCTTGAGATCGAGTAATGGTAAAAGAGAATAAATAGAGAGTTATAGAGACGGATTGGGTCTAAATAAGTTGGAAACCCATTTAAGAATATTTTGATATCCAAATTATGTTTAAGTTCATTTATAACTCATTTATTGAATATGACTTAACTATGTAACAACTCATCCCATCTATATGAGTTTATGACTTATTTTGATAGGTCTAATAATATGCAACAATTTTTGCAACCCAATCACATCTCTTTTATTAAATTTTAAGATTTTTGTTGAATTTTATCTTTCTTTTCTTTTTTTTTGCTAAACATTCCTTTTCGCTCCAAGAATGTCCTTGTCCATAGGACTTTATTAGACGGACTTGCTCAGCATTGATTCCGAAAGTGATCCAACTTGAGTTAGGGAAGGAAGGGTTTTGCAATAAGGAAGGATTATCACCATTAAAAATTCCAAATTGATGCCTTATGACACAATTATTTTCAAACTAAATTCTATTTCACAAATACTCCTAAATTGAAATTTATGACATATTTACCTTAAACTATTTTTTTTCGTTACAAAAACGAATCCATATTGATACCCTAACTCAAATCTATTATTCGCTAATATTTTATTCAATGTCCCGTTAATATGCATACATGCTAACACACGTCATTTGCGACTGCAAGACGAATCTCATGTGGCAAACAACATTAAGACCATTCCGACATGGAAATTGACCAGACCAACGTGCAAAATCCATGTGTGTTAATAGTTATGTATTTTAACAAAATGTAGATTTGGGTCGACAGTATCGATTCGGGGTTTTTCATTAGGCAAAAGTTAGTTTGGATTAAATGTATCATGAATGTCCTACTTAAAGATTTTTTGTAGAACAAAAATAAATTTGAGATGAATGTCTCATGAAGATACCGGTTTAAGATTTCAATGATATTAACCCATGGAAGAATTAGAACCTTACGCCTCTCAAAACATCAGCGTCGGGATAAATTTCACAGCCATACTTAATCATGAGAAAGAAATGCTTAGGAATCTCTAATCTCAATTTCAATGCAAAATCTAATTATAAGAAAGCAATTTCTAGTTATTTGTAAATACCTCACGGACATCCTTAGTTGATGTCATCCTCAGTAAAACCTACTAGTTAAGGATGACACTGATGATGACGTCCCCATGGGGCAGTGAGGGAGGGAGAAACACATAACCGGAACACAGTAAGTCAAGTCGTGGATGTTTGGCTTAACTCGATTAAAACGGGTCTCCGCTTTCATGATTGACTCTTTTTTTACTCTCCTCTTCTTTTTCGCAAGTCGAGTTTCATATCGTTTACCGTACTTTTTGTCCTCTTGTTGGACTGGGGATCATCTCTTTCCACACAGTCAAGAAACACGTGCGTTACCGATGGGACATATGGTTCGCCCCATGTTTTTGAAGCATGTAAACTCCGGTAATTTAGACTATCGTGCCAACGTAAAAATCTCAATATTCAAATGTTGATGATAATCTAAGAAAATGGCTGAAGATGCTTGGAAAGAGTCTTTCCTTAGACACTATTAAGTCGTCATTACTTCTTATTAATTATATGCACAATGAAAAATCTTGTTATATCATATAACATGATCATAGATAAATTGATTATATTTAGTTAGACTTACTTATGTGCTATTTAATTTTCTAATTTACAGTATCATAAACAATTAGTAAAAGTGCTGAATATCTACTCGTGACTCTATAGATGAGTAAAATTCAACGAGCTTGATGAATAGTTCTAATTTTTCGCCAATACTACCATTCAATAATGGATTGGTTTGTAAAATTCTTGATAAAAATAATTTCATCTTTAACGTGGACTTATTAAATTTTATAATTCTGAATCACATATACTAAATTTAAAAATTAGAATTTAATCCTGATTTATTGATGGCATGGGAAGACGAAGAGCACAAAATAGAAATCACGGTTGTTAGCCAATCTACATCGCGTGGCGTGAAGGGAGGGGCAAGTCAAGTCAAAGTCTTCCACTCGTTTCATCAGTGGTTTCTCCAAAGTATACGGTCAACGTTCAACGTTGGAAGGCTTCCACCTGTCCCCCCGGCATTTTCCCCGAAGGTTACAAGCACATGACTTATTATTAGGGCGGGACAAGAGACCAGTACATACCGTGAAAATTTTGGGGACATTTAATTTACAATTAATATTATAAAAAAATCTTAAAGTAGTACATTTATGATAAAATTATCTTAAATTAAATTTTTAATCATCAAAAATCCTAAACTGGTATCTTAAGACAAATTTACTTAAAACTAATTTTTTAATCACAAAATTTTTTTAATTAATACATTTGTGATAAAGCTACTTTTCGTTAGTTTTTATTCAATTGGATTAATATTACAAAAAATTAGAAACTAAAGTACACTTATGACAAACAGATGATAAAACTCTAAACTAATACACTTGTCAACTGCCATGTGTTATCCAACTCAGTAATTTGACCGTTAAATTTCATGAAATTAATGAATAATGAATTTTTCACGTGTATACTAGTTTTAGGGCTTTTGTGATCAAAAAATTAATTTGAGTAAATTTGTTAAAAATGTATCAATTTAAGAATAAATTTATTAAAGAAGTATCAGATCGGGAATTATCGTGATATTGATCCTTCAATTTGTAAGTGATGTGGTCAAAACCAATCATGACATAATGATTGTGTGGAAACTTGTGTTTTTGAGTTGCTTGGATGTGGGGTCTCCTAGTTTCTCTTAAATGTTTTAAGAAATGTTAATATCTAACAACATTGTGGAAATTCACACAAATGATGTATATTATACTTTATAATTTTTCTGTGACTCTAAATAATTACGATTGATAATAGCATATGTTGTAATAGTTACTGTTATGCAACTACTCTTCATTTTCTCTTTTTAAAATGAAAAACAAAGATGATCCAAAAGAGATCACAATCCATAAATGTGAATGCAACTATATTCAATACATGTGGTTACAAATGTTTAAGGACAGTTAAAATTGCATAGGCAAGATTGACCACCACCTCATAAAAGTCTGTCTTTCGACCAAAAAATAAGTAAAAAAATTCTGTCAAATTTCCATCTTTGCCCCCAATTTCTTCTCCCCTGCTTGCTGTGCTCATGCTGCTGTTGAAAGGAGGAACATGTAAACCTAGCAACTTTTTTGTCTTATGCAGAGGAACAAACCTGTCGTTTTCTGGCTTGCCGTTAAACTAATCTGGAACATTTGGTTTTGCCGGCTTTTATCGGTTATAGAACCACAGATGTCGAAGGTATCTTGGTGCTCTTCGAAGTGTACTTAGAGGAGTGTTAAGGAGATTATCATTGCTTTCATCCGTCCAATGAGATGAGACATCAGTGGAGGGAAATGGAAAAGAACAAAAAGGAACAAATGCATCCACACCCATCATCTTAGGACCCACCGAAGGGGGAGGGTCGGCCATCGTCGGGAAGGGCCGGCGACGGAAGGGGGAGGGTCGGCCGGGGTCGTCGGCCCCTGGCCGACCAATGGCGAGGGCTGTGATCCTCACCCCAGATTTGGGCGAGGCTCGCGGGCCCTCGCCGCTAGTCGGCCGGCTTCGTTGGCCCCTGGCCGAGCCCGACGACCCCGGCCGACCCTCCCCACTCCGTCGCCAACCCTTCCCGGGCGGCGGCGGGGAGGCGACGAGGGCCTGTGACCCTCGCCCCACGCAAGCCCTCCCCCAAATCTAGGGTGAGGGTCACGGCCCTCACCGCCTCCCCGCCGTCGCCCGGTGACAGAGTGGGGAGGGTCGATCGGTCGCCGAGCCCTAGCCGGGGCGGTGAGGCCAATCGGCCGGCGACGAGCCCGCAAGCCCTCACCCAGATCTGGGGTGAGGGTTGCGGCCCTCACCGCGATCCGGCGGGGCTCGCAACCCACGCCGTCGGTCGGTCGGGGGGTCGGCGGCCCCGGCCGACCCCCCCTCCGTTGCCGTCCCTTCTTGGCGACGGCGGGGAGGCGAGGCGGCGAGGGCTTAGCCCTCGGCCCGCCCGTTCGACCTCCCCCTTTAATTTTAATTTTTTAAATTTTTTAAAATTTTGAATATTTTAAATAAAATTAAGTTAAAATCTAATTTAATTAATTTTTATATATTATTTACACGAAACGGCGTCGTTTTTGCATTTTCTCGCGTCGTCGGCGTGCAAAACGACGCCGTTTTGGACCAAACTCGCCGGAAAGTTGCCACGTCAACCATTTGGCCGGATATTCGTCGAGTGCACTTTAAGTGTTCCATTTTACTTGAACCGACTCGAGTACCATTTTGAAGTTATGGCACTTAAGTGTCCTCCCGTGCCAAGTTATGGCACTTGGGCTGTTCTTCTGCCTCATTGGCTCTTTCACTCTTCCCCTCTTTCATCCGTCCAATGAGATGAGACATTAGTGGAGGGAAATGGAAAAGAACGAAAAGGAACAAATGCATCCGCGCCCATCATCTTAGGACCCATCGAATTTTAGCACTTTCAAACGAGGTTAAAAACCCGGGAGTTCTGCCGAGCAATACACAAGCAAACCAACACGATTTGCTTCATGTTTTGAGCTGATAGATATCTAGCTCCAACACCGGAGAGTCTCTCTAACCAGAAAAAGACTCCGAACCACCTCCAATTATGCCGAGACTAACCTCATCACCTCCTCATATTCACTTCTTCTTCTACATCCCGTGTCTCGTCTTCCTCTGCTCCCTCTCCCATGTTGCAGTGTCTCAAATCCAAGATCAAGAACAGCAAGTCCTGTTGAAGCTGAGGCAATCCTGGCAGGACCCATCTTCCCTCGACCACTGGGTCACCTCCAATTCATCCTCCCACTGCACATGGCCTGAGATCACCTGCCAAGACGGCTCCATCACCGAGCTCAATCTTACTCACCTGAACATAAATTATTCGATCCCCCCATTCATCTGCGACCTCAAGAACCTGAACAAGCTCGATCTCTCCTACAACAATATTCCTGGAGAGTTTCCAACAGTTCTCTATTACTGTTCCGAGCTCGTTTACCTTGACCTATCCCAGAATTACTTCGAAGGTCGTATTCCATCTGATATCGACCGCATGGCCAATCTTCAGGTCCTGATTCTCGCTGGCAACAGCTTCTCGTTCGACATCCCAGTGTCAATCGCTAGGCTGCCAAAGCTGAGGATCCTTGACCTTCATCTGTCCGAGTACAATGGCACTTACCCTGAAGAGATTTTTGGCCTGTCTGATCTCGAAGAACTGAGCCTCGAGTACAACCACAAGTTTGTGCCGTCGCAGCTACCACAGAACTTCACTGCCCTGAAGAAGCTACGGTTCTTCTCGATGGCACAAACAAACCTGATTGGTGGAATCCCAGAGACTATTGGGAATATGGAGGCTCTTGAGCACTTGGATTTGGGGGAGAATCCACTGACAGGAGAGATCCCGGGCAGAATTTTTGCTCTGAGGAACTTGAGCGAGTTGTACGTGTACATGACTAATGTGTCTGGGTCGATCCCTCAGGCAGTCAGTGCCGTGAACCTGAGCGTGATCGATCTGTCTGAGAATGATTTGATGGGGAACATACCTGAGGTTTTTGGAAAGCTTAAGAATCTATCCAGCTTGAATTTAGAGTTCAATCAATTGTCCGGGGGAATCCCGGAAGGTATTGGGCGTCTTCCCGCATTGTCTGATGTCAGGCTGTCCAACAACAATCTATCAGGCACGATCCCCCCAGACTTTGGCAAGTTTTCCCCACTCAAAAGATTCGAAGTGGCCTTCAACGACTTGACTGGTGCATTGCCGGAACAACTGTGCCATGGTGGCAGACTGTCCGGGTTGGCCGCTATGGACAACAATCTCAATGGGGAGTTGCCGAAGTCACTTGGAAATTGCAGTACTTTGTCCTTTGTGATGTTGCAAAACAATGGATTCACCGGCAATGTGCCTGGTGGATTTTGGATGTCACGGAACTTAACGGTTTTGATTTTGAGTGGTAATGGATTAACTGGCGAGCTTCCCGAGGAGCTGTCCCCAAACCTTACTGAGATCGAGATAAGCAACAACAAATTCTTCGGAAAGATTCCGAGCACGGTGTCTTCGTGGAGGAACGTGAGGGTTTTTTATGCTAGTAATAACCTCCTCAGTGGCACGGTTCCGGCTGAATTGACTGAGCTTCCTTTTCTGACGAGGCTTTTTCTCGATCAGAACGAGCTCTCCGGGATTCTTCCCACAGACATCGTTTCATGGAAATCCTTGACCACTCTGAATCTCAGTCACAATAAGATCTCGGGACCGATTCCTAGTGAAATCGGTTTTCTACCTGTACTCACGCAGTTAGACCTGTCTGACAACCAACTGTCCGGGTTGATTCCTCCTGAAATCAGCCAACTGAATCTGAACTGTCTGAATTTGTCATCCAATCACCTCAGCGGACCAATCCCAGCGAAGTTAGAGATCGCCGCATATGACACCAGTTTCCTGAACAACACCGGGCTCTGTGCATCCAATTCGTTCATGAGGATCAATGTCTGCAACGCCCAATCCCATAGGTTGAGCAAGACCAATCTCACCTTGATCGTGATCTTGGCCATTGCGGCGGCGATGTGCGTTTTCTTTGTGGTGCTATTCACGATCAGAGCTTCCAGAAAGAACAGGGATTGGTTTGATTCGACTCCGAAACTGACTTCATTCCAAAGTTTGAATTTTACGGAATCGAATATTCTGTCGGGATTGAAGGAGCATAATGTGATCGGAAGTGGCGGATCAGGAAAAGTATATCGCATTATTGTTAATTCTTCTGGTGATGCCGTCGCTGTGAAAAGGATTTCGAATAACCAAAAGTTAAATGAGAAGCTGGAAAAGCAATTCGCAGCAGAAGTGGAGATACTTGGGAACATTAAGCATCGGCACATTGTCAAATTGTTATGCTGTATTTCTTGCGAGAACTCGAAACTCCTAGTGTATGAGTACATGGAAAATACTAGCTTGGACCATTGGCTTCACAAGAAGAAAAGATTGTCGCCCATCTCGGGTGTTGCCAACAATATGATCTTGGATTGGCCCAAAAGGTTGCAGATTGCGCTCGGAGCAGCTAAAGGACTTTGCTATATGCATAATGATTGTTCATCACCCATCATCCACCGAGACGTGAAATCGAGCAATATTCTCTTAGACTCAGAGTTCAACGCAAAAATTGCTGACTTCGGCCTCGCAAGGATGTTGGCCAAGCCTGGAGAAGCTATTAGCATGACAGCTGTTGCTGGTTCCTTCGGCTATTTGGCACCAGGTTCGTCTATTTACTTAACATGAGTTCATTTCAGCTATGCCAGTTCGCCTTCCTCATACTTTACATATTTTACCAGCAGGAATATTTAGTTTTGTCTTGCCTTTTTTTTCTTTTTTTTGGTTGAACAACAGAGTATGCTCATACAACAAGAGTCAATGAGAAGATTGATGTCTATAGCTTTGGGGTGGTTCTCTTGGAACTAACCACTGGGAGGGAGGCTAACGATGGGGATGAAGACATGTGCCTCGCTGATTGGACATGGCGTCACATCCAAGATGGCAACCCGATATCTGACGCATTAGATGAGGAGATCAAGGACGAGTCGAACGTAGATGAAATAAGCAATGTTTTCAAGCTCGGGATCTTTTGCACTGCTACTCTGCCTTCCACGAGGCCTACAATGAAGGAGGTACTGCAAGTGCTGCTCAAATGTAGCGATCCACTGTACAATGTCGAGAAGAAATCCCAACACAAGTTCGATGCCGTCCCACTCCTCGAAAATTCCAGGCATGAGGAAGTGCCACGCAGCAATTTTCATGTTCTTGAGTGCAACACTTACTGACCGTTAGCACTAGAACAGTTGTGGAAGCTTAGTGTAGGGCTTTGGTCTTCCAACTATTGCAAAACCTTTCCAGCTTGTCCTACATAGAGACAAGCATCAAACGATTTGTCTAACTATGTATTAGTCATCCATACCTAAGACTAGTTTCTGAATGTATCCTATAGAATGTACAGAATATGAGAGTTGGATATGTCAATTTGAGCTAATAGATAAGACTTCCAAGGAGATAGCCACTTCAGCAATGAAAGATGATTCTGTTCTGCGAATATCACCATTGAATGTCTGATTTTTTGCCGCATTTGCATCTCAATAAAGTTGGCAAATCCATTGATGGCTTGGAAATAAATTCCTTAACTCAGACAGTTTTCATAATTGATATTATATGATGCTGACACAAAAGGAACCAAGAAATAAGACCACTTTCTTGATACAATTGAGTTTTTTAGAATTATGCTCAAGAAAAGTAAAATGCAGACAGTTCGTCACAATGACTTGCCGACTCACCATTATTGCCTCTGCGATATAAAGACAATATTTCCTTGAACCATCTATTGTTGATCATTCCTAGTGGAAACATCCAAAAAACAGGAATCCTTGAGGTTCCAGCTAAAATAGTTCCCGCTTTATTGGGAGAGTGATAAAGGGCTCAAAAGGAGCTTTCTAAAGAGTCCTGATGTGAGCCTGATCATTTATTCACAGACTCATTAAATTTGCATCTCTTCCTCCTCGGATACTTGAGCTATCTAGGCTAAAGTTGCTCGCTAGACCATCGCTGGTCCCCCACTTCAAAGTATGATACAACGAGACCCAAAGAGACCCAAATTATATCGTGAGAAAAGGGTCACTTCGTCTCAAGGTATCGTGAATGAGAGGCCACGAGAAGGGAAGCCCCACTGCCCGAGCCGTCATTCGACTGCACAATCATCATGTTCACAGCAACTTCACCCTTAGGTTGCAGCAACTCCCCGAGAGTGACCTCCACGCAGTTCCAGAATTTGGTGTAGTGCTCCTACAGACCTCCATTTAATGCTATAACTGATCTCTGCTTCTCCCTGTCCCCGAGGGTACCTCTTCCCAGCTTCTTCAGGATGCCAAATATCCTGGCAGCAGCAAGACAAGCACCTCGTGTAGCAACTATGTCGCATAGATCGACTACTACTTTCCTCATTCTCAAGGAGTTGTTGGATATCTGAGGACGCACAAATCAGCATTAACTATAGGGGGGCTCAGCAATTCCTAAAGTTGGGAACTGAATTTGGCAAAGTGAAGCATTAAATAGGGATTTATGGATTCAGCTGTAGATAATTGCAGATAAGAGAAAACAGAACTATTTTTCATTGTTCCAGAAACATAGGCCATCAGATTTGCATTTGAACTCCCCGAATATCCAATCGTGACAATCAATCCACATTGTAATAGTAGAATTTACTGCACAACTGATTTAATTAGAGATTACTTTTTCATCAGTACTAGTCAGAACGGGAGTGAAGAAACGATGCTACTAGAGACACCACAGGTATAATATTAAGCTGCAGATGGACTGATACCTCCGAGGAGTCCTGCAAATTTGGGATCGAAGTTTGAGGAAACCCAACCATCTCGTGTTCATAAGTACAAGCAGCGTGGATTAAATTTATAATTGTAACTTAGTATGCAAGGAATTTTCAGCTTCATTGGAACGACATCACCAAAAAATGCCGACTCCTCAGTCATTCTCAACAAAGCTATCTGGACAATTTCTCTGGGGTACATTGCAGAAATCAGCTTCTCGTAAAGTCTACTGATAAACAACAAAATGACGTGGGACATCTTTCTTAAACTATATTTCCTTCATTTGTTTTTTTTTAAAATAATATAAGTAATCATTTTTTAAGAAATATTTTTCAAATTATTTTATTTTGGTTAATGCAGTTATTATGTGACTTATAATTTCTTTTAATTTTTCAATAATTTTATTATATTTTTCTTTTTTTCTTTACCTTTTTTTTTCCTTTTATTCTTCCCCTTCTTCCTCTTTCGCCAGCAACCATGTCAAAGTGTCGTTAGCCCCCAACGAGGCTGAGGCTTGTTGGTCGAGCCTCCCTAACAGGTGGATGAGGCTTGGTTGGGTGGGTCAGCCTTGCCAGATCTAGGCAAGGTTTGCCTAGCTAAGGCGAGGCCAAGCCTCGTCTAGCTGTCGTGGAGCCACCACAAGGGCAATGTCGCCTGACCTTGGTGAGGCCAACCTCATGGTGGCTCGACAAGGTGGAACCTCATTAGGGGCTGGGCAAGCTCATCATGGGATAATTTTATCAAATCTATATTTTCCTTATATCTAACTTTACTTTGTCTTTAAGTAAGCACCAAACGCATGATATGATAAATTTTATCATATTCTTAATTTGATCATAATTGCCAAATGTAGCTTTAGATTCATCAATGAGAGGGTGTCAGCCGACTAGTATCTTCAGGAAAATGTCATCAAGCTCTTCACTCCATGTGGTTAGAACAATGCCTCGTGGGTAAGGTGATCAACATGCGTAAATAACATAATTCTCAAACTTATCACTTGGCTCTCCCAATATACCTATAGTAGGATCTCCTTCCTCAAACCTTTATTTGAATGACTTCTTCTAAATTTGCCCCCTAGCAAATACGACTCGATCAAATACTTGGGGGCGACTCGTTTGACCGATATTATTAGACCTGTTGATAGAATTCATTTAACAATTATACCTTATATTTTGGCCAGGAAATCCTCCTTGTGGCATAGAAGCTTCGACTTATTTCTAGCTTGCAACAAGCACACAAATTTGGTTACCGTGGCTTCTTACCTTTTAGTTTCACAAACACCACAATCATAAGAGGGAATGGGTCAACATCTACCTCCATTGGAGCCTTTTCTTTTTCATCGGTAAACTTAATCTTACCTATTGGAATTACTTCTTTGGATATTCTTGCTAATAATAATGCAATCGGCAATATAATGGCTCTGGTGCCATTTACAATATTTCTTGTTTCCAAATTCTTTTCTGCTCCGTATGGTTTGGCCTTCGATCAGTTTTATCAGGCCATCGGCTAGAAGCAAGTAAAAAGTTTCATTGTTCACATGAATTGAATAATACCAAGTATCTTTCGCCTAAAGCATGATGTTCTCCTTCAACTTCTCTTTAACTCTATGCTGGCCTGGATACTTGACATATATATGACTTGTCAATAACCGTTTTAGCTACTATTATCTTAGCATATTCTCCTTGGTCTAGATCACCCTTAGGTCCATACCTCTCCACGAAGGTCACATCATGTTTGTCCGGCTTCGTATCTTTTTTCTTCAACAAAAATTTCCATGTCTAATTGCCTTTGTTGCTAATTGGAAAAGGTCATTGTATAGTTGCCCTTCCAATCTGTCCCTTAACATGATTTTCAGGCTACTAGAAGTTATTTCAGCAAAATATTTTTTTGTCAGTGTTATAAGACATCGATTTCTCGCTCTTTTGAATCTAGACGTAAACTAGTTTACCGATTTATTGTTCTGCTATTTAAAGCGGCCAAATCCGCAATAGACACATAAGGAACTGGCCTACAGAACTGGTTATGAAATTAAGTCTCCATTTGCTCCCAAGAGTGAACAGCATTGGATGGTAAAGCAATATACCATGTAAAGGTACCGTTGGACTGTGAGGGAAACAACCTTAATTTCCAATAGTTGGCATGAGATGTGTCACCACTTTGCACAGTGAATAGGTTAATATGTTCTACTGTCGATCGTCATCTTCGCCAGACAAAAAGTTAAAATCAAGTATCTTAAAACCTCTTGGATAAAGTACAGCCTCCATCTAATCCGGATGCGGCTTTCTGTACATGGGTAAGATATTCACCGGATCACACCCTAGACGTCGCATTGCTTAGTCTAGCATCGGCCAGACATTCTAGGGATCTTGCCTAGGGACCACTTGAGCAGGCTGCCCTCCGAGCAAATGTGGTGGTCTAACTTGGTCGTTGACTACCAGATTTGGTCTTTGAGGAGCATACGCTGATTTAGGTATTACCACTGCTTCACTTCGAACGACATTGTACGAACACAACCTGCCGGAATTCAATCATCCACAATGTTTGGAGAATACAATCACCTTACAAATAATGGAAACAAACTATGCTAGAATTTAATCGTTGACAAAGCTTGAGAATGCGAAAATGCTATGCTAGAATTTAACCAACAAGCAACACCTAAGATAGAGACGTCCGCTGGAATTTGATTGACAACTCGAGTGTGGAACCTAAAAGTATAGTGCAAGAATATAAAGATAATTGAAATATTGTTTTTTTGTTTGTTTTTGCGGGGGAGTCTCCAATAGATGAACAATAGTATTTATAGAGGTCATGTCATAACCATCTTTGAGTAGTTCTCAGGGGTTGTAGCCATATTCTTTTACCGCCGAAAATTTTGTATCCATACACCCTCATGATGCAATGATTTTATTCCGGAGCGATTGTTCCTTTAAAGTCATACGTTGATTGCTCCACGACCTCCATTGCTTGATCGTCCGTGACTTCAAATTTGTAACTGCTCCTTGACTTCCTCTCGATGGCTTGATTGGTAATATGTTGCCCTCGCTGTCCTTATTGATCATTAACCATTCGTCATCGTATATCAACAGATAATCAATAATGCTCTCCGATGTATGCTAATATCGATAACAATCCATATGGTCATCGAGATTGATCACGTGCTCAGTAATACTCCATCCTATAGTCACATGCTCATTCATGCCAATGACTTGATTACTTTGTGGTGCAAACATATTGACTCTAATTTTAATTTTAAGGGTAAGCGATGCATAATCATGCATACATATATATGGTGAGAGATGCATAATTATATGGGAAAAAGCAATCAAAATTCCTAAACTATGCCTACAGTAACACATTTATCTCAATTTTTTTGTGACATAAAAAGCCCCAAATCTTATTATGACACCGAAAACCTTAATCTTCTATTTGTGCAATGCATTTATCTCATAAATGTGAGGCATCATAAAAAATAATTTGGAATAAACGTGTCACACGGATTTAAATTTATGATTTTTTGTGAAAAAAAAAAACTTGAAGTAAATGTGCCACTGTAAATATAATCTAAGTTTTTGGTGGCTTTTTTCCTAATTATATTTAAATCGATCCTAATTGGTTGATTATATGGAAAGCTCACATCCTACAAATCATGGTTAAAAGCTAAATCAAATTCAAAGCACGAGATAGCGGATTCAAAACGAAATCATCCAGCATCTTGCTTGCTTGCTGGTTTCAAATGTTCCAATTTCTTTTTCCCAACCTACTCCAAAGAAAAAAAAAAGAAAAAAAAAAAGCTTGGGTCAACGTTCAACATTCAACGTTGGACGGCTTCTAGATGTTCCCGTGAGTTTCCTCGAAGGTGTTTGCAGGTCAGTTAAACACGTGCTCGCCGTTTTTAAAGGCTTCCGCTGGGTCAACAGCCCACGTGGCAGGATACCTTTCCCTGTAGGTTATGAGGGTGTAAGCTCGTCGTCCTTTGGAGGAGATAGGGACACGGGTGTTTATCCTAAAAATGTTGTATAGACAATACTTATTATTGACGCAACGAATAAAATTAATTACAACACAATAATTATATGAAAACTTGCTTTTCCGATGGGAGTTGATATAGGGCTCTTATAATTTCTCTTAATTCTAAAAGTCCAACGACTTTGCACAAATTCAACTCAATAATTTACATCGAATTTTTCAATTTATCTATGACTTTCAAAAACTTTTATTGATCTGATAACGTACATTATAATAATTACTGCGATGTAACTACACTTTCTTTTTTTCTTTTTGAAATGAAAAATGGCGAACCTAATAATTATATTCGATACAATTAATTATGAGGAGAGTAGAAATTGCTATGTGGAAACAATGTGTTGCTTAGAAATTTATAATCCAAGTTTGGCCACCAAATGAAGACCATCGAATTGCGGTCTTTGCCATGACTCATAACATGCATTTTCTTCTCCCCTACTTGCTCTGCTTATCTGCTGATGTTGAAGGAAGGAACATGTAAAACTAGCTGACACTGCAGAGGAACAAACTCATAGTTTTCTGGCTTGCCGTTAAACTACCTGGAAAATCTGGTTTAGCCGGCTTTTATTGGTTATAAAACCACATGAATCAAAGGTATCTGGTTGCTTTCTGGAGGGTTGGCTCTTTGACTCTTCCCTCTTTCATCCGTTGACTGACACGAGAGATTGGTGGAGCGAAACGAGAAAGTACAAAGGAATAAATTCGTTCACACCCATCATGCTAGGACCCACCGAATTTTAGCGCTTTGGAACGAGGTTAAAACCAATGGGGGAGGGGGGGTTTTCTGCGGAGCAATAAACAAAAGCAAACTACCACGTTTTGCTTGATATAGAGCTGTTGGATCGGTGACTCCAATGCCGGAGAGTCTCTCTAACCGGAAAAATACTCTGAACGACCTCCAAGTATGCCGAGAGTGACCTCATCACCTCCTCGGATTCACAGCTCCTTCTTCCTCTTCTTCTACATCCCCTGTCTCGTCTTCCTCTGCTCCCTCTCCCATGTTGCAGAGTCTCAAATCCAAGATCAAGAACAGCAAGTCCTGTTGAAGCTGAGGCAATCCTGGCAGGACCCGTCTTCCCTCGACCACTGGGTCACCTCCAATTCATCCTCCCACTGCACATGGCCGGAGATCACCTGCCAAGACGGCTCCATCACCGAGCTCAATCTTGTCAACCTGAACATAAATTATTCGATCCCCCCATTCATCTGCGACCTCAAGAACCTGACCAAGCTCGATCTCTCATACAACAATATTCCTGGAGAGTTTCCAACAGTTCTCTATTACTGTTCCGAGCTCGTGTACCTTGACTGTCCCAGAATACTTCGAAGGTCCTATTCCATCCGATATTGACCGCATGGCCAATCTTCAGGTCCCGATTCTCGCCGCCAACAGCTTCTCGTTCGATGTCCCGGTGTCGATTGCGAGACTGCGGAAGCTGAGGATCCTTCACCTATACCAGTCCCAGTACAACGGTGATATTGCTAGTATAAACACCTAGAGGGGGGTGAATAGGCGCACAAACAATTTTTCTTGAATACAGAAGCAATTCTTAACAGATTGATATACGTTTGAAGTAAAGAGAGTAAGGAAGAGAAAATTAAACACATGATTTATAGTGGTTCGGATTATTCCAATCCTACGTCCACTCTTCCGCACTGACAGCCCACCGGCTGGATTTCACTATAATCAAAAGAGAAGTTACAGCACAGCTTTGCCTTGATTCCACAGTGTAGATGTTCTACCACACCTCCTCAAGGTCTCTCACAAATATAGACTCTCTTTTGTATACAAGTATTCGCTCAAGAGATTTATCTAAACAAATGGGAGCTTCAGACTTTGGAATTCTTCTATCGCACACTCTCTCTTAAACAACTAAGAACGTCTTCCTTATATATTCCTTTATGCCATCATACCCGTTGGCACTTACCAAAGGAATTCCTCCAATCTAACCGTTGGACAGAATCAATTATGAAGATTGTTAGAGTTATTAAAGGAACATGTTGATAGCCCATCAATCTGTTCGCCCATACAATCAGGATCTCGGTTTCCATAAGTAGAACCTTCCAATAATATATAGATAATCATCGAATCTTCAGTCATTGAATCAATCTTGATCAATCAAAGGATTACGATATGTCTTCTCCAGCCACGAGATCTTCTCCAGATGATAAGGTTAAATCCTAAACAAACCACTTAGTTCGGATAACCTTTCTTCAACGGATTCGAGACGAATGAGGATAGACTTTGAGTCTTGAGTCCGGCTGTCCGGAAGTCTTCGACTTTAAACGACGAGTCTGCAGACTTTCGGACTAGACCGAAGGATACGTTTTGTCAACTTCAAAACTCTTCATGAGGATTTCTCCAACAATCTCCCCTTTTTGATGGTGACAAAACCTTCCTGAGATTTGGATAACTTTGACCCGCAAAACATTTCTCAAACACATATGCATATCTTATTGAAATAAATGGCTAATAGAATAACACTAGATTCTGCAACCACAGAAAATAAGTTAGTCCAATATATGATTAAGCCATTCATAAGATATCAATATTGATAAATAGAAGCAAATCCAAGTTAAATCCAAGTCTAGACATCCGAACACAAAATAAAGTCAAAGTCTGTCAAAAACAAACGGCAAACTTTTTAAACATAATCCATCAAAATAAAAAGATTGAAAGTTTTGTTTTTCAAATCATGCATCTCTCCCCCTTTTTGTCAACATTTAAAAAGGATGAGATGAAATCAAGATTGCTTGGGAACGCGGACAAGCTGGAAATCTTCCATAGACTGAACAATGCCTTCCAGCCTCTTAAAGTCTTCCTTCAGCTGTACAACCTCCTCACTCTTGGCATTGGCCCGATTCTCGAATAGAGAGGGCTTGCATCTTTTCATTTAATGAACAGGAAGAAGCTTGACCTTCATTCTTCAAGCTTTGAACTTCGCATCCCAAGGCATATATCGACCTTTCATCTCCAATAGAATATCCATGATTCTCGCGAAAATCTGCTCCATTATCGGTCCGAGTACTTGCTTCGCTCGTTCGATGGAGTAAAAAGCGACGATGGTGGATCAGCATAAAATCGCAGGTTTGGCGATGAAGCTTCATGACCTTCCTCTGGAAATTGAGATGCAAAAACATCTTTCGGGTCCGCAGCGAACGACCGACTCCTTCACTTTCATCCGGAAATGAAGATGTCACCCTTTCTCCCGAACTCCCCCTTTGTTTTCATGCCTACGGGTGGAGAAGAGATTTCCTCGGTTTCTCCTTCTCTTCCTTCTTCTTCGAGTCTTTCTCGCTCGCTTCTTGTTCTGTTTCTCTTTCTCCTTCCTCCTTCTCCTTTGCTTCTCTTTCTTCTTCCTCTTTCTCTCGCTTTTTCGTCTTTTGTTCCGATTCTTTCGTGGGAACAGGACGACTTAAGTTCTTTAAAGCCATTGCGAGAGATGGTGATGTCATCATCATCATCTTCATCCTCAACGAGGAGAACTCTTCTTTTCTTTGATGGAGCAGCCATGGGCTCCTTCCCTTTTCTCTTAGCAGCAGAAGAGAGTTGATGAGACTTGGCAGAGTCTTCTCCTTGAATTTCTCCAATTCCTTGCTCGGTTCCTTCAGACGCATTTTGGTCACCATTTTCAGTCCTACCACCATTTGATCGCATGATCGAACACAAAGGATTTGTGGAGGCTGAATATTCAGATGTCTGAATAACTTCGTAACAAGGCTTGGATAAGGGAGTTGACCTCTGTCCTTCATCACGCTCTATACATGTGAAACATGATAGTATGAGGGAGAGAAAACTTCTTTCCACAGAGGATAGCATACATCAGCTTTGCCTCAGGGCTTGAAACATCAGTTTTGGAAGTTGATTTCGGCCGAAGGCAATTAATCATAGTTTTGTGAAGCAGGATGTTGAATGCATTCATCCTTGAGTAGGTGATCTTCTCTTCGTTCTTCCGTCCTTCACCCGGTTCAAGAGTGGCCCGAGCAATGGAAACCTTAATCGGTTGATATCTCCCTCTCTCAACTTCTAACACATCGCCAGCATATCCATATCAACAACATAGTCTTGATCTTTGACATCAAGGAAAATCTATTCGCATCTAAAAAGCTAAGATTTGAATAGAAATACGCGATCGGTTCAAAGCATAAGCCTCGTTGAGTCAGAACAGAACTTTTCCAATTGAAGATAACTGAACTTTTCCCTTAAGTTCACTTTCACAGCATCCAGAAAATCAAAGTCCACACTTCTAGGGTTTATTACCCCACGCTTCAGCAATTTCGAGTACAGATCCTTTTGTTCCTTTGATCTGAACAAATCTCCCATTTTTCCTTGAATTTCAGCAGCAATACCCATTTTCGGTTGAAATAAACTGAACATATTGTCATCATCATTCCCATCTACGGATTTGGCCCCGATCCACGAGGATCACTTGGGATATTCGCAAGGGTTTCCTCACCACCCCTTTACGAGCAATTCCCAAACTTTCCATTCTTTTCGAAAGATATATTCGTTCCTATATCCTTTTTCTTTTAACAAAACTATCAATATAGTTCAAAGGAGTACGAATTCCTTTTAAAGCACGATATAACTTGTAGATAAAAGTAGGCTTTTGAGTTCTTACGGGGTCTGCTTCCTCGATGATTTCTTCCTGTTGAACAACGTCTTGAGGACTAGATGATGGAGAGAGACGCTGCTGAGAATGTTGTGGGCTCGGATGCTGATCTGGAGAAACTTCATCTTCCGTAAGATCAAAGTGAGTAGGCCCTTCACTCATTCTCTGTGGTCCCCTGCTTGCGATTCTTGAGGACTTTCTTGAAAACGACATCTTTCTCAGTCAATGGAAGATTTCTTGCTTGACTTTCACAGAAAAGATGACAACTTTTTAAGATTGAACGAAGGAGACAAACGGAAGTGGAGAATCGATGTTTTCTAGGGTTTTGAGAGTAAAGTGAATAGAAAGGTGAAGAGTAATCGATAGTGTTCGTTCGGTTAAAAAGAGAAGAAAACGAATCGTCACAAAGGAAATAAAATATGCCTTTTTTAAAATAAGCGCCTTTATCCGGAAAAATAGCTATTTTGAAGTAACTTCCTTTTTGAAAATGAATCGTTGCAAAATTTACGGTTAATAAATATAGCAACAATTTAAATGTAGTCGATGATCGTACCTTTTTAAGATAAGATTGGAGAGAGAAAGACTTACGGTCCGAAGGTTGAGACAAGACTCGTAGATAAGGTCTTATAAGCCCGAGTCCGAAGGTCTTTAGACTTTGATATCCTCATACCTCAAAATGTTGAGTCCGGTCCGTATAGACTCAAATTGATTTTTGTCCAAAGGCTTTGTGAGTATATCAGCCAGTTGATTCTTTGAGTCAACAAATTGAATTGAGACATCTCCATTTTGAACATGATCTCTAATGAAGTGATGTCGAATCTCTATATGCTTTGCTCTTGAGTGGAGAATTGGATTTTTGGTGAGGTTGATAGCGCTGGTGTTGTCGCAATTAATCTCCGTGCATGAGTCTTCAATTTCAAAATCTCTTAGCTGTTGTTTTATCCATAGAATTTGCGAACAGCAGCTTCCAAGAGCTACATACTCGCTTCGTTGTTGAAAGGGACACAAGTATTTGCTTCCTAGAAAACCAAGACACTGTTTTGCTTCCAATCAACGGCAAGTTCCCGAAGTGCTCTTTCTATCAACTCGCAACCGGCCAGATCTGCGTCCGAATAACCCGAAGATTAAAGTCTCCCTTCTTAGGATACCAAAGACCGATGCTTGATGATGAAGCGACGTATTTGATGATGCGTTTCGCAGCACTGAGATGAGATTCTCTAGGATCTGATTGAAACCTTGCACAGATGCAAACACTTAACAAAATATCAGGTCTAGAAGCGTAAGATAAAGAAGTGATCCGATAATGCTCCCGTACAGCTTTTGATCAACTTTCTTTCCTTCTTCATCTTTGTCTATCTTTAAAGAACTTGACATTGGTATGTCAACCTTTTTGCAATTCTCCAGTCCAAACCTTTTGACAAGATCATTAACATATTTTTCTTGAAAAATAAAAGTTCCTTCTTTCAATTGCTTTATTTGAAGACCAAGAAAGAATGTTAATTCTCCCATCATACTCATTTCAAACTCCTCCCGCATAGACTTTGAAAATTTCTTGCCTGACTTTCATTAGAGGATCCAAAAATGATATCATCTACATATATTTGAACAAGTAGGAAACTTTTGTTTTCCTTCTTGATAAATAAAGTCGTATCTACTTTACCTTTGACAAAACCATTTTGTAAAAGGAAATTACTTAACTTTGTCGTACCAAGCTCGAGGTGCTTGCTTTAAACTATACAAAGCCTTTTTTCAGTCCCAAGACCGAGTCCGCTTCTTTGGGTCTTCAAACCCTGGTGGTTGTTCCACATAAACTTCCTCATGGATAAATCCATTTAGAAATGCGCTTTTGACGTCCATTTGGAATAACCTGAAATTCTTATAACAAGCAAACGCAAGTAATAGACGAATAGCTTCTAACCTTGCTACTTTGAGCGTAAGTCTCATCATAGTCTATTCCTTCTTCTTGCGTATATCCCTTGGCCACGAGTCTTGCTTTATTTCGTACGACTTTTCCTTTCTCATTCATCTTGTTTCTGAACACCCATTTGGCTCCAATAACAGTTTTACCTTTTGGTTTGGATGTCAATTCCCAGACATCATTTATGCTGAATTGTCTGAGCTCTTCTTGCATAGCTTCAATCCAGCTTTCATCAGATAAAGCTTCTTCTATGCTCTTTGGTTCAATTTCAGAAACAAGAGCCACAGCACTAGACTCTTCTCTCCTTTTGGATCTGGTGCGAATTCCTTCATTCATTTCGCCAATTATGAGATCTTTGGGATGACTGGATTTATGCTTCCAGTTACTTGTTGATTTGTTTGGTTGATGATCTCTTTCTTTATTTGGATCTTCACTAACAACCTGATGCTTTGGTTTTCAGTGAGATGCTTCTTGAGTTGTAGACTTTGGAGGGTGCGGAGCAGTTCGGACTCTTCTTGATGAGTCGACTTGATTCATCTTGCGTTGAGTCTTGAAATTTGACATTCATTGACTCCTTTACTGACTGACTCTTCTTGTTATAGACTCTGTAAGCTTTGCTTGAAGTAGAATATCCAAGGAAGATTCCTTCATCTGATCTTTCTTCAAACTTACCAACACGATCTTTTGCATTTTTCAATATGAAACATTTGCAACCAAATACATGAAAGTATGAAACAATAGGCTTCTTTTCTTTGAATAACTCATAAGGGGTTTTCGAAGAATAGATCTTAAGAAGACTCTATTGATGATATAGCAAGCTGTTGAAACAGCTTCAGCCCAAAATCGAGAAGAAATTTTACTTTCAATTAGAAGAGTTCTAGCCATTTCTTGAAGAGATCTGTTCTTTCTTTCCACAACCCCATTTTGCTGAGGAGTATATGGAGAAGAAAACACATGTTTACATCCGATTCATCACGAATTTTGTAAAATCTTGATTTTCAAATTCTCCTCCGTGATCTGATTTTATACAAGAGATTACACATCCTTTTTCATTTTGATCCTTTTTAGCAAATTTTTCAAAATACGAAAAGGTTTCGACTTACTTGAGAGGAAATATACCCAAGTAAAACGGGAGTAATCATCAACAATTACTAGACAATACTTCTTACCCCCAATACTCGAGTCTTGGTTGGTCCGAAGAGATCCATATGCAGCAACTGCAGAACATGATTAGTAGAGACATGATTTATTGGCTTAAAAGAATTTCTTACCTGCTTTCCCGAGAATACATGGAGTGCATGAATCAGTCTTTTGGTATGGCAATTTGGGTAGACCTCGAACAAGCTGCTTTGATGAGATTTTGGCTAATTGCTTCATGTTGACATGACCAAGCTTTTTGTGCCATAAGCTTGCTTCGTCTTGAATTGAGATAAGACATTGCGGTTCATTTGGTTTCACATCTAGAAGATAGATGTTTCCATGTCTTCGACCCAGAAAAGATTGAGTAGAGTCTTTACTGACTCCAGAACATGTCCCTTCTTGAAAGAAGATCTTGAAACCAGTATCACACAATTGACTAATGCTGAGAAGATTGTAATTGAGTCCTTCCACCAAGGAAACATTACTTATTGTGAGAGTCCCAATTTTCACGGTTCCAAATCCCACAATACTTCCTTTGTTGTTTCCTCCAAATGAAACTTTTCCACCATTTACTTGAGCAAGCTTTATAAAACAATTTGAGTCTCCTGTCATGTGTCTTGAGCAACCGCTGTCAAGATACCACTTTACCTGTTTCTTGATGGAGACATGCATTTAATAAAGAGTCTCAAGCTTTCTTTGGTACCCAAACTTTCTTGGGTCCTTTGGTGTTAGTAAGATAAACAGTATTAGCCCATACTCTTTTAATAGGTTTCCATACCAAAGGACACTCTTTTTCAAAGTGTTCCTTCTTGTTGCACTTAGAACATCCGAGAGAATTTCTTCCTACGGGTTTTACAAATACTTTCTTAAAATGATTTTTGTAAACTTCACTCGAAAGTCTTTTCTTAATTCTTTCTTTTACTTTAGGAAAATCAATCAATGGAATTGTTTCTTCTGTCATACCTAGACCAGACTTATTGAAGTAAGGTCTTTGTGCTGAAAGAATTTTCTCAAGTTTTTCAGACCCTATTGAAAATTTCTTTGATATATTTGATAAGTCTGTTTTCAAGAAAGCATTTTCTTTTAAAAGATTTCCTTCTTTTTCTTTAAGATTAGAAACAGACAAGTCTAAGCTTTTAACTCTTTCGTTAAAACATTTTCCTTTTGTTTTAGAGCTAAGTTTTCCCTTTTTAATTTGGAAATACTTTTGAGAGAAGTCTTAAGACTTAAGCATAGTTCATTAATATAATTAGAAACTTTGACAGGGAATCTTAAAATTACTTGCCTCAAATTCACCGTCGAGTCCGATCCCGAGTCGATCCAGTGTCCGAGTCGATCGTGCCATCGACATAGATTTGCATATTCATTATCACCTTCTTCACACTCGTATCACTCCGGGTTTCAGCTTTGAGAGCTTTTCGAAACTTTTCAGCTTTTCCTTTCTTCTTCTTCGAAGAGAGGACAGTTGGGTCGATGTGTCCTTTTTCTTGCATTCAAAGCGACTACATCTTTATTTGGTTCCTCATCATCAACAGACTTGATCTGTGTCTTTGAAAGCCTGGTTTCTTTGAGTTGAACCTTCTCCCTTTTCTATTTAGTTTTCTGAATCTTCTTATCATGAGAGCAAGCTCCTCATCGTCCATATCATCTTCGAGAATCTGTAACATCGAATCATCATTTGATTTTAATGCAATGGATTTCTTACCTCTTGGATCTTCTTCTTCATTGATCCTTTCCACTTCATAGGACTGAAGCGTTCCAATAAGCTCATCAACAGTACAGTGGCATAATTCTCTGCGTCTCTCTTATCGAAGTCTTTATGTGATTCCAATCCTTGGAGAGTCCACGCGAAGCTTGTTTACCTTCATGGGATCGAAGTTGGTTGACCTTGATTTTCAAGACCATTCACAATGTCTGTAAACGACTAAACATATCGGATATTGATTCTCCTGGTTTCATTCTAAAGGCTTCATATTGACCGAGAAGAATGTTGATTCTTGTTTCCTTCACTCGATCTGTTCCTTCATAAGTGATATGCAATCTGTCCCAAACTTCTTTTGCTGTACCACAAGAAGATATTCTATTATACTCAGTTGGTGATAAAGCACAATATAAATAGTAAATTGCTTTTGCATCGAGTGTTTGTCTTTTGGTTATTTCTTCCTGAGACAATCCGTTGGATTCTTCAATATCTTTTCCTCTTTCGAGACTGGTGCAGTGGTAGGAATTATTCCTTTTTCTACAACATCCCATTCCAGAGGATCCTTTGATCGTAGGAAAGCTTTCATCTTGTTCTTCCGTATGTTGTAATCCTTTCCATCAAAGTAAGGTGGTCTCGGTATTGCTTTGCCCTTCCATCAGCCCCGGTGCTAGCATACTAGCCATGGATCTTTTACTATGAAGTAAAACACTTCAAATAAAGTAAGTACACAGGCTCGATACCAATTGATATTGCTAGTATAAACACCTAGAGGGGGGTGAATAGGCGCACAAACAATTTTTCTTGAATACGGAAGCAATTCTTAACAGATTGATATACGTTTGAAGTAAAGAGAGTAAGGAAGAGAAAATTAAACACATGATTTATAGTGGTTCGGATTATTCCAATCCTACGTCCACTATTCCGCACCGACAGCCACCGGCTGGATTTCACTATAATCAAAAGAGAAGTTACAGCACAGCTTTGCCTTGATTCCACAAAGTGTAGATGTTCTACCACACCTCCTCAAGGTCTCTCACAAATATAGACTCTCTTTTGTATACAAGTATTCGCTCAAGAGATTTATCTAAACAAATGGGAGCTTCAGACTTTGGAATTCTTCTATCGCACACTCTCTCTTAAACAACTAAGAACGTCTTCCTTATATATTCCTTTATGCCATCATACCCGTTGGCACTTACCAAAGGAATTCCTCCAATCTAACCGTTGGACGAATCAATTAGGAAGATTGTTCGAGTTATTAAAGGAACATGTTGATAGCCCATCAATCATGTTCGCCCATACAATCGGGATCTCGGTTTCCATAAGTAGAACCTTCCAATAATATATAGATAATCATCGAATCTTCAGTCATTGAATCAATCTTGATCAATCAAAGGATTCTCGATATGTCTTCTCCACCACGAGATCTTCTCCAGGATGATAAGGTTAAATCCCGAACAAACCACTTAGTTCGGATAACCTTTCTTCAACGGATTCGAGACTCGTCAATGAGGATAGACTTTGAGTCTTGAGTCTGGCTGTCCGGAAGTCTTCGACTTTAAACCGACGAGTCCGCAGACTTTCGACTAGACCGGCCAAGGATACGTTTTGTCAACTTCAAAACTCTTCATGAGGATTTCTCCAACAAACGGCACCTACCCTGAAGATATTTTTGGCCTCTCCGATCTCGAAGAACTGAGGCTCGAGTACAATGGCAAGCTTGTGCCATCGCAGCTACCACAGAACTTAACTGCCCTGAAGAAGCTGCGGTTCTTCTCGATGGCACAGACTAACCTGTTTGGTGGAATCCCGAGAGACGGGTGATATGGAGGCTCTCGAGTACTTAAATTTGGCGATGAATCTACTGACGGAGAGATCCCGGTGTAGCATTTTCACTCTGAGGAACTTGAGCGAGTTGTACGTGTTCACGACCAATGTGTCCGGGTCAATCCCTCAGGCAGTGAGTGCCGCAAACCTGAGAGTGATCGATCTGTCATATAATAATTTGACGGGGAACATACCTGAAGATTTCGGGAAGCTCAAGAATCTATCCAGCTTGAAATTAATGTTCAATCAATTGTCCGGTAGAATCCCAGAAGGTTTCGGGCGGCTTCCTGCTTTGTCTAAAGTTTGGCTGTCCAACAACAATTTGTCAGGCACGATCCCCCAGGACTTCGGCAAGTTTTCCCCACTTGAAAGATTCGAAGTGGCCTTCAACAACTTGACCGGCCCATTGCCAGAACAACTGTGCCATGGCGGCACACTGATCGGGTTGGCTGCTATGCACAACAATCTCAGCGGGGAGTTGCCCAAGTCACTTGGAAATTGCAGTGCTTTGTCCGTAGTGAGGTTGAACAACAATGGATTCACTGGCAATGTGCCTGGAGGAATCTGGATGTCGCCGAACTTGACGACTTTGATCTTGAGTGGTAATGGATTAACTGGCGAGCTTCCTGAGGAGCTGTCCCAGAACCTCACTCGGGTCGAGATGAGCAACAACAGATTCTTCGGCAAGATTCCAAGCACACTGTCTTCGTGGAGGAACTTGGTGGTGTTTGATGCCAGTAATAACCTCCTCAGTGGCACCATTCCGACTGAATTGACCGAGCTTCCTTCACTTACGATGCTTTTGCTAGGTCAGAACGAGCTCTCCGGGAATCTTCCAACAGCTATTGTTTCGTGGAACTCCTTGACCACTCTGAATCTTAGTCACAATCAATTGTCTGGACCGATTCCTAGCAAAATCGGTCTTCTACCGGTACTCAGGCAATTGGACCTGTCTGAAAACCAACTGTCCGGCTCGATTCCTCCTGATTTAGGCCAGAAGCTGAACATTCTCAATTTATCCTCCAATCGCCTCAGTGGACGAATCCCAGACGAGTTAGAGAATGCCGCATATGCCACCAGTTTCCTGAACAACCCAGGCCTCTGTGCATCCAATCCGCTCATAAGGCTCAATTCCTGCAATTCCCAATCCCGTAGATCGAGCAAAAGCTTGCCAACCAATCTCGCCTTGATTGTGATCTTGGCCATTGCTGCAGCGATGTTCATTTTTCTGGCAGTGGTATTCACAGTCAGAGCTTCCAGAAAGAAGAGAAACGGGTTTGGTTCAACTCCGAAACTGACCCCATTCCGAAGTTTGAATTTCACAGAATCGAATGTTCTGTCGGGATTGAAGGAAGATAATGTGATTGGAAGTGGCGGATCAGGAAAAGTATACAGAATCATCGTGAATTGTTCTGGTGATGCCATTGCGGTAAAAAGGATTTTTGATAACAGAAAGTTGGACGAGAAGCTAGAGAAGCAATTCTTAGCAGAAGTGGAGATACTTGGGAGCATAAGGCATCTGAACATAATCAAATTGCTGTGCTGTATTTCTTGTGAGAACTTGAAACTCATAGTGTACGAGTACATGGAAAATCACAGCTTGGACCATTGGCTTCACAAGATGAGAAGATCATCACCCGTCTCAGGTGTAGCCAACAGTATGTTCTTGGATTGGCCCAAAAGGTTACAGATTGCGCTAGGAACTGCTAAGGGACTTTGCTATATGCATCATGATTGTTCACCACCCATCATCCACCGAGACGTGAAATCGAGCAACATTCTCCTAGACTCGAAGTTCAATGCAAAAATTGCTGACTTTGGCCTTGCAAGGATGTTGGCCAAGCACGGGGAAGCCGTTACAATGACTACTGTTGCCGGTTCTATTGGCTATCTTGCACCAGGTTTGTCTATTCACTTAACACGAGTTCATTTTAGCTATGAAAGTTCACCCTCCTCATATTTATGTCTTGCCCTTTCTTTGTTGAATAACAGAGTATGCTCATACAACAAGAGTTAATGAGAAGATCGACGTTTATAGCTTTGGAGTCATTCTCTTGGAACTCACCACCGGGAGGGAGGCTAACAATGGGACCGAAGACATGTGCCTTGCTGATTGGGCACGGCATCATGTCCAAGATGGCAAGCCGATATCCAATGCGATAGATGAGAAGATCAAGGGCAACTCGTACCTAGATGAAGTTAGTAATGTCTTTAAGCTCGGGATCTTTTGCACTGCTACTCTGCCTTCCTCGAGGCCAACGATGAAGGAGGTATTGCAATTGCTGCTCAAATGTAGCGATCAGCTTCACAATGTCGAGAAGAAATCCCGACACAACTTCGATGTCGCTCCCCTCCTCGGAAATTCTAAGTACCGGGAAATGCCACACAGCGATTATCATGTTCTCGAGTGCAACACCTATTGACCGTTAGCACTAAAACAGTTGCAGAAGCTTCGTGAAGGTATTTGGACAGCCAGCTTCTGCGGGACTTCCTCACCTTATCCTAGATAAAGACAAGCTTCAAGCGTTTTGTCTGTGTATTATTTTCTGAATGTATACTATAGAATTTACAGAACATAAGAGAGACGGATTTGTAAATTTGAGCAAGACAGATACAGAACAAGGTTATGCACTTTTATCAGAAGGTGTAGAGCAAACCTATAATTATAGGGGCAATAAAAGATCGAAGATGAAGAGCACTCCTGCTACTTAAGGCTTCAAAGATGATAGTCACATCAGCAACGAAAGGTGTTGCTGTACAGTGAATATCACTGTGAGATGTCTGATCTTTTGCCGCATTTGCAGCTCACTAAAGCTGGCAAATCCGTCGATGGCTTGAAAGTAAATTCCTGAACTCAGACAATTTTTCGAATTGCTATTATATGATGCTGACACAAAAGGAACCAAGAAATGAGACCCTTTTTCTTGATATGATCGAGTTTTAAAAATAGTACAACATCTCACGCATGCGCAACACCATTTACAGCAACTTCCGTCCAACTTGTGACAAGAATAATGCAAAATAACAGATCGGTGCTAAGGCAATCGGTAACTTTGAAATGATTTAGCAGCTATAGGAACTTTTTTGAGAATTTACCTCAGTAAACCGAAATGCAGACACTTCGTAACAATGAGTCGCCGACTCACTATAATTACCTCTGAGACATAATATCTCCTGGAACAATCAATAATAATGGAAACATCCACAAATAGAAATCCACTGAGAAGTTCCAGTTAAAATAGCTCCCGCTTTATTGGGAGGATCCTTCATTTATTCAGAAGTTGATACATTTACATCTTTTCTTCCTTGGATACTTGAGCTATCTAGGTTAAAGTTATTCAGTTCTTTGCTCGCTAGACTATTGCTGGTACCCCACCTCGAAGTATGATACGACAAGACCTCAGAGAGACCCAAATGATATCCTAAGAAAAGGGTGGGGAGGCATACAAAATTTGGGAAACTGAGATTCTCATGTCAAACCGAGATACTCCAGGCTCACTCTGTCTCAAGGTATTGTGAATGAGAGGCTGCGAGAAGGGCAGCTCCAATGCCTGAGCCGTCATTTGAAAGCACTATCACTGTGTTCTCAGCAACTTCAGGTCCCAGCAACTCCCTAAGAGTGGCCTCCACGCAGTTCCGGAATTTGGTGTAGTGCTCGAATAGACCTCCATCCAATGCTATAACCGATCTCTGCTTCTCCCCATCCCTAAGGGTATCTCTTCCCAGCTTCTTCAGGATGCCGAATATCCCAGCAGCAGCAAGACGAGCAGCTCTTGTGGTGACTATGTCGCATAGATCAACTACAACTTTCCTCGTTCTCAAGGAGGTGTCGGATATCTGAGGATGGACAAATCAGCATTAATTATAGGGGACTCAGCAATTCCTAAAGTTGGAAAATTAATTTAGGAAAGTGAAGCATTATATAGGGATTTATGGATTCAGATGTAGATAATTGCAGATCAGAGAAAAAAGTGCCATCTTTCATTGTTCCAGAAACCTGGGCCATCATATTCGCATTTGAATTCCCTGAATACCCAAATGGCACAATCAATCCACGCTGTAAAAGTAGTATTTACTTACAATTGATATAATTAGAGATTACTTTTCCCTTAGTACTATACAGAACAGAAATGAAAAAGTGATGCTATTAGAGACACCGCAGGTACGACATTAAGCTGCAGATAGGCTGATACCTCCAAGACATCGCTCAGTTTTTCCCCACCACTGTAAGATCAGGAGATGTGTCATGATGCATGGCAGACATGTCAGGAGTCCTGCAAATTTGGGACAGAAGTTTAGGGAAATCCAACCTTCTCACGCTCACATGAAGAAACAGCGATTGATTAAATTTATAGTTGTACCTTAATATGAAAGGAATTTTCAGCTTCAATGGAACGACATCACCAAATAGTGCTGATTCCTCAGCCATTCTCAACAAAGCTATCCGGACAATTTCTCCAAGGTACATGCCAGAAATCAGCTTCTCATAAGCCTACAAAACAACAAAATGACATTATACATCTTTGTTAAACTACACATTCATGAGGCACATGAGATAGAAAAAAGAAGTGAAGCCACCTGCTCCCCCGGATTCAAACTCTCGTCATCCAGGGTTTTATCATATTCTGTCAGTGGAAGGTGTGGTGACTGGAAATTGCCCCATTCTGTGTTGATAACCTACAAGGACAAAGATGTTTGATCACCCACCATACATTTGCCATACTCAGTAAGTTCAATCTACCTTCTTTCAAGCAAAGCATTTTAATTCTGAAAAGTAATAAACAAATCCAGCAGTATAACACGACAATCCAGAAATGAGATGAAATCAAGTTTGATAAGTTGATGACAGAAGACCACAACAAGATTACCGGATCGTTTTCACCTTGATTTGCAATAAGGGCATAGAACAGTCTATGCAACATCATGATAACAATAGAGATGAAGTAGGCTTTGTTTGGTAGCACAGAAATTAAGGGCCCAAAATTTAAGTAATGGTGACCTCTTTTTTTTTTTTTTTGGGTCGAACAAGTACTGGTGACATTGAGTGCTGAAGATTGAAAATGAATTTGATAATGCCTGACAGGTGAGCGCTGAAAACTGTTAGTTTATAATCAAAAATGGAATCTGAACATTATTGGTAGGCAATAGCAACATAATTGGGAAGATTTGGACATTTATTGATAAATTTTTTCTTCATTGAACTCATTCCTTACTTAATATATCATGTGAAGTTTGGACTTAACTAAACCTATTAGTTTGTTGGTTACTGTTATCGCATGAGCCTAATCTCATAAACAGTTGAAATGATCTTCGTGCCAACGGTTGAAAGACTTGAGGAGGAAAAGAACTTACCATTTCTCCTGATTTTGGCAGAGGACCATGCCACTTGGGAATGGCATGTATCCGCTCAACGTAAGCAGCATTTGTTCCGGTACCCAATATGACAGCAGCAACAACATCCGGGTCATTATATCTACCTCCAGCCATTGTTCCAATTGTATCATTAACCTACATCAACTAAGCAATCTAAGGAATCCTGACTAGAAATCACATTCAAAAACAGTTGACAGAAAATGCTAAGCACGCGTTAGTAACACCTAATTCTTCTTCCTTTTTCAAATAAATGGTGCCCAGTCCATATTGATGCTGAAGAAATTCAACAGGTAGAATATATAAAAATCTTAAAAAGATCTCTTTCGGTTTCAGCAACAATAAAGAAGAAACTACACTTACCAAAGCAGCCACTCGCATGTCAAGGCCCACTCTCTCCATAGCTTTACTCAATTCACTGACAACATCTTCTCCAACCTACTCAGTAATCCATAAAGGAAAGAGAATACCATGGGTCAGATGACAGACATCAGAGTTTGTAAAGGTGTGCACATAAGGATCTCGGAAATCAGATGATAAGACAGACTTATTCTTCCATTCATGCTTCTCAGTTAATAGATCACTTCTATAGATGAACTTGTACAAATCCTTATTATGCTTGCTTTACTAAAAAAATTTCGTCATAGTCAGGGGCATGTTTAGAGTTGAACTGTACAAAAACAACAATGGTACAGAGCGCTCCCAGTCATTTCTCTACAATCTCCAGTTGGCTCACCTATTTGGTGATATAAGCAAGATCTAACAGAGACAAATATATAGCTCATAAAAAGAAATTCTCATATCTCACTGTAATGCAGATTGAAGACTTGAATTCTTATTGAGAGCAACTGGGCAATTAACAACTGAACTTCAAGTGGCATATTCTCTTGTGTCTCAAACTTGTTTAACTAAGATTAGAATGGCATGTTTTAGCTACTATCTGGCGTGATTCCTTTTTCTGTCCTATTGAACAGTCTCTAGTATAAACGAGGGCAAACTGTCCTATCTCGAAAGAGAGAAATTTGAAAACAAGCTCAAAATGAGTTTCATTTGAAGGTGGACCCACATGCATAAGTGGCTGGAGGCGGATGGATCTGCCAGCATGCATCCATTTCGGATACCAGGATGTAAGAAACAGGCATAACAGCAGTTAATCAAAAGACAAAGTAATGGAATGAATGTAACAGGCTGTAAAAGACAAGTTAAGATAGTTATTATCACCGCATCTTCTATTGAGAATCCTTTCGTCCATTTAATTAGAGTCCCGGACGCGATCGATGACTGCCTAACTGGAAACGAGAAGGTAAAACCGAGCTCCCTCTGTCTACCAGGGTAAAGATGCGAATCTTCACCTTCTGTAGCAACAAATTTTGCTAATGCCATGGCGATGAAATCAAACAATTCCTGTAAACAATTGGAAATAAAAGAAAAGCCTCAGGGCATAGAACTAACACTAGTACAGGAAAACTAATTAGCAATTATACAGATGGACAGAGACTCACATTCGAACTTCCGGTCATCAAATGAGGTGGTATCGACACTTCTTCAAATTCTCGTTTGATGATGCCTTTCTCCTTTCCACCCAGATGTACACGGAGTATGCGGAAATTTGTGCCACCAAGATCCAAGGCATAATATAGCCCTTTCTCATCCCTTAGAAAGACAATGATTGGTTTTGGATTCATCATCATGGGAAAAATAAGAAAAAAAAAAACAGCAAGCTAAATAGTATGGACTGTCTCTAGGTTCTTGGCAATCGAGCTTCAAGACCCAACCTTTATTCCAAAATATACAAAATGACCCTCGACCCTGAATGCCGTTTCCAATACCATATATGTTTTACATAATTTTGCAGGAGAAGCATCAAACACTTGAAGCAGATAATAGCTTCTTTCATCAAGTATCATCAGTAAACCAAAATGAGTCTAGACAGCCCAGAATGCCCCGTTGCTTCTCAGAATCAAGCACAAACTGGGTTTCAGTTGACAAATGCACAAAACTGCCTTGACAACTAATCTTCTCATTCCAGGTAAGGACTAAGAATCATCTGAACCAAAAGAAAGAAAATCATACTGACTGAATGCGGCAATTCTTCTCTATGCTTTTGGCTCCATCACCACTACAAATTCAAATGGAACCAGAGACTATAGAGACAGCAAACCGTAATTCAAGTTCGTCCCTTTCGAATTTTTGTGTCTAAATGATCCCAAAAGCAAGGCCTCTCCACCACTTAGATATAATCTCTTTGTCAATCAAACACCTTTAGTCAATCAAATCCAAACAAGTCAAACGAAGAACACACTACATGGGACTTTCTACAAACAGTCACATTCAATAAAAACGGTTAGAAGCAAAGACACGACCGAAACTCACCAAAACTATCTTACTAGCTCATTCAAAATTTCTAGGCACAAGGTAATATAATAATTTTCAAAAAATTTAATTATAATTCGTGACATGCACGATTATTGTTATTATTATTTTTTGAAATTTAATGTTCGTTGAACAACAAGACCCGGGAAAAATTTGCTGTCGCTCTTGAAGTAAATCGTCGGCTCTGCCGCTAAAACCAAATGATGGGCAGAGATGGAAAGAAGAAGGAAACGTGGTTACCCCGTGGGGAGGCTATCGACGTAGCTGATGAGCATCTTGAGCTTGCTGCCGCCGTCGGAGGCGAGGCCGGCGTGCATCTCGACGACCATCGCTTCCGCCACCTGCCTCAGCTTCCAGACGGGGGTCCCGCACTTCTCCTCCAGCTCCTTCACCATCTCCGCCGCCCTCTCCCACTTCCCATCCGACTCCGACCACCCCTCCTCCGCCGCTCCTGTTCTCCTCCTCCTGGTGCACCTCGCCGCGGCCGCCGCCCCCGCCGCGGCCGCCGCCGCCACGGTGGCGCACGCAACAATCGCCGCCTTCTTACCCATCTCCCACCTCCACCGCCACCGCCGCAGCACACAGACCCCAAGCGAGTTGACGGTTCGCTTCCTCGCAAGTTTCGTCCTTCACGATGCAAGGCTGGTATCGGTCTCTCTGGGCGGCCCTAGATGACTCGACTTTCCGATACAGCACATGCAAGTAGATGGTTTTATAATCGCAAATTATCCACTTGGCGTTCCGGGTTTTTGACTTTGTCGTGAATGTGATCATTTTGAATAAGGTGGGAATGAAGGACGGCTGAGGTTGGAGAAGACTTTGGCATTTTGCATTCAAGGATTCGGTTCTTTTCAGGACTCCGATGATGACTTGTCAGATCACGGCATTCTTGTTCAAGATAATTCATTTTAGATTTTAATGCAAACTTACGAGAGTCAACTGCTCGATCGAGCTCGCCTCGTAAGAGATGATGACAATAAGAGTCAAGATGTTATCACGTTCGATGGTGATTTGATTGGATGGACAGATGCATTGCTCGACCTTGCCTCTCTTGTTCCGAGAGCAATTTGGGTGTATCGAATATCTAGTAGTTTCGTAGCTAAGTTGTCTCGTTAATATTCCTATCAATCCTATAAGTCTAGCCGAATACGAAGATAAAGACGCTTTATGTCGGGGGACCGGATTGCGGACAGCAACGTGGGCGGTACAAATTTCGGTCGCCGAGCCCGCAGAAATAGAAAGCTGAAGGGATAGATAGCGTTTGCGCTTTCCTTTACGTGTAATTAGCCCAATTCGTGGCGGGGACCCAGGATTAGCCCACTTCCACGACATTCCTCGTCATCAATATTATCATCTAGACGGATGACGTACCAATTCGTTTGTCCTTAAATAATAATAATAATAGAGTTAATCGGGACTTGGATTGTAATATGGGCCATCAGTGGGACCCAGTAAAAACACACAGAGAGAAAACAAAACAAATGAAGGTTGAAAAGTCAAAAAGAGAGAAGAATAAAAGGAAAAGAGATAAAAAAAAAAAAAAAAAAAAAAAAAAAAAGGAAAGAAAAGCACAGGTTCGGGCAAAAGTTGGGCAGAAGAAAACAGGAGAAAAGAAGAAAGAAGGAATAAGAAGAAAAGAAAGACGAGATAGGCCTGTGGGCATCGCCTCACCAAGCTTATTCACAACACCTCATAAGAGCTAAGCCCATTGTTCGTTCAATCGAAGTATTTTTCAAATTTAAGGCTAAAATTTGAAATTTTAGGAAAATCGAGTAGTGGAGTCCAATTTTTGAATCGTTGAGCTGCGTTTTTTTTTTTTTTTTTGTAACAATGATAGCTTAGGGCGTTATGGAGTTATAATATTTTATGGATCGTGATTTGAGCTTATAGTTTACCCTAAACAAAATTTCGAAATTTTCAGCACGCGATGAACAGTACACGTCCAGCAGGTTCGCGGCCATATTTTGTTGTTTTTCGGCTTGATTTTAGGACAGTCAAATTAGGATTCTTATAGTATGTTTGAATGGTTTTCTATTGACTATAAGCACGTTCGAAACGGGATCAAGAAGAGAAAGCTATGGCATGACCAAATTTTGGGCTCAAATTCAACACTACGAATGACTTGAATAATCGTTCAAGATATGTGATTTATTAGTGCATAGAGTCGTTTTTATTAGCATTAAGGCATAATTTAGTCATTTTGTAATTGAGGTACAGTTTTATTTGATTTTAATATTATTCCTCGGTTATTTGATTGGACTGCGAGTTCAATGATATGAGTATTGTTTATGGTTTGATTATAAATAACGAGGAGTGGTACTATGTCTTCTTTGGATTTGTAAAACCATGCCTTAATATACGTGTCTATATATATATATATACACATATTGAATTGAGGAGCATTTTTATTAAATAAAAGCCGGATCTAACAATTGTTACTCTTTGATTAATTATGAATGTTTCAAAAGAATGTTATACATAGTGCATGAAGTAATATATATGAAAATTACTTTGCGATTAATTTATGGAAAGATTTATGATGACCGGAGAAATGGATATGAAATGGCAAATGGCCTTGTTGTAAAAAATTATTTGCTTGATTTATGATATTGATTTATAGATTGGATTTCTAGTATTGGAGGATAAATGTTTATGCTCAATAGAACTTTGAACCTAGTGAGAGGTTATGAGGTATGCACACTAAGTTTATGATATCTTTCTAGGCCAAGCCATCAGCTTTGTAGGTGAAGATCTTGCCAAGAGAGGAATGTCGGTCGCCTTGTCACAAGGCATCGTGTCGTGACCATAGTTTGATCTTGAGTGAAAGAGTAATCAATAGATGGATCGTCAACAAGTGTTTCAATATGAGATGGATCAATGGATAGACCATTAACGTGGTTTTTGATAGAGATTATCCAATGGACTTGACAGCTTTAATTATGAGGATGACTTAAATGAGTACTTTATGAATTGTATAAAGTTTGTTTAAATGAAACAACTCTTATATGATTTGATATGTATATTAAAGAGTTGAATTATGAATTTCTAATAGTGCTCTATATTTATAAATGAGCATAGTGACTATTCAATTTGCTTAGAAGAGATGTATTACTTACTGAACTTGTGGTTGCTCTTCTCTTTATTTCCCAATCTTTTCAAATTCTTTAGTTAACAGATAATAGAGTGAGCGCTATCAATGGGGACTTTTAGAGATGGAATTTGGATATGGTTTGAGACTACGTCATTCGGGTGGAATGATGGTTGTGTCACCCCATCCTATGGTTTTCAAGATATGACATGGATCTTTAGGTCCCAAAAGGTACAAACCGGGGTAGATTTAGACAAATTGGTATGTTTCCCACTTTTTTGGGTACTTTTGAGATATAATAACTCATTTCTAATGAACCCTCACATCATGTGGATCTCATGTGATCTAATTGCTCATTTGGAGTGTGGGTTAGCATAAATAGGAGATGCTTAATGGTTTTCCATTTTCTTCTAACTCCAATCCGCCCAATTAGGCCGATTTAGTCTTAAATTAGTTATGTAAATAATTCAACGTTTTCTAAATATTACGCTTGCTATGATAAGGTTCCCAAGGTGTGCCATCTGACCTCAACTACCGCTTAATTTGTCAAGGACCCATCATTCTTTGATGAAAGCTTATTATTTTCAAAGGATAATGATATAAATGGTCCTTAAATTTCGGCCTAAGGATAATGTGGTCATTATATTTATTCAATGTAATCCCTAAACTTTAATTTAATGTGTAATGTTATTTTTGAACTTTTACTTTCTTTAATGCGATCCTTATACTTTTATTAGAAGTTCGATTTAGTATCAAACTGTACGAAAATATTCAATAAAATGACAAAACATCGAGTTAATCGTGACCTAGACCTTTAGGTCCCAAAAAAGTACAAATCGGGAAGACTTGGATGAATTGTTTCCTTTCATTCTTTTTTGGGTACTTTTTGTTTATAATAACGAATTTCCAATGAATGGTTAGATAACATTGGTCTCATGTGAATATTATTTGCTCTAACTGTTCATGTGAAGTGTGAGTTAATGTAGATCATGGCATATCTCATGATTTTTCATTTTCTTCATGCTCTCGTCCGCCCCAACTAGGCCGAGACAGCAGAAGCACCCGCGGCTGGCGATTTGTTTGGTTTCGCAAACTGTCTCCCGGCGAGTCGGACAATCCCACAATTCGCATTAACCAAAACAAAAACGAGTACATTTTCCTACGTTGCAACTTGGGAGCTGTTCTTTAGCCTACTTAGGATTCTGTCCTGGGTCCACTTTCTGTCCCGAGCGAACACTGGAAAATTTTACCAGGTTCTATTCAATCGGGATGATTTGTGTGCGGTGCGAAAAGGTCGCTTTCGGTCCACCGTTCGAGTAAACAATCCATGTCCTCTGTCGAGCCTGCAGCCGAGCAGGCTTTATCTCTTATCGCCAGTCCGTGTGCCGCCACTCCTCTCTGTGGGCTTAGGGAAAAGCCCTTACCAGTTCTAAATATTAAACTTTGATTTGAGAATATGTGCAGGGTCCGCGAGCGAGAGAGGTGAGATGATTCAACTTGGAAAGATCTTGCCAAGTCTCATTCATCATCAAACTAAATGGAATTTATGACTGGAGCACTTCTTCATTCTATGGAGGAAAGAAGAAAATCAAATTACCTTCTCACATCAAACGACGAATCATACGATAGTTTGAACCACGATTTTTTGAGAAGAAATTACGAGAGGTTCATGCTGATGCAGCGAAATTACGAGAGGTTCTTGTTGATGCAGCTCGTTTGGTATGCATGCAAGCAAGCAGGTCAGGCAACCAGATGCCGAGGAGGGCGTACTAGCGAAACATTGGGCTAAGACTTGAAATCGAACTCAATAGAAATTAGTGGAACGGGCCGAAGGGAGCCGCTCCAATAAGAAAGAAAAAAAGAACGGTTCAACAACTCATCGATCGGCCCTTCAACTGATTATAAGCAGAGGACTTAATGGGACGGGTCGGGCCTCCGGGATACATTGGCCCATGAATTTTTAGGATCTTTCTCTGTAGAAATGGTTGGGCCTATCAAGCTTACTACCAGTTACTAGTGAAATTCCACCTATTGATGATGACGGCCCAACATTTTAAGCATAATAATTTTCTCTTTATCACCGGACACTTTTTCGTTTTAATGAAAAGCGTGACATTTAAAGGGGCTCCGAGATTTTTCCAGGAGCATTTTCCTTGGTGGCCTCACCCGATTGCGTGATGCCGAGAATCAAATTTGAGACTTCATATTTTTAGAGACTTTAATTTGTCGACCACTGGCTTGCTTGTTGATCCTCCTTGTAGCAATACGGTGAAAACATCGGTGTGTGGTTAACTCAAGTTTAGGAAATCATCATGACCAATCACCTAGAAAGAAAATGCAAAATAGTATGAACTGTTTCAACTATTTACTCCTTCCAAGCCTTTGTAACCATGGGTCTCTCTAAGGATCATTAGTTGTTGATTACAAGATGTAACCTTACCACAGAAGAGGAGCCAAAGCTCCCAAAGGGCCTTTCGCGGACTGTCCGTTTGTTATATAGGGATGGTAAACTCTACGGATGTGTTTCTTATTTTAACATGCTTCTATCCCTATTTGATATATTATATTTTTCTTATCATATAAGCTCTTGATATCTTATGTTAGAAAATTTAAATAATAAACCATGTTTAATCTAATAATTTAAACTTTTAGAATAGCTGGCAATGATTCCTGAAAAATCTCACATGTTTTTAGAGTTAGTCGATCTTGAGAGTACCGAGTGCACATCCAAGTTTTTTTCTGGATCTTGTCTTGTAGCCAATGAACTTTTGTCGCATAGTTTGTAGAGCCCTCTCATATGAGGAAGTGCTTAGTCAAATCCATCCCATGATGGTTGTGCTTTGATGCCAATCATAATGGCCTTATCACTTGGTCGAGCCTTTCACGTAGGTGGCTTTTCTTTTGATGCCAAAAACATAAGCCGCATCACTTAGTAATTATTTTCCTAAACCAATTGTAAAGGTTGCATTTGCTCAATTACCATTGTGCAAGCCAGTCGCATTGGCCGTTTGCTATTTCGCCTCTAATTCTTAACATTTTACATGTCGTTTTGAAAAGCAACACCACCACTGGACTTATCACTTTCAAACAAGTTAGATCTAGAAGTTTTGCCATGAATAGTTTCTGGACGGCACCTCAGCTGCCACTTCTGAGCCATTGGACATTGCACATACTTGTTTTCAAATTCAATTAACATATTCAATGCACTTTGAGTTTGATGGAGATATTAGAGATATTTAGGATGATTTTGATGGTTTTTCGCATCTGCTCAAGATTATGTGAATATTTCTCTTTGATTTTACGTGTATTGATTGATATCTATCTTATTTAGTTATTCATAAAGTGTTTGATTAGGCTGATGTAATTTTTGGTACGATACACTGAAATATACATAAAATTCTTTTTTCCACTCTTCCATATTGTTCTTAACTTAGTATTAGAATATGAAGTCTTGAGTTTAAATTTTTTCAAATCTCATTTAATTCTCTAATTAAATATGGTTACACTTAGTGCTAGGTGAAAATACCCTAATGAGCGTAAGAGAAAATGTCAGAATTAATAACATTTTAATTAACATTTTAACCTTTTAAAATAATTGACAATAATCTCATAAAAGTTTCACAATTTATATCTAAGTGATTTCGAAATTTGGATGGAAACTTGAGAAAATGATTTACTTAGGTCCAAATCCTTTCAAGCTCTTGACTCTTTTTTTTTTTCCTTTTTTTTTTTTTGGGAGAGAAGAGGATATGATGATTCATGATAGGACAAGAAATAATCGAAGTCAATTTCTTGGAAAGAGTCTACTGGAGATTGGTAAAAGCCTGATTCTCTATCATTGTCGTTGTCATTGATAGTTTGACTACGTATTGATTTGACATCATGAGACTCTCCTCAATAATTATTGATCCAGCGTTTATATGGACAACGCCAAACCGAGAGCCGTTGTCTTTTCGACACACGATATTCTAAAACTTCATTAATTAGTCACCATATATGTTCGAATGGGTCTCACTTTTCATAAATTCTCTCTCTCTCTCTTTCTGAAAGCACAAAATGTATCTCTCTCAGATCACTTTCTGCAACTACAGCGACATCTCTCTTTTCTCCTCTTCCTCTGGCTCCTCTCTCTCACTTGCACATCCTAGAGGTTCACCAAAAAGCTATACGCCAACTGCACTTGCTTCCCCCAGCTCGAGGCCTACATCCCTACAGGGACAAAACCTTCAATACCTCTCTCCCTCCATCACATACATCGCCGCCCTAACGGCTGACGACGACTAGGTCTCCCGAGCCATCAATCCTATTGACACTGGCCTGATCATCTCACGGGCCTTGATGGTGCTCAACATTAATTGCTCCATTGTCGCCCTCGGGCTGCTAACGCCGGTTGTTATTCCTTTCCATGGCCATAGAGAACTTGTCCAACTTGACGCTATGTTCTCCAATGTCAGCCTCAGGTTCCTTTTTCTTAAAAAACCCATCCGCCATCTCCATCCGTCTGAGCTTAAACTCCACACATTCCCTATCGGCGCCACCGGTGAAGTCACCAATGCTAAGAGGGTCACATGCCCAACTCTTACAAGTACAATGAAATGACATAGCCGTTCTCCTACTCAAAGGATATAGTCTCAAATAGAAACCAACATAAACGTGCTATCAAAATATATATTATAATATAGCAGCGTGTTATTACAACATCATAATTTCTATAATCCACAAAAGAAATATACACTTCAGAACTCAACTAAAATTAACAATTATCATCAAACAGATATAAAACTATTTCAAACCATATCCAAAATCCAACAACAAAAAATTCTCGTCAATCTTGGTCTATTTTCCGCTAATCAAGGATGTGCAAATTAACCATTATGTTTATCTGTTTTTGTATTTCTCTGTTATTGGGAATAAGTTTGGAATAGAAATCCATTTGGTAACGCAATTTCATTTTTCTATTTCTGGAATAAAATTTTCCCTCCAGAAAGAGGCTTGAAATATAAATCAGAAATTAAAATTTTTAGCTTTTTTATTTCTACAAAAAAGAGTGAAAAATAAAAACTTTTCTCATTGTTCACTTTCTTCATTGCTTGACGGCCACCTGCCACTTGTTGCTAGATGCCCATCCTCCGGACACCCATCGTCAACCGCTGGATGTTAGACGCTTGCTACCGGTTGCCGGATGCCATCTGTTGACCGCTGATCATCAGGTGCCCATTGCTAGATGCTAGTCGTCGCTAGTCTCTCACTGTCACTCAAGAAGGAGAACTTTTGTATCGTTATCAAATGAATTTCTATTCCAATAATATAAATTTTGCATAGTTATCAAACAGATTTTTTTTTTTTTTGCTCAGAAACTCTTTTGGAGAATAGGAAAAAAAAAAAATCAATTTCTAGCTAGAAATTGACTTCTTGAACATAATGATTATCATTCACACCCTAAGAAACTTGAAAAGTATGTAAGATAAATCGCACGAGTGACCACATCTCAATGAGTAGTACAAATCTCTTCTAAAAAGATCGAATAACTATTATGCACATTTATGAAATAATATTAGGACTCACGTATTCCAAATCTAGCATACAATACATGTACATGATCAAAATGAGTTACATCACTTTAACATAACCACATACATATGTAAAATATTTCCTTAATCAATAATATCATAATAAACATTAATGGTCCAATTCATTGATTAATCTTATACTCAATATTAAACTGTGGTTTCACTTAACACCTAGTGACAAAAGTGATCAACATTCCCCTTAATAAGGTATCCACCCATATCAGCTGATGACTTTACCTAAAAGGATAACCAGCAAGTAGTATGGATACCCAAACACCTCTAATTGGGTCCACAACGATAATAAGAATCATACCATCACCCTCCAATAATTCACAAACCAAATTTAAAATTCATATTATAAATCGGAATGCATTTTACCATCATTTCAAAATACATTCATAAATCAAGTTTACAAATATATATATGCACGCACTTTGAATCTTTATTACTTTTAATCCATAAGTTTATAAATTTAAATGAGAGATAAACACTGATCTTAGTTAACTGAAGGCTCAAATTAGAAGTTACGCGGCTTGGAAAGCTTCAAAATCCGAGTGTTCCCAAACAGTGTTAACCGACTTGACGAGACCTTTGAACGTGCATGACCAAAAGCCCTCTCTCAGTTTATTTTATTTATATCCTTTTACCTCTTTGCCAAGACGTTCTCTCTCAATTTCAAGAACCAATTCTCCTCTATTTCTTGAAGGCTGTACTTTGAAAAGGATGTTTTTAGGTTAAAGTAATTACTGAATTTGCCCTAGTGGCCACCCTTTTTATATATGAATGGGGAGGTGGAGGGTTCGAATCTCATCTTTTTAGGAGGTTGAGGTGGGGACGATTTAATTTTAGGTATGGATTTCGATTCCTACACTTTATAAGAAGATAGGACAACTTTTTGAAAGTGAGAATTAGAGTAGGAGTAGAGTAGAATTGATAAAAAAAGAAATTCAAAGTAAGCTCAGTCATGTGCCACGATTTTAATAGATCATTAGTCAACTTTCTCCTTTTGTTTTAGCATGCAAATAGGACACGTGTCCTATTCCATGTACTAAGGGCGCGTTTGGTAACAATTCTGTTCCCGGGAGCTGATTTTGATTAGAAATGATTATTTTTTATTCTGTTCCCGGGAACTGATTCTGAATAAAAAAACGCGTTTGGTAACTGTCCAAATTTTTTTATTCTGGAATAGAATTGCGTTTGATACCGTGTTAATTGATTATGTTCCAAATTAATTTCTTTTGATTTTTAAATAAATTTAAAATATATATATATATATTTTTTTTTTTTACTTTTTTCTTTACTTTTTCTTTTTTTTTTTCCCCCTTTTTCCTATTCTTCTTATTCTTTTTCTTCTTCTTCTTCTTCTTCATTCATCTGGCCGGTCGTCGGACCGGCGACGCTCACCGGAGCGTCCCCGACCCTCGGCGAGGTCGGCCGAGCCTCGCCGGTGGCTAGGTTGGCCTCGCCCAACCTCGGCGAGGCCAGCTTGGCCACCGGCGGGGCTAGGCGAGCCTCGCCGGTGGCCGGGTGAACCTCGCCGGCAGCTGGGCAAGGCTCACCCAGCCACCGGTGAGGCTCGACCTTGCCCGATCTGGCGAGGCCGAGCCTCGCCCGGTTGCCGGTGAGGCTCGCCTGGCCACTGGCAAGGCTCGCCCAGCCATGCTGGTGGCCGGGCCGGCCTCGCCGGGGCTAGGCGAGGTCGGCCTGGCCACCGGTGAGGCCGAGCCTCGTCGGTGGCTGGGCTTGCCTTCGGCGAGCTCGGCGGACCTCCCCGGCCTCGGCGAGCCTCCGGCGACCGGCGGCGGACGATGGCGGTGGGCGACGGCGGGTGATGGAGGACGGCAACTGGGAAGACGAAAGGGAAGAGCGAGGGTTTCACCGTTTTGATTCTTTTTCTGATTCTCGGACAGAGAATCAAATATTTTTTATTCTCAAATCTTGTCCAAAATTGTTCCCGGAACAAAAATTTACTAAACGCGATTCTCGTCTCAAACGATTATGGGAACAAAAAATTAGAATCTGGCACTGTTTGGCATGTTGCCAAACAGGCCCTAAGTTAACTTTCCATTATCTATTTCTCTTTTGTAGAATCTAAGGGGGTGCATGATAAAAATTATTTCTGTTCCAGAAATGATTTTTTCGTTCCAGACCAATTTCTGGAACAGAAACTTGTTTGATAACGCTTATCAAGTTTTCTATTTCTGGAATAGATTTCTATTCCAGAAATAGAAATTGAGGAGAAATCAGAAGTAGAAATTTTCTACTTCTGATTTCTCCAAGAAATTAATTTCTGATTCTCCCAACCCTAATTTCACTCTTCTCTCCCTCGTACGCCTCTTCTCTGCCTCCTCCTCCGCCTCTTCTTTGCCTCCTCCTCCTCCTCTGCCTCTGTCTCTATTCCGCCTCTGCTCCGCCTCCGCCTCTGCTCCGCCTCTCCTCCGCCTCTGCTCCGCCTCTCCTCCCCCTCCACCTCCGCCTCTCCTCCGCCTCTGCTCCCCCTCTCCTCCGCCTCTCCTCCGCCTCTACTCCGCCTCCGCCTCTCTTCCACCTCTGCTCCGCCTCCGCCTCCGCCTCTGCCTCCGCCTCTTCTCTGCCTCTGTTCCGCCTCTGCTCCGCTTCTTCTCTTGCTCATCCACATCTGCTCGCGAATCCAACCCCTCGCCGCGACCCACTGTCCCCGCTTGTTGTCCGAGCACCCCTTGGCAACAGATCTCCTCCGCCTTTGCTCCGCGTCCGCCTCTGCCTCTCCTCCGCCTCCGCTCCGCCTCTTCTTTGCCTCTCCTCTTGCTCATCAAACGAATTTCTATTTCTGAAATAGAAATTTTATTAAGTTATCAAACATATTTTTTTCCTCAGAAACTCGTCCAGAAATAAAAATAGAAAAATTCATTTTTGTTCCAGAAACTATTTCTGGAACAGAAATCTTGTCATGCACCCCCTAATTGTTGCAGCCGGTGTCAACCAGGCGACGCTGGCCCCGGATAAGGTTTGGCGTCGCTCGCGAGCTGCTCACCCATATTTGGATCTAGAGAACTCTAGATTTGGCCTCTCCCATCTCAGTTTCCAAACACTGACCAGATCTCGCCAAATGACGCCATTGACCGTTGAATGGTCGTCGAGATAATCAATTTAACTGTCGTAAATAGCAATAAAACCATTAGAGATCCATTCGCCCATACGAATAAATCTTCAAGCAATCTTTTTGTTTTTATAAATAAAGACTCCAAATGAAAAAATAATCCTTGTCCATTGGTGTAATGGATGATTGATCGGATTCTCTCTTGAGTGAATTAACCCATAATTTCAAATTTGTGATCGACTATCAAATTCCTTTGAATGCATAATACGGATCAAAGGAATATCCAGATCTACAATCATCATATCACATTCTCATTAACGATTTTCTTTAGAGTGAACGTTTTTTCAAATGAGAGCATGAAGTTATCATTTAATTTTAAAAAGAGTCTAAAGTTACCATTTAATCTCAAACGAGAGTTTGAGCTCTCAAGCCCCTACCTACCTGCCTAAATTTTTGCAATGAACCCTCCACCTTTAATAGTTATGTTTCCACTAATTTATCTTTTGTTTTCATTTTATTGGTCTTGCCGAATCGGTCTTGATCTGTGGCCTCGGTAGGGAACATCTCTCTCTTTCTCTCTGTGCCCATTTGATTCTTGAAAAACGACATTACTGTATGGAGAGAACAAAGCAGATTGAACAAGCTCAGATTTAACATCTATGAGAGCAAGTAATTGAACAAGTACGAGACATAGGTGTTTCTAACAAAAATATGTTGAACAAGCACATATTTGACACTGAAGCTCCTGTGAAGACCATTAAAACCTAAGTCACAATAATTTTTTCATCAAAACTCCTAGATTTAAAACTATATTGGGAGAGAAAAGCTTCCAAATTTTAGAAGAAGAGAGCATAGCTCCTAAAACTAGATCTAAATTGGAAGAGTAGGGTAAGAAACCAGACGAAATAGAAGGAAAAACAACCAAATAGAGATCTAAGTCAAAATATATAAATCTCATTCGAAGCACGCATGCTTGTTGACCGCGTAAAAGGAGATGATCCCAAGCTCTACAACTGGGCACTCTTAAAGGAACGTAAATGATATTAAACTTTGACATTTTCAAAAAAGAAGGTAAGATGCATGGATAAGGACACTCTTATGATTAGGTCTTGCATTAAAAGTAATTGGGGTTAGAGATTCTTAATAATTGCCTTCTTATGATTAAGTCTTGCTCTGAAATTTATCCTGGGATGTTGATGCTTTCCGAGGCGTGAGGTTTTAATTCCGTTGTAAGAGCCAAAAGGAATATTGAACCCTAAAAAGAAGACGTGATTTTTCTTTTTAGTCAGTAAGAAGATGTGATCGAGTCCAGGGTTTTTATGAAGTCCGTTTGTTTCGAGTGATCGCATAACATTTTTTTACTCATTTATATTTTGACTATTATATACAGTCACGCGAGAGAGAGAGAGAGAGAGAGAGAGAGAGAGAACGAGTCTTCGTTGTTTAGGCTCTATGACAAGAAGTCTTTGTTGCTTAGACTACCAAATAATGCTCGTAGTTGTCGGAACGTTACGTGTTTTTCATCTTCTTCATGTGGGAGGAGGTGACGCTTCACGCAGGAGTAAAAGAGGTGACCCTTCTGAGGAGATCGGAATGTGGAAAGATCGGAGGTGAGTAAAGCATGGGTGAAGGAGGTGACGCTTATGGAGAGATTGTACTTTTGTTAAAAAAAAAAAAAGTGATCCAGAAGCTTCACCTCCGATTTCTCTCTTAATGCCCTGATTTCGCCCCCAAAAAGCCTCAAAGAGCAAAGGACGGATCCGACTAGAAAATCCTCAACTGCCAGTTCGGCGACTGCAAGCAACATGGCTCCGATAAGAAGAAGAAGTTTGAGCAATCGGCGTTGCCCTCACACGTCGGTCAGAAGCAGTTGAAAGAGAAAGGGTTGTAGGCCGTGGCGAGGCCCGACTATCACGCCGCTGACCAAGTGCAAGCTCCGTTGCTAAAGCGGGAGAGGATTAAGGACTACCTGCTCATGGAGGAGTTCCTGACAAATGAAGATTGGCAGAAGCATGGCCCCGAGCGATGACGACTTGTTCAGCGGCGGTGGCCATAAATAGCAAAATCTGATTAGCCCACCAAGAAGACGCTTGAATGCTAGCCAACGGCCAGATCTAGAGAGAAACGAGGGTGAACGAGGAAGAAGAGAAAGAAGTAAAAAGATAAAAAGGAAAAAGGAAAAAGAAAAAAAAAATTATGCCTCTGGTTGTGTCATTGAAATAAATATGTACTTGATTTGACAGGTGGCCGAGCTTGAATTCTTATTAGAGACTTAATGGCCACTTCAAACTCTTATTTAAGACGACATTTATTTTGGATCCTCTTTTAGAAAAACTCGTCCATTTCAAGTTCTTATTTGAGATTGTATTGTCACTTTTGACCATTATTTAAAACAACATTTACTTTGGGTATTCTTTTAGAAAATCCATCCACTTTGAGTTTTATTTGAAATTTCCATTAGTGATGATAATGTATGATATGATGATTAGCTACGATCACAGACTTGCTCTTGAAAAACAAGCCTATGCATAACTTTGTCGATCATCCTTTGATGATATATATTGGTTTTGGTTTTTGGATCTTGTTTGTTTTGCAACTCTATATGCTTGCTTTATTATGGTAATGTTGGGAATTCATATAGATCTTTTCATGTATCATTTTTGTTAATGAATGAAAATTTCAATCTATGAAAAAAAGAGAGAAAAGATCACCAAAAATTCCAAACTTTGCCTAAAGTGACAAATTTATCCAAAACTTTTTTTTGTGACGTGAAAAACCCAAAAATTTTCAAATTGTGACACATTTACTCTATCAAGGGCATTTTTGTCTTTTTTTTTTGTTTTTCCTTTTTTTTTCTTCTTCTTCCCTCCGTTGGCCATGGCTGAGGGAAGCTGGTGTCGAGCGAGGGCGGCCCTTGCGTGTGTCGGGCGAGGGCCTAGCGAGGAATGCCCGAGTCCAACGAGGGCAAGGGGTGCCCTCTCGGGACTCAAGCGAGAGGTGCCCTCACCAAATCTGGGGAGGGAGGCCCTCGCCCGATGCCAACGAGGGCGACCCTCGCTCGACGTCCACGAGGGTCGCCCTTGCCGGTGTCAGGCAAGGGCCTCCCTCACCAAATTTGGGCGAGGGCGTGAGGGAGGCCCTTGCCCAACCCAGTCGAGGGCCGCCCTCGCTGGCATCGGGCGAGGATGACCTTTGCTGGATGTCGGCTTCCCTCCACCAGCTCTGCCATGGCCGGTGGAAGGAAGAAGAAGAAAAAAAGAAAAAAAAAAGAAAAAAATTTTAAAAAGTAAAAAGACCAAAATGCCCTATAATTTAGGATAAATGTGTCATACAATAGAAGTTCAGGGTTTTTTGTGTCATAAAAAAAAGTTGGGGTAAATGTGTCATGACCGGTAAAGTTTAGGGTTTTTTATGTCACAAAAAAAGTCTGGGGTAAATCTATCACTTTGGGCAAAGTTTGAGGTTTTTCGTAATTTTTTCAAAAAAAAAAAATTATTATGTTCACACGAAATATTGCCATCAAAATAAAATGTGCTTATAATTCAAGGAGATGGTTGAACTTGGTTATAGCCTTTTTGTTAGACATTATTCGGTCTTACCACTTATTGTCGAGCGTCCGGGAGATTAAAGTGCTTTTTACATCATGTAATAGGAATGCAAATAACCTATCTACATTCGTTTAGACTTATGTACATCTTGGTGTTGTATTTGTTAAATCTCCCCTCCCCCCTCCAAAAAAATAAATAATAAGAGTGCCAAATACCTTATCGTAACTCTATGTATGGATGTCATTTTACCTGTTGGACCTAAGCATGTCCTTAAAACTGCTTCTGTTCTCGGAGTCAACCCCAATAGTAAAATGGGGTAATGATAACCGTGGGGGTCCGGATCACCCTTAATTCGAGTCCCCCGGCCTTGATTCCCATGAAGCCCTTCTCCTAGTATACTAGGCTAGGTTCAGGAAAATGATAGGCAACTGGTCTGATCCAATACCTGATCATAACTCTATGTATGGATGTCAGTTTACGTGTTACCTCAACTCTAATCGGTTCTTATTGGAGACTAATCATCTTTGGAATATGGTGTAGGGCTTTAATTCAACCTTGAGAGATATGTCAATTAACAATATGGTTAATATCCTGAAAAACCCCAAACTGATATACGTGTAATAAATTTACCCAAAACAATTTTTTAGACCATGAAAAATCTCAAACTGGTACACTTGTGACAAATTTACTCCAACTGACCATAAATAACCTTAAACTGAAACGTTTATGACAAATTTACCCTAAACTAATTTATTCGACCGTAAAAAACCCAAAACTGATAAATTTATGACAAATATTCCCTCTGCTAAATTGGATTAATACCACAAAAAAATCACAAAAATTGTAAACTGTGACAAACGGAGTGTAAAATCTCAAATTGGTATATTAGTCAATTGTCACGTGTCATTTAACTTAATAATTTAACAGTAGAATTTTAACAAAAACTAACAGAGGGTAAATTTGTCAAAAGTATACCAGTTTTGGGGTTTTTGGTGGTCAAAAAAATATTTTGGAGTAAATTTGTCATAGGTGTATCAATTTAGGGTTTTTGAGGGTATTAAATCTAACAATATTGCTTACAAGGTTCAAACTTATTATGAATAATCCCTCATAAAATTCAGCTTAGAGAGGACATGATGTTTGTATAAAGACAAACAGAAAATAACATAAGGTGGTGGAATAAAACCACATTCTTGTATGCTCATAAATGACAGCTTTCACTCTTTCCACCTTATGGTTCAGATCAATTGATTCTTTTAAGGTTATTTCCATCAACTCAATAGATCGACATATGTCAAACATTTAAAGCGTCGCATGCCTTCTCCCCAAGTGTTCGGGAGGATTGAACCAAAGCAGAGGGGGTCGATTGACCAATTGCATTGTTATTTACATGTATGTATCAATTTGTTTATCCTAAATAATAATAACAATTAACACAATCCAATGCATTAAGCAGAAAATAGAGTTGATCCTGATTTAGATCTTTTGGTCCCGAAAGTACAAATTGGGTAGACAGGGACAAGTTGTTTTCTTCAATTTTTTTTACTACTCTCAACTTACATTAGCTCACTTCATATGAGTTGTTAAATCATGTTAGGTGGAGTGCCTAATGATTTTCCATTTTCTTTTTGAGTCCAAGCAAGTCAACTAGGCCAATCTAGAGTCTAAAATCTTTTACAGAGAAAATTTAACATTTCCTTAATAATATGCTTGATATATTTTTTAGGCACCATGTCTGGCCTCGATCCTGTTGGCAGGTGAGGTCAAATTTTTTTAAAGACTTTTTTTCATCTTCTCTCTTCTTTTTGTTTTGATGTTAGAAGCTACATCTTATAAATTAGCTATCGGAAGGCAAAAGCTAGGGGGAACAAGTGGCTAACAAGAAAATAGAGGGAAAAGAAATATACAGAAGAAAAGTGAATTTTTTCGTGGGTGTTCGCAATCTTTTTATGTATCGATTTTAAGAGAACATTATCATTTTATTCCTACCTTTTCGAAATCTAGTAGATTTGCAAGGTGCTTCTTCATGAAGATGAAGCCTGGGTTTGGGTGAATTTTGATAATCAATTTCTGATATGTTCTTCCAAGAATTTATTATTTTATTATGCATGTGTGGATTGTTTGATTGCATTATTTTTCTGGAATTGATATGCGATTCCTAACACATAGTATGAGAGCCTTAGTTGGCCAATCAAGAATATCGAGGTTTTTTCAGTGATGCAAACAATATGGCAAAAGATAAAATTAGAATCTATAAGTTCGAAGGGTGGGACTTTTGTCACGCCCCGATCCTCCAAGCGCGCGAACATCCCACTCTGGTCGATACAAATGCGACTTCCCAGGACACGTCGCCGACCCATTCATTTTTATTACACATGCGGAAGCGAAACAATTCCCCTGACAACATTTAACTTGGGATAGAAAAGCAGGCAATCAATCACAACCAAACAAGCTTTCTTATAAACACATAGGTTTATATACAACATTGGATTGTCTACAAAATAGACAGGCTCAACAACTAGGGAACTGTCCTATGACCAACTTGTCAGACATATTCGTCGATTCTTCAGCCTCCACCTTTCGAACTCCAAAACTTCTGGTCCTCCACGATCGTCATCTAGGGACCTGAAATATTATCCCACAACCGGGATGAGACTACGTCTCAGCGAGTCCTACCATCTAAAACTCAATTAGGAAGAAAATACGCCTCAGGGCGCTCTAGCCACATTCATATAGGATAGAGGACTTACCTCACCTCAATTCCTTCATGCACGTCAGTTTAATCAATAAATATTGACAACCACATCATCCAAACAATTCAATTACTCGGATCGATTCAACGATCAATCGACTTAGTCGATTACATGTCATCGAAATCATCACATGGTCATTCTGACTATTCATTCTCAACTCTCAATCACGGCCTTACAGGCAAGTCTATATGTAGTGGCATTACGGCCCCACTCGGCAATACATATGTAGTGGCATTACGGCCCCACTTGGCATAATTTAGATTTAGTGGCTTTCTAGGTTCAACTCACAACCGCTCACGGTCATTTTCCCATCAAAACCAACACTAATCAACTTTGGGATAAATCCCCACATAAACATCCATTCAATCAATCGATACAAACTGGACCTACCAATCAATTACGGTGCCAAAAGCCGACACCGGGTATTTTCAAGTTAAATACCAAAACTTCATCAATATCACTCAATTCCACACTTTTGGAATAATTAACCATAACCATCAATCACTCAATTTCTCAATTTAAGCTTACAATTAACACAAACCGACTGCACTGCTACGATCAGCGCGAAATTCTAACGACCGGCCATCCCGGCATAATTTTCGAAATTATTAAATAATTAAATTTAATTCCGAAAATTAAATAATTAAATATTATATTATAATAATATAATTTAATAAAATAATGTTTATAAATTCGAAATAATTAATTAATTAAAAATAATTAATTAGGTCTTAAACTAGATTACACTAATTTAAACATAAAATTAGCCCTAATTAAACATCCATTAAACTAATCATACAACTAATCTAATTTACATTAAAATAATCTAATTTAATCACATAAACCTAATTAGACTAATCTAAACCCCCTTAAGCGTCATTAACTCACTAAGCAAGAATTAGAGGATAAACTCACCGGTTTTGCGCGCCGGTGAGTTCGCGGCGACCCCGACACCAAGGCGGTCGATAAACCCCAAAGCGGCAACACCAACGGAGGCCGGGAAGACACTGAAAACGGGCCTCGAAGACCTCTTGGCTTTCTGGTTTTCTGCTTCTGATCTGGGCTGAACTGCAGAGAAGAAACCAGCAACTTCAACGGCGAAAATGGGCCGATCGGAGCTCCGGCAAGCGGGTGGTTGGCAACCGGCGGCTCCCGGGGGTCTTGGGGATCTTATAGGAGGTTGGGATGGACAAAGGAAGGGTCGGAAAGGGGCGAAACAGCAAGAAAACCCGAAACAGGCGGAGCAGGGCGGAACCAGACGGTCCGGCGAGCGGCAGCTTCTCACAGGATTTCGGGACTACCGGAGAATCGTTCCGGCGAGCGGCGGGATGCTCCGGAACGGTCTGGATGTCCTAGTCACGTAAGTGGGTGGAGCGTTCGCCGATTCATCCGGGAAGTTGACTTTTAACTCGAATCTTTGGCGAAAGGTCAGCTGGAGCAGAAACTGGAACGAGGAGAAAACAGGGGAGGAAAACGGCCGACGATGGCCTTCCGGGCGTGCGACGATGGAGAGGTTGGTGCTGCTCGGTTCCTCTGGTTTTTGCTGAGCTTCTCTCCTTCAACAACAATGGAGAAAGCCTTAGAGAAGAAGCTGCTTAAGAGTGGGGGTCTCCTTGGGCTCTCTAGAGCTCAACACTTGCCATTCTCTCATTGGCTTTGCCTCCACCATGACATCACATGACCTCAGCCACTCTCTCTCCTCAAGCTTCCTCCACAACCTTGCCAATAGCTGCAAAATAGCTCTCCCCATGGCATACGAATTTGTTACATTTCCTCTTCAATCTCAATCAATTTCATCCAATTCTCAACCAAACACATCCAATTGAAGCCCAATTAAATCCATCAAGGTATCCTCGTCCGTCTCATGAATTTTCCCCGTCAAATGATCCAACTTGCATATCGAAGATTCGATTAAAAACGGTCCTCTGACAATCCCGAACAAAAACGGCATACTTTGCTTTTCCGCCAAAAATCTCGGTTTGTAGAAAAATCTTCTGGAGATGAGTCGACATTCCTAAAATGAATTGTGACTTGACAAAACTTCCAATTTCTGTAATCGGGTTCAATTTCACGGTTAAATTCAATCTGGCGCGACTTTAGCGCGTCCTAATCTACCGGGTAGCTTTTAGGAATTTTCTGTGCAATTGACCTGTGGTTGATTATTTTCAAACCACAAAGTGCATCTTCGACACATTGGCGACTCTTGATTATCGTAGAAATATCGAGGTTTCAAATACGGACACAGGGTACCAAAACGATAGAGAAATCGGTCTAGTGTCGATCAACAAGAATTGTGCAATTAGGTGGAATCACCCATACTGAATTACATGGTTCTGTTGAATCGACCTATCTCCGGTCTCTAATCGGTCTGTGCCGTAATGACCCTTGCAGATTAGTACGGTCGAGTAGTCGTTTCTTGGTCGAATTCTCAAGTCTATTGCGTTTAGATTCCTTAACAGCTTCACCTGATAGACTAGTTATCTCGTGAGTGATCAGCTCAAAGAAGAAAGCTATAGACGCGAAGATGAAATGCCCGACTTATTTAATTGAAACCAGAATTGGAAAATCGGGATGTCACAACTTTGGATGGTGGAAACTCCAAAACAAGAACCATCTTTATCAAAAAAATCTCTATGCACCACTTGAGGGTTAGAAACATGAAATCGTGAAAGTGGATTTGACAATAGAACAATCTTGATCGAAAGGCATTAGGTGCAATTTGTCAGGGGTTGACGAAAAAGACAAGGTATCACATCACAAGGCTAGGGATATTCTAATGAATATATATATATATATATATATATATATATATATATATATGTATATATATATATACATAAAGGGGTTAGGATCAGAGTTCTATATGAGAGAACAAAGAAGTATCAAAGACTAACAGATCTATATGAAAGTAGAGAGATGTATCTAAAAGGAGAATGATGTATAAGAACAGGAAAGTAAATGACTTAAATAAAATCGCGAGAATTAAAAATAATGTAAAGACCGAAAGCAATATATAAGATATAAAGTAAGAGTATGCATAAACAAAACCAACCATGAAGGTGGTCTGAACTTGTATTAAATAAAGCTGAAAAGCTGAAATTACATGTATTGAAAGATGCATAAACTTAAAGCATCAAGTCATCCACTAGGGCGGTAATCCGCACTCCAGGGAGTATTGATGTGTATTACAAGAAATGGTTAACCAACTATCATGTAAGTTGGTAACCCTGTATAAAACTATGTATGTGAAAACTAACTTACTTTGAAACCAGGGGATACAAGGTAAGAGAGCTTGGAGATGGAAGAGATGAGGATGGAGATGGAAGGGGTGATGGGTTACAAGTGAGAGAGGGAGAAGAAGAAGAAGAGAGAAATCTGGAAAATTTCGAGCCCCTTCTTCTATGTTGAGAGGGTGTATTTATAGTGGGTGCTACAAAGTGAAATTGCTACGGTGCTGAACAAAGGTAAAGTGAACAAGCGAGTGAACAAAGTGTAAAGTGAATAGTGAATAGTGAACAGTGTATGAACTGTGTATGTCTATTACGGTACGGTGTATAGCCTTTGCGCCGCTCGTAATAGTGTTGGCATGTGATGTCTTTGAGTTTAATCTCTGTCTAGATTGATCCCGTAGCGCCGTCTTCATTAGTGTTTCCACTTTGATGTGACCGGGAGGATCCGTCTTGATCTGTCTTGAGATTTGGAAGATCCACATTGTGATTCTTCTGCTTCTGAGAGCATTGTCCTGAGGATGTTGCAGTATTCCTCTCTGTTTTGGACTGCTGCAAGTGCTACACTTGCCATGGATTTTTCCTGTAAGAACGATGTATTTGATGGGGATGCGATTATTTGGGTTTTCTGGCTATTTAGCCATGTTTTAACCGCAGCTTCGGATCCTTGATAAAAAAATCTGAATCCATCCCACCATTTTGTTTTGTATTTTCGGACAAGTACTGGTACACTTGGTTTATTGGATGAATTGTATTCAAATTCCCATGCTGTTACCCAAGAGATCTCATGAGGTGTTGGTATGAAGTGTTCACTGAAAACCTTGTATCCTTGTTTGATTGTGGGGTGTAATATTATGTCTAAAGGACCAAAGAGATCCCACCAGGAGTCAAACCAGTTTGGTAAGCTTTGTCTTGGGAAGTTGTCTTTGAAGAATAATAACCGGGAGTGTTGGAAATTTGTATTATGTCTGAAAAGACGTTCCACCAAGCTTGTTGGTAGTCCCAGTATGTATATGAGGAGGAGTATGGCAGGCTTTGGGTAAGTCTGGTTTGGAATTTTCTGGGTGTATGAGGTGAGGCTCCCCAAAGTGTGAGGGTGTATGACTTTACTTATGGATATAGTGGAATAAAGGATATTTTCTGTATTGTTTTTATCAGCAAAGTGAGTGAACCTTGCCGATTCTGTTTCCACTAAAATTTGCTCATAATAAGCAAGGGTTTTGTTTGTATTGTGGGGTTTGAAAAGCCAATTTTTTGGAAATATGTTTTTTGCAAATTTTATTGGATCTTCATCGAAGAATCCGTCTTCCACAGTCAATATTTTTTGGAAAGATGTTTTGGGGAAAAATTTTGATCTTTGAGAAGGAGGGGTTGCCCCCGAGGCCTAATAACCACCTCACTCGAAATTCTTTTGTATTCCGCTTGTTTTTGTGTAGCAAGCGGGGAAGGATTTTTACTTACCTCTATGGCACTGGATGGCTCTTTCTTTACGTTTTGTAAAGACTGGGCAAGTAGTAATATTGTTTCTTTTGGTAGTATGTTGGCTAACTGATTAAAGGCTAGTATGGGTTCAGATGATATGGTATCTGTTGTCAAAGGTGTTTGTTGTAAGAATGTCTGGTTGTTTTCTGCCATTTGGAGCCATGTCTTGACGGATGTTAAGCCTTTTGGCTTTGGTGGTGTATTGGAGGGTTCGGCAGTGGCTTTGCCTTTGCCTTTATCTTTGTCTTTTTTGGGTCTTGGCATGATTGTATCCCCTCTAAAAATTCTCTTGTGAGAAAATCAGGTAATGAATTTGAAGAACCATTTATAAATTCAATGTCACAATCGAATACTGAAAGTATGGCTTGCCATCGGGCAAAAATTTGTTTTGATGTAATGTTTAAAACGTCTTTTTGTAAAACGTCTTTGGCTGATTTGCAATCAATCCTCAAGAGGAATTTTTGATTTAATAAATCTCCTTGGAATTTTGATATAGATAAAACTATAGCAAGTATTTCTTTTTTGATTGTCGAATAATTTTGTTGAGTGGAATTCCAATGTTTTGAAATGAATTGAACAACTTGTTCTTTGTTGTTATTGACTTGTTTGAGAATATCACCATATCCTAATTCCCGAGGCATCTGTTTCAACTATTTTGAAAGTGGAAGGGTCAGCAAGGTGTAAGCATGGTATATCTTTTACATGCATTTTGATTTGTTTGACAATGTCTATATGGACAGAGGTCCAGGGTGGAGGATCATTTCGTAACCTTTGGTGTAAAGGTTTACAAATGATATTTATATTTGGAAAGAAATCTAAAATATAATTGAGACTACCCAAAAACCTTTGTAATTGAGTTTTGTCTTTGATCTCATCAGGGAATTTATCGGTAAAAGAGATTGATCTTTCAATGGGGGTTATAGTATTTAAATGAATGTAATGACCTAAGAATCTGATCTTGGTTTTGAAGAGTGCAATTTTAGTGGGAGAAACTACAAGACCATTTTGTATTATTATTTTTATGAAAGTAGATAAATGTTTGAAATGTTGTTCTATATTGGAAGAAAATACTAGAATATCATCTATATAAACTATGATGTATTCTGAATAAGGATTGAAAATCTCATTCATAATTCTTTGGAATTCTAAAGGGGCATTTTTTAGGCCGAATGGCATAACATTCCATTCATATTGGCCAAAAGGGACTGTAAAGGCTGTCTTGTATTTATCCTTATCATTGACCTGTATTTGCCAAAATCCTGATTTCATGTCGAATTTTGAAAATATTTTTGATCTACAAAGTCTGTTTAACAAATCTTTTTTATTGGGTATAGGATATCTTATCCACCTAAGGGCTGTATTAAGAGGTTTATAATTAATGACTAATCTGGGAACTCCTCTTTTCAAGTTCAGCATTTTTATTGACATAAAAAGCAGAACAACTCCAAGGTGATTGGCTTTTTCTTATGAGTTTTTTATCTAAGAGATCTTGTATTTCTGCTTGACAGAATTTCAAAACTTCTTGATTCATTTGTGTTGGGCGAGCTTTGGTAGGTATTTTGTTTTCAGAAAAGTCATGTTCATAAGGTAAATCAACGATATGCTTTTTTCTTTCCCAAAAGGCATTGGGTAGAGTAGAACATATAGTTTTTTCTATGTGTTTTTGTAGGGAAGCTTTTTTCTCTATGATGTTTGGTTTTATAAGATTTTCTTCTATTCTTTTGAATTCTAAATCTTCTTTTAAGAATTCAAGTTGATTTTCTTTGTCTTTTATAAGACAATTTATTTCTGAAATAGAATGTTCTTGTAAAATATTTAGGCTTCTCTTTTGGTTCGAGGAATTGTTCTTCTAACCAATCAAAGAAAAATATATGGACTTCATATTCATATATGTAGTCGTAATATTTTTGTTTGATGTCTTTTGCTTTATCAGCAAAGGTTTTGAAGAACCATTCTTTGATTTTTTTTGTTATTTTCGAATTAAATTCTTTATTAAGAAAAGTTTTGTTTTTGTTCAAAATGTTTTCTAAAACTTAAGCTCATCATCTATCATTTGTGAATAAGTAGGAGAATGATGAGGAGAATCTGTATTTTCTAGGACTGGTTCAGGCTGGTTTTGTTGATAAACTAGCATGGAGATCCCTAATCTATTATCTAAACCACTAATTTCTGGTTCAGAGGTGTCTCATGATTACTTCTACTAGTGGAAGGATGTAAAGGTGTTGTATCATGTGTGGGAGTGTTTCTATGCACACTAGGAGGAGGGTGTTTCTATGAGGGAATGGTGATTATAGGGGGAAGATTGGGATTAAGATCTATTGACCTTGTATAAGAAGTATGAAAAGAAGGACTAGATCTTGAATCGAAAGATCTCCTAGGAAATCTAATGGTCACTCTTCCTTCTGGATGTTGAATGACATTAGTCGGATCTGTATTTTGAACAACTTGTTGGGGAATTTGGTTTTCTAATTCCCATTGTTCTGGTAAAGTAACTTGATTCCAATTAATAGATCTAGGAATTTTCGTATTTGCTCTAGAGATGTCCGTTTGGAGGAGAAGTGTTTCTCCTCGTGGACTATGTTTGAAAGCATTTTCTCCAAAAGCGGAGGACATGGCTTTATAATGAATTCTATAGACAAGGGCTAAAGGAATAGATCCATCTGCCACTTTGTAATTATGGGTTTTGATTTGGAGTGTTAGGGCTCTAAGAATGTTCTTATCTTTGAGAGAAACAGAGAAATTGGGGTAATAGTCAAAATGTATAGGTCATTTGCAGAGACTTGTCTCCACAGTACCTAGTATGGACTCATCATAATTTAAAAGACGTGAATCTCGTAAAACTAAGAGAATGGAAGTATTAAGACCTTCTTTTGTAAGAGGTTTGACTCCTACTTGTACTAGTCCTATATGAATGTAATTGTATTTTTGTTTATGCTTTTGAATGGACTCTTTGTTTAAAAGATGTATTTTTCATAGGAATTAGAAAGAGGAATATCTCTTTCTTCGGTGGATATGACATAATCAGATTTTTTGAAAATTTCAATTTTGATTGTTTGTATATTTCCTTAAGCTGTATTTTAGGAATTTCCCAATTTTCTATAGATTTGTTGAAATCTTATATTCTTACTTCTTCTCTATGTATAGGACTTAGATCTAAGTCCATTTGTGATAGAGAACTAGATGAAGATGTAGATCTTCTATGTAAACTCATACTTAAGATCGGAACTATCCATTCTTCAGAACCGTTACAAAGCTAAACCAACGGTCTAACATCCACTTAGGGACTTACGGCCTGGACCACTCTGTAGAAACAAGAAAGATGCCAATGAATGGCTCTTGATCTGAAAGTATGTTTTTACAAAGACTATCTATACTTTCCTAATGGCTCTGATACCATAAAGGGGTTAGAACTCCGATGGAGAGCCATTAGGAAAGTATAGATAGTCTTTGTAAAAACATACTTTCAGATCGAGAGCCATAAGTTGGCATCCTTCTTGTTTCTACAGAGTGGTCCAGCCATAAGTCCCCGAGTGGTGTTAATGGTTTAGCTCAGAACAAGAAGGAATAGTTCCGATCTTAAGTATGAATTTACATAGAAGATCTACATCTTCCTCTAGTTCTTTATCACAAATGGACTGTAAAGATCCAAGTCCTATACATAGAGAAGAAGTAAGGATAGAAGATTTCAACAAATCTATAGAAAATTGGGAAATTCCTAAAATACAGCTTAAGGAAATATACAAACAATCAAAATTGAAATTTTTCAAAAATCTGATTATGTCATATCCACCGAAGAAAGAGATATTCCTCTTTCTAATTCATATGAAAAATATATCTTTTTTAAACAAAGAGTCCATTCAAAAGCATAAACAAAAATACAATTACATTCATATAGGACTTAGTACAAGTAGGAGTCAAACCTCTTACAAAAGAAGGTCTTAATACTTCCATTCTCTTAGTTTTCAGAGATTCACGTCTCTTAAATTATGATGAGTCAATTCTAGGTACCATAGAGACAAGTCTCTACAAAGGACCTATACATTTTGACTGTTATCCCAATTTCTCCGTTTCCCTCAAAGATAAGAACATTCTTAGAGCTCTAACACTCCAAATCAAAACCCATAATTATAAAGTAGCAGATGGATCTATTCCTTTAGCCCTTGTCTATAGAATTCATTATAAAGCCATGTCCTCCGCTTTTGGAGAAAATGCTTTCAAACATAGTCCTCGAGGAGAAACACTTCTCCTTCAAACTGACATTTCTAGAGCAAATACAACAATTCCTAGATCTATTAATTGGAACCAAGTTACTTTACCAGAACAATGGGAATTAGAAAACCAAATTCCCCAACAAGTTGTTCAAAATACAGATCCTACTAATGTCATTCAACATCCAGAAGGAAGAGTGACCATTAGATTTCCTAGAAGATCATTCGATTCAAGATCTAGTCCTTCTTTTCACAATTCTTATACAAGGTCCGTAGATCTTAATCCCAATCTTCCTCCTATAATCACCATCCCTCCGAGTACTCATAGAAACACTCCTCCTCCTAGTGTGCATAGAAACACTCCTACACATGATACAACACCTTTACATCCTTCCACCAGTAGAAGTAATAATGAGTTACCTCTGAACCTGAAATTAGATGGATTAGATAATAGATCGGGATTTCCAAGCCAATTTATCAACAAAACCAGCCTGAACCAGTCCTAGAAAATACAGATTCTCCTCATCATTCTCCTACTTATTCACAAATGATAGATGCTGAGCTTAATGTTTTAGAAAAACATTTTGAGCCAAACAAAACTTTTCTTAATAAAGAATTTAATTCCGAAAATAACAAACAAATCAGAGAATGGTTCTTCAAAACCTTTGCTGATAAAGCAAAAGACATCAAACAAAAATATTACGACTACATATATGAATATGAAGTCCATATATTTTCTTTGATTGGTTAGAAGAACAATTCCTCGAACCAAAAGAAATATTTGTTTTAGATCATCATTACAAATGGAAACTTGATAATGGTGAAACCATAGAATCCAATCATCCACCCCTTAGAAGGATAAAAATTCAGCATGGAGATAGCGAGGTTACAGCCACTCCCTTTAGGCTTCCGGACAAAGGAGACTCTCTATACACCCACAAAGTTATTGAACAAAACAATTTTACTAATCAACATTTAGTAACCCTAGGAAAACAGTTGAATAGGATAGAATCCACCATCGAATCCCACTCAGCTTATTTCACCTCAAGTTGACACACTCAAAAAACCCATTTTTAAAGCCTTTGAATTTCCAAAAATCTTAGCCCGGAGTTTGCCAAAGCTATAGAACAAAAGAAAAAACTCTTAGGAAAATCAAAGTTAGAACCTGATCCTATACTAGACACTCCTAAATTCCAGAATCTTATCATTAAAGACACTCTGACCAACCCACTATTAGTACCCGACCAAACACTCGGTAATTCGATAATGAGTCCGTCAATGAGATTAACAGACTCAATTGGAGACAACCTCAGAAGCTTTATTATAGTAGAGCTACCCCACCGGACATTGCCCAAGAAGAATCATCGCAAAAAATACAGAATAAATACTCTCATGACGCCATCTATGAATGGAACATTGATGGTGTTGCAGAAACCAATATTATGAACATTCTTAACAACATGGTGATGCTTGCTAATGCTTACAAAACACAGCAAGATGTTTCGACCATGCTGTTGCTAATCTTTTAGTAGCCGGATTTACTGGACAACTAAAAGGTTGGTGGGATAACTACCTGACAGATGAACAAAAGACACAAATTTTAACTGCTTACAAGGTAGATGATTTTGGTCAACGCATGGATGATGATCAAGGACATCTCATCCAAGATGCGGTCAATACCCTTATCTATTCTATTTCACAACACTTTGTAGGAGATCCTTCACACATTAGGGATAGAAACCAAGATCTCCTTTCCAATATGCGTTGCAAATCCTTAGGAAGATTTAGAGAATACAAAGAGCTTTTCTTTCAAAGGGTTCTTATTAGACCCGACTGCAATCAACCCTTTTGGAAAGAAAAATTCTTAGCCGGTTTACCTCAGATTATAGGTGACCAAGTTAGAGATAAAATTAGAGAAGATTATAGCGGTCAAATTCCTTATGATCTCCTTTCTTATGGAGAAATAGTCTCTTATGTTTATAAACAAGGAACCCAAATGTGTAATACAATCAAATTACAAAGACAACTCAAGGAAGAACAATGCCTCACCAATAAAAGTCTAGGAGATTTTTGTGCTCAATACGACCCCTCTTATAATGAAAAACAAAATCAAAATGTAAGGGAACTTGTCCTCCCGAGAAAGAAACAAAGAAACATCACAAAAATCTCCATTTCGTAGAAACAAACAAAGACAAGAGAATAACCAAAATAGACCTCAACTAATAGAAATTTTTTAAAGACATTAAATGCTATTCTTGTGGTAGAAAAGGTCATATTTCAAAATATCGTAGGATTAATAAAAAATTGAATGAACTTTCTTTAGATGACAATACTCTTAATCAGTTAAATAACATCTTCATAGAAAATGATGATACTTCTTCTGATGAACTTCTTGAGGAAGAAGGTCTTCAGATTAATGAGATAGAATCCTCTTCAGATTCCGAATATGAAGATGCTTCACCAGGAAAACCCATTCCTGAAGTAAACGTCTTAACAAAAGAAGAAGAATTCCTTCTCAATACTGCTGACAAAATACTTGACCCTGAAGCCAAAAAAGAATACTTAGATAGACTACACTCTTCTATGAATATTACTTCCAAGCCTAATACTTCTTACAATCTTAGAGACATTCTAAATAGAAACAAAAAACCCCAATCTAGACCCATAAATATTAATGACCTTCAAAACGAAATAAAACAACAAAAATTAGAAATACAAGCCTTAAAAGAGACTCAATCAGAAATAGAAATGAAACAAGAAATTTCTGATATAAAGTCTCTTGTCATAAAAGGAAAAACAAATATTGATGACCAAAATGAAATCACTAGTACCCCAAATACTTCGATCCAGCCTTTCTTATGTTGTTAACTGAAATCACATCTAGAAATGAATAATAAATATTAAAATAAAAATCAATAATGAGTATATTATTGAAACAACAACACTCTTTTGATACAAGAGGGCTAACCTCAATTGTATCAAGGAAGGCCTTGTTCCAACAAGATACTTTGATAAAACATCTGAATCCTTAAAATCAGCCTCAGGAGACAAACTGAATATACAATACAAGTTACCCGAAGCTCTAATAATAAAAGACCAAATGTCTTATAAAACCTCTTTTCTTTTAGTTAAAAATATGAGGCAACAAGTAATTCTTGGAACTCCTTTCATACAACTAATACAACATTTTACAGTTACTAACGAAGGTATTGAAACCCATGCTCTAAACAGAAAAATCACCTTCAACTTCATAACAAAACCACAAAAGAAAGCCTAAATATTTTACAAGAACATTCTATTTCAGAAATAAATTGTCTTATAAAAGACAAAGAAAATCAACTTGAATTCTTAAAAGAAGATTTAGAATTCAAAAGAATAGAAGAAAATCTTATAAAACCAAACATCATAGAGAAAATAGCTTCCCTACAAAAACACATAGAAAAACTATATGTTCTACTCTACCCAATGCCTTTTGGGAAAGAAAAAGCATATTGTTGATTTACCTTATGAACATGACTTTTCTGAAAACAAAATACCTACCAAAGCTCGCCCAACACAAATGAATCAAGAAGTTTTGAAATTTTTCAAAACAGAAATACAAGATCTCTTAGATAAAAAACTCATAAGAAAAAGCCAATCACCTTGGAGTTGTTCTGCTTTTATGTCAATAAAAATGTTGAACTTGAAAGAGGAGTTCCCAGATTAGTCATTAATTATAAACCTCTTAATACAGCCCTTAGATGGATAAGATATCCTATACCCAATAAAAAGATTTACTAAACAGACTTTGTAGATCAAAAATATTTTCAAAATTTGACATGAAATCAGGATTTTGGCAAATACAAATCATTGAAAAGGATAAATACAAGACAACCTTTACTGTTCCTTTTGGCCAATATGAATGGAATGTTATGCCATTCGGCCTCAAAATGCCCCTTCAGAATTCCAAAGAATTATGAATGAGATTTTCAATCCTTATTCAGAATACATCATAGTTCATATAGATGATGTTCTAGTATTTTCTTCCAATATAGAACAACATTTCAAACATTTATCTACTTTCATAAAAATAATAATACAAAATGGTCTTGTAGTTTCTCCCACTAAAATTGCACTCTTCAAAACCAAGATCAGATTCTTAGGTCATTACATTCATTTAAATACTATAACCCCCATTGAAAGATCAATCTCTTTTACCGATAAATTCCCGATGAGATCAAAGACAAAACTCAATTACAAAGGTTTTTGGGTAGTCTCAATTATATTTTAGATTTCTTTCCAAATATAAATATCCTTTGTAAACCTTTACACCAAAGGTTACGTAAAGGATCCTCCACCCGACCTCTGTCCATACAGCCATAGTCAAACAAATAAAAATTCATGTGAAAGATATATCATACTTACACCTTGCTGACCCTTCTAGTTTCAAAATAGTTGAAACAGATGCTTCAAAATTAGGATATGGTGGCATTCTCAAACAAGTCAATAACAACAAAGAACAAGTTGTTCAATTCATTTCAAAACATTAGAATTCCACTCAACAAAATTATTCGACAATCAAAAAGAAATACTTGCTATAGTTTTATCTATATCAAAATTCCAAAGAGATTTATTAAATCAAAAATTCCTCTTGAGGATTGATTGCAAATCAGCCAAAGACGTTTTAAAAAAGACATTGCATCAAAAACAAATTTTTGCCCGATGGCAAGCCATACTTTCAGAATTTTCGATTTTGAAATTGAATTTATAAATGGTTCTTCAAATTCATTACCTGATTTTCTCACAAGAGAATTTTTACAGGGGATACAATCATGCCAAGACCCAAAAAAGACAAAGATAAAGGCAAAGGCAAAGCCACTTGCCGAACCCTTCAATACACCACCAAAGCCAAAAGGCTTAACATCCGTCAAGACATGGCTCCAAATGGCAGAAAACAACCAGACATTCTTACAACAAACACCTTTGACAAAAGAACCCATATCATATGAACCCATACTAGCCTTTAATCGAGCCAACATACTACCAAAAGAAACAATATTACTACTTGCCCGTCTTTACAAAAACGTAAAGAGAGAGCCATCCAGTGCCATAGAGGTAAGTAAAATCCTTCCCCGCTTGCTACACAAAAACAAGCGGAATACAAAAGAATTTCGAGTGAGGTGGTTATTAGGCCTCGGGCAACCCCTCTTTCTCAAAGATCAAAATTTTTCCCAAAACATCTTTCCAAAAATATTGATTGTGGAAGACGGATTCTTCGATGAAGATCCAATAAAATTTGCAAAAAACATATTTCCAAAAAATTGGCTTTTCAAACCCCACAATACAAATAAAACCCTTGCTTATTATGAGCAAATTTTAGTGGAAACAGAATCGGCAAGGTTCACTCACTTTGCTGATAAAAACAATACATAAAATATCCTTTATTCCACTATATCCATCAGTAAAGTCATACACCCCTCACACTGGGGAGCCTCACCTCATACACCAAGAAAATTCCAAATCAGACTTACCCAAAGCCTGCCATACTCCTCCTCATATACATACTTGGGACTACCAACAAGCTTGGTGGAACGTCTTTTCAGACAAAATACAAATTTCCAACACTCCTTGGTTATTATTCTTCAAAGACAACTTCCCAAGACAAAGCTTACCAAACTGGTTTGACTCCTGGTGGGATCTCTTTGGTCATTTAGACATAATATTACACCCCACAATCAAACAAGGATACAAGGTTTTCAGTGAACACTTCATACCAACACCTCATGATATAAGGTTCCCATGCCTTATGCATTTCTTCATAATATTCAGAATCTCTTGGGTAACAGCATGGGAATTTGAATACAATACATCCAATAAACCAGGTGTACCAGTACTTGTCCGAAAATACAAAACAAAATGGTGGGATGGATTCAGATTTTTGATCAAGGATCCGAAGCTGCGGTTAAAACATGGCTAAATAGCCAAAAACCCAAATAATCGCATCCCCATCAAATACATCGTTCTTACAGAAAAATTCCATGGCAAGTGCAGCACTTTGCAGCAGTCCAAAACAGAGAGGAATACTTGCAACATCCTCAAGACAATGCTCTCAAAAGCGGAAGGATCACAATGTGGATCTTCCAAATCTCAAGACAATCAAGACGGATCCTCCCAATCACATCACAGTGGAAACACTAATGAAGACGATCGCTACGGGATCAATAGGACAGAGATTAAACTCAAAGACATCACATGCCAACACTATTACGAGCGGCGCAAAGGCTATACACCGTACCATAATAGACATACACAGTTCACTATTCACTATTCACTTTACACTGTTCACTCAGTACTGTTCACTTTACACTGTTCAGCACTGTAGCAATTTCACTGTAGCACACACTATAAATACACCCTCTCAACATAGAAGAAGGGGCTGTAAATTTTCCAGATTTCTCTCTTCTTCTTCTCCCTCTCTCACTTGTAACCCATCACCCTTCCATCTCCATCCTCATCTCTTCCATATCCAAGCTCTCTTTACCTTGTATCCCCGGTTTCAAAGTAAGTTAGTTTTCACATACATAGTTTTATACAGGGTTACCAACTTACATGATAGTTGGTTAACCATTTCTTGTAATACACATCAATACTCCCTGGAGTGCGGATTACCGCCCTAGTGGATGACTTGATGCTTTAAGTTTCTGCATCTTTCAATACATGTAATTTCATCTTTTCAGCTTTATTTAATACAAGTTCAGACCACCTTCATGGTTGGTTTTTGTTTATGCATACTCTTAGTTTATATCTTATATATTGTTTTCGGTCTTTACATTATTTTTAATTCTCGCGATTTTATTTAAGTCATTTACTTTCCTGTTCTCTACTTTCATATAGATCTGTTAGTCTTTGATACTTCTTTGTTCTCTCATATAGAACTCCGATCCTAACCCCTTTATGGTATCAGAGCCATTAGGAAAGTATAGATAGTCTTTGTAAAAACATACTTTCAGATCGAGAGCCATAAGTTGGCATCCTTCTTGTTTCTACAGAGTGGTCCAGGCCGTAAGTCCCTGAGTGGCTGTTAGACCGTTGGTTTAGCTCTGTAACGGTTCTGAAGAAGGAATAGTTCTGATCTTAAGTATGAGTTTACATAGAAGATCTACATCTTCCTCTAGTTCTTTATCACAAATGGACTCAGATCCAAGTCCTATACATAGAGAAGAAGTAAGGATAGAAGATTTCAACAAATCTATAGAAAATTGGGAAATTCCTAAAATACAGCTTAAGGAAATATACAAACAATCAAAATTGAAATTTTTCAAAAAATCTGATTATGTCATATCCACCGAAGAAAGAGATATTCCTCTTTCTAATTCATATGAAAAAATATATCTTTTAAACAAAGAGTCCATTCAAAAGCATAAACAAAGAAGTATATATATGGCAGAGGTCTTTGGTAAAGCATATTAATAACTTCACATAGGTCATGGTCCATTGTAATCCACATGCATAAACCTAGTATGAAGCTCCAAGCTTTACTATTTTTATGTTCCCTTTTGAAAAGCTATAACACCGCAGTGCAAGGGATTTTGAGACCATGAAGGATGATTTAACTCTAGATGATGTTGTGAGTAGCATCATGAATGAAGAGATGCAAATGTAAGTATTAGGTGAAGATAATTTTTTGACATCTATATCTTCAATGGCACTAGTAGTGGAGAACCATGGAAGAAGTAAAAGTGTAGGAGAATTCAGCGAGTATGGCAAGTCACAATTAAAGAGGAAGAGAGAGGCTGCAAAAAATGAGTGCTGGTTTTGTCACCAGACTGCATACAAAAGGTATCAGGATAAAGCCTACAAAAAGAAGCAGTGGTTTGAGAATCAATGAGTTAATATGGTTAGTGATGAACTTTTGCTAGAAAACTTATGTTGGTACATAGGGTTTGACTTGACAACAATCAAGTGGTTTGTTGATTATGGTGCTTCTTTGCATGGTACCTCACAAAGAGACATTTTTGCTTATTATACTAATGGAGATTTCAGGCAAGTGTTTATGAAAAACGGCCACATGTTTTCGATCGTTGATTGGGCATTGCGTCACATCCTAGATGGCAAGGCGATAGCTGATGCAATAGATGAGGAGATCAACCATGACTCGTTCCTAGGTGAAATAAGCAATGTCTTTAAGCTCGGGATCTTTTGCACCGTGAAGTGTCCTTCCAAGAGGCCTCCATTGAAGTAGTGCAAGCGCTGCTCAAATGTAGTGATCGGCTTTACGTGGTTGAGCATACACCTTGACGTAACTTAGACGTTGCCCCCATCCCCGCAAGTCCTAGGCACGAGAAAATGCCGTAGAGCGCTTGTCGCCTTTACAGGTGCAACACTTACTGACTCTTAGCACTAAAGACAGTTGCAGAAGACTCGTGAAGGGATTTGGACTCCCAACTTCTGGAAGTCTATTTTCTGATTTAGTAGATGCAAAGTGGATGCTTTTATAATCACAAATTACTCATCTGGGGTTTTGGGTAGTGGATGTTATATTGAATGTGATTATTTGAATAAGGTGGGATGAAGGGGCTAAGGTTGATGAATGTTTGGCATTCTGTATTCGCTTTACCTCAATTCTGTCGGTTCTTATTGGAGATCAATCATCTGGGGAACATGATGTAGGACTTCAATTCAATCTCGAGAGACATGTTAATTAACAAATGTTGCTAACAAGGTTCAAACTTATAATGAATAATCCCTCATAAAAATTCAGCTTAGAGGGGAAATGATGCTTGTATAAAGACAAACAAAAAATAACATGGGAAAAATCTCAAATAAGGACTCAAAGTGCCTTCATTTTCTCAAAATAGGACCTGGAGTGAAGTCTGTCTCAAATAAGGATCCAAAGTGGTCATTTAGTTTCAAAGAAAGACCTCACTCGCCGGCCGGTGAACAGATGCATTTACGATTCACATTCCGGTGGCTTGATCGGGGTACTTTTGTCCCTTTTTTTTTAAAAAAATTTTTCGATTGTCTTGTTCTTTTATTATTATTGTTGTTGTTGTTGTTGTTGTTGTTGTTGTTTTGGGTTGTACTATTCATCATCTTCTTCGTCCCCTGTTCGTCTTCTTCTCAAGAACATCAAACTTGGGAAGGGCCGGCAAGCGCCAGTCAGCCGTTGGTGAGGGTCGGCGAGGGCTGGACACCCATCGCCGGCAGGTGGGTGAGGGCCGCCAAGCCCTTGCCGACTGTGGGCGAGGGCTTGCAGGCCGACCCTCCCCAAATCTAGCGAGGGTCGCCTCGGCAGCCGTTGGCGAGGGCCGTCGAGCCCTCACTGGCTGCGGGTAAGGGTTTGCAGGCCCTCGCTGGCCCTTATTAGTGGCTAGTTCATCTAATCATGGGGGGAGGTCGCCCCTCACGACCATTAGTGAGGTTGCCCCTCATTGGCCCCGGGCGAGGGCTCGCCCATCAAGTCTGTCCAATGGTAGCAAGTTGCTGCTAGAGATCCTGGGGCCTGGCATCGTTGGCGGCCTCTTCCTCCACATGCTCGGCGCCCTCCCTGACGCCATGCTCATCCTCAATCCATTTTCTCTCTCCTAATTAAAATCTCATTTTCGTATGCCCTCACATTTCTCTCGAAAAATTTCATCTCTCCTTCGTTAGCCTAATTCCGGGGATGTTAGAAGAATGTCCACGGCAGAATGCGACTCAAAATTTTTGTGTATGTTAGCTGTAATTCCTTCCTCTTGACGACGCTTGATGGAGACAATATCGATCGAGCTTAGCTAGTCATAGTCCAGGTGATAGTAGAATCCCTGTGAGGGGCGACCTTCCTCGCCTCCGCCCACAATTAGATGAACCAGCCACTGATAAGGGCTAGCAAGGGCGTGCAAGCCCTCGCCTATGGCCAGCGAGGGCTCGATGGCCCTTGCCGGCCACCGCCAAGGCCACCCTTGCTAGATCTAGCGAGGGTCAACGTACAAGGCCTCACCCCACTGTCGGCAATGGGTGTCTAGCCCTTGCCAGCCCTCACCAACGGCCGGCGCTCGCCGGCCTTCCCAAGTTCGATGGTCTTGAGAAGAAGACGAAAGGGGGGTGAAGAAGATGATGAATAGTGCAACCATTGACCAAAAAAAAAAAAAAAACAAGACAACCGTAATTTTTTAAAAGAAATGAACAAAAATACCCATGATCAAGCTACCGGAATATGAATCGGAAATTCATCTATTCACTGATCGACAAGTGAGGTCCTTCTTTGAAACTAAGGGGGTGCATGATAATCAAAATTTATGTTCCGTAAATAATTTTTCTATTCCGACATGTTTCTGAATAAAACCCGTTTGATAAACCTACTCGCCTTTTCTATTTCGGAATAGATTTCTATTCTAGAATTTGATTTGGAAGAGAAATCATAAATAAAATTTTTTTACTTCTGATTTCTAGAAGAGAAATCATAAATAATTTCTCCCACTAAACCCTAATTTCGGTGAGTCCTCCCTCATCTCCTCTACATCTCTACCTCCTCCTCCTCCTTTGCCTCTCCTCATTTTATTAAAAATAAAGATAAATAAAAATAAATATATTCATTTTATTCATTTAAAAATAAAAATAAATTTATTAAAAATAAATAAATTATTTTTATTTATCATTTTATTTTCAGTTTATTAAAAATAAATTTATTAAATTTATTAAAAATAATTTATTTACGTAAAATAAAAATAATTTTTATTAAAAATAAATTTAATAAATTTATTTTTATTTGCCTTGAGTGTTTTGCCAAATAAATTTATTTTTATTTTTTATTTTTATTCATTTTAAAATAAATTTATTCGTAAATTAAAATAAAATAGAATAAATAAAATAAATTTATTTTTAAGGATATTTTAATTTTAAAATAAAATGATATTTTTATTTTATTTTTTATGATTTATTTTATTTTATTTTATTCTTTATTTTTTTGTTCTAAATCATTTTTATTTTTATTTTTTATATTAAAAGGTCGTTAGTCGTCGCCGCGCCGTCCGAAAGGAAGAAATTTTGTGTCGTTATCGAACGAATTTATATTTTTAGAGTAAAAATTTTGCTGTCATCAAAATGTTATTTTTATTTTTGCTTAGAAAATTTTCTAGAAATAGAAATAGAAAATCTATTTACGTTGAAACTATTTCCTAAACAGAATGGTTGTCATGTATGTCTTGTAAATAACCATTTTGGGTCTTTATTTGAGATAAACTTCACTTTAGATCATTTTTTTTTTAAAGAAGGAACTTTGGGTTCTTATTTGGGATTTTCCCAATAACATGAGGTGGTGGAATAAGACAACATTGTTTTGATTGATACGGACAATCTTATACACTCATAAATGACAGCTTTCGCTCTTTCCAACTTATGGTTTAGATCAATTGGTTCTTTTAATGTTATTTCCATCGACTCAATAAATCGAGCTATGTCA